>JANKOD010000005.1:18056679-18073673 GCA_026284645.1 Erythroxylum acuminatum | reverse complement strand
ATGGATGACCTAGGCGTAGATGATACAACCAAATGGTATCTTTATTTGAGGAACTGAGAAATGACAAAGATAGGTTGTTTGAGGCAATTCAAGTAGGTAGAGGCCACCCCTTTCCTTAGCAAGTCCAATCTTCCTCCCCGAGACCTAATCCTGAAAAACACAGTGAGAAGGAAAGAAAGTAGCATAACGTTTAAGATAATGGGTAAGCTTTTGAATAGAAAGTAGGCTAGCTGACAATTTTGGAATATGGAGAACCCTTTTTAGAATAAGGGTAGGTGTGATGTGTATATCTTCGAAACCTGCAATAGTAACTAGAGAGCCATTGGCCACTACAATCTTTTTGTTACTTGGGTATGGGGTATAAGTGTGAAAGAGGTGAGATGTGGGTGTCATATAGTCTGTGGCACCCCAGTCTATTATTTAAGAATTGGTATGAAGATTTTCTGAGGGATTCATTCAAATAGGGAGTAAAGGTTTACTTGAAAGAGCCAAAGAACAAGTCTTAAAAGGTTTTTCAATAGTCCCCGACAAGTTTCTCAGCTTCTCAATTTCTTCACTGTTTAATTCCATTGTTCATGAATTTTCCTCAACTTTAGGCTAATCTACCAGATGTGCTTGGGACCTATGTTGTCCTCCACGGTTTCCCCATTCTCGATTTGGTGGTTTACCGTGTGTTTTCCAACATGTCTACTTTGTGTTCCTCGGTTTCTTGCAGTGGATGCACCAGAGGTTCTCCTTATTCTCCTTCCCCTGGTTTTATCTACCTGAATGCTTAGATATATAAGTTTTTCCTTTGTCCTGATGATCATTTTTTGCTAATAAAGCTGACATGTCTATGGTTTATGGTTTAAGCATAACACTCCTTCGACTCTCTTCTGCTAGAATCATTGAGATTATCTCTTCTATAGACAGAGTGTCCTCTTTTCCAAGGATTTGGATCTTGACCTGATCAAATTCAGCGTTCAACCTAGCTAAAAAATCATACACACGGTCTTTTTCAATGATGTTCTTCAAGATGACAGCATCCTCAGGGCATTTCATCTCAAAAACTTAATAATGATCGAGTTCTTGCCACAGATTCTGCGTAAGTTTACATATTCTGTGACAGATTTATCTCCTTACTTAGCAGTTACAGTTTTGATCTTGATCTCGTATAATTGAGTAGCATCACGATCCTTCGAGTATGTGCGATGAATGAAGTCCCAAATCTCCTTTGCAGTGACAAAAAACATGTATGTGTCACTGATCATGGGATCCATAGAATCTCATAGCCAGGACATTATCATGAAATCCTCCTCTTCCCATGCTTCAAACATTAGGTTATCCTTAGTCGGTCTTGTTCCAAGAAGATGACTAAGTCTCCCTTTGCCCTTGAGGTATGTACGAACAAATTGAGACCATTTGAGATAGTTCTTCCTATTAAGCCTATAGGAATCCCAAATATTTTGTAAATCTTCAATTTTCTGAATGGTGCTGAATTCTTCTGGAGAGTTGAATTTGGTGGAGACAAAGATTTAAGAGGTTGACATGATTATGAAGAAGATACCGCAGTGAAGAAAAAGATACTGCTGCAATTAAGGCTACCCTAATGAGAATCACACAAAAGAGGTAAGGAGGAATGCAGCGATGAAGGTTGAAACACACAAGAGAAGAATAAAAAAATAGGGTTTTTGTAGTGCAACAATGAAGGCTACTCAAAGAACAAATCCCATAAAAAGAAGCCCTATGGCTCTGATACCATGAGGGAAAGAAGTTTCCTATGTTCTCATAAATGAATAGGAGTATACATCAATATATAAGGCATTATAAGATGGAATTTAAATATGGAAAGTTATCTAAAGCTATTTAATGTAATCCCTTAATTTAAGGGATTTCAAACTTATCTTATCTTATTTATTGTCAGCCTATCTATATCTAAGTATAATCTATTTACAACTTTTAGTATCTCGACAGTAAATTGTCTTTTCTTTCTTAATTCTTCAATACATTGATATCTTTTTCTCATATTCCTTCTCATCAACAATATTAAACTCATTAATATTAATTATATTTTATTATCATCAAAACATTAATTGAAACCTCCTTTGGTTCAACAATGTCCTCCTTTCTGATGGTGACAAAACATTTGTGACATTAGAAAGCAATATGAGAATTTAATCAGATAGATAGCTATCCATAACAAAATAATAATTAACTCCCCTTTTATTCTTCCATAAAACATAAATTAATACCATAAACACAATTCAACATGAGAACATGTTTTTAAAAATATTCATCATCAAAGAAATATCTATAATTGTTCATCACATAAAGAATACATAAAGAAATATCTATAAATATTCATCATATAAAGAAGACATAAAAAATACATAGGAAGATTTGAGTAGTGGGTATATATTGGGAGAATCCCACTTGTAGGTCTCATTTGATATCTTTTTTGTAAATTTAAAATTCGATTGAATTTTAGGTCAAATTTGGAATAACATAAATTTTTTTTTGAATCAACTAACTTGGACCGTTTACCAACCCTAACTATGAGAAATTAAACACGCATATAATTAAATATAAGTTTCCTATACTTTTCATTGAGGAGTTATTATATAAACTACATGGAATTGTATAATTTTTTAAGCTCAACTTAAGGTCAGGATACCATCAAATCAAGATGCAACCTTCAGATTTCCCCAAAATTGCATATAGAATTTATGATAGTTGATATGAGTTCTTAGCGATGCATTTTGGATTTACTAATTCTCCTTCCACATTTCAAATCATTATGTACGAAATCTTTAAAACACATTTTAGAAAGTTTATTTAAAGATTCTTTCATGACATTTTAGTTTACAGTCCTATCTTTAAAGATCATATACTCTATCTTTGATTTACCTTTCTAATTTTGCCAATATATTTTGTCTTATGTTAAAGATAATAAGTGCATCATTGGGGAAATTGAAATTGAGTATTTAAGCCATTTAATCTCTATATATTGGGTTGTTAATGACCCTAAGAAGATTGAAACAATTTTTGAGTTGCTAGTTCATAAGAGCACCAAAGAAACAGTTTAAGAGTTACTAGTTCATAAGAGCACCAAAGAACTTAGAGGTTTCCTTGGTTTAGAAAGGGTTTTATCAATGGTTCATTCAACATTTTGGCTTATTAGCAAATATATAACTGAACTGTTAAATAGATATACATTTTCTTGGAGTGATAATAAACAATCAAATTTTTAAAAACTTAAAATTTCAATAATTAATACTTTTATATTTTTTTGGTAAATCAGATGTAAAATTAAAAAAGAAAAGTTATGTACAAGGGTAGAGATGGTTACAAACTCATTCATACGAATCCTTTTGTGATTGAGATTGATGCTTCTAAATTAGGGTTAGAGCTAGTCATTATGAAAGAACACCCCTTCTTGACTTTCTGAGTAAAAGTTTTGCACCATAGCACTAATTTCTCTCTATGTATGAAAAGGAATTGTTAGTTATGCTGATGGCTGTCAAGTATTGACGTCATTATTTAAATGGAAAGGCTTTCATAATAAGAACTAATAACAAGAGTTTGAAGCATTACTTAGCAAGGATAATCACTCTTTTTCAGAAAATGTATCTGCCTAAGTTACTAGGGTACGACTTCTTTATTAGGTATAAAAGGATAATGACAATAGATTCCCTTTCAAGAATTACAAGTGTTAGACTCTTCTTTACGATCCTTTCTTAAGTACAAACTAATTTGTTGCCTGAAATAAGAGTTAGAAAGTTGATAATACTATAAATGATTTCATTTTCAAATTTTCTTAAGGAGCATGGGTGTCAAATGCTTATTAGTGGTAGGATGAAACGCTTAAGTGAAAAAGGAGGCTTATGGTGGGGTTCAATTTTGAATTGAGGTCTAAACTAATCTTTATTCTTTATATAGTGGTCATTTGAGGATACTAGCAACGTAGAGAAAATTACAAACTCTTATGTTGTAAAGGAATGCATAAAGATGTAAAAAAATTTATAAAAAAGATGTCAAATCTAATGAAAACAGATATGAAACAACATTCACTATTAGGTTGCTATAGCCATATTTGGTTCCTAATCAGTGTTGAACTTATATACATATGAATTTCATAAAAGGCTTACTACTATCTCTTACAGGTTTCAGCCTTTATGGGACGCCAATGACTATTAAAAGTGACTAAGATCATGTGTTTCTTAACATTTTCTAACAAGAATTTTATAAATTTTAAGGAGTTGGGCTATAATTTTTATATGCTTATCATCCACAAGCAGATGAGCAAGTTGGAGTTCTTAGCATAACCTTAAAGCTTATCTATGATATATGACAAGCGATTATATAATCATATGATTCTTGTAGTTAATGTTTGCTAAATGGTGGTATATCACCAACCAATCAACTATCAGTATAACTCCTTTTGAAGTCCTTTATGATTATCTTTCACCCTTATAAATTACTTATTTTGTGGTAGACCTTAGAGTGTTTACAGTGGACCAGATGTTGGTTGATAAGTAAGTAACCATTTAATTAGTCAGATTTCACCTTCAAAGGGATCAAAACAAGATGCAACAATAAACCAACTACAAAAGAACTTGATAAAGAATAATGAATTGTGGTTCAGTCGGAATCTGCCGGGGCTGAACGCTATTGTTTGGATCCATGAATCTGAACGACTTTAGTTAGAGAATACTTGCAAAACAACAAAAGGCATGCCGGGGTTGATTGCCGGCAGGGCCCCTCCGACGCTCAAGTCATTATTTTTGTGAGAGTTTTTGTGGCTGTAAACGGAGGAAAGCAGAGTTCTAGTCTCGTACCTGCATCATGGCAAAGTAGTACCTTATGCCAATGTTACAGAAATCTTATAGTATATCAAATTTAACAATTTTAACTTATATTAGTTAACCACTATCCCATATAAGTCGACTAATTATCCCAAAAACATGATATTAATACCTTCAAATGCTCAAATTCAATTTAAATGCCTATTAATAAATGTAAAGACTTCAATTTCTGTTAATGAACGTAAATACTTATGTAATGAAGTGAAGTGAAAAGATTTATACATGGTAAGCCTTTTAGAATATTAAAAAAAGAAGACAATTTTATAATAAATAATACATAAAATAACCTTGATGTATCTTGATCTTCTTCTTGATTTGATCTTGATATTAAAGATTCTAAACTTTGTCTTTTCTATCATAAGCCCTCCTGATATCTTGTTCTCATATTTCTTCTCATTAATAGCATTAAACTCATTAATGGTACTTACGTTTTATTATCATAAAAAAATTGATTGAAATCTCTCTTGGTTTAATAAGTTATATTCATTAATATTAGGACTAACTGTTATATGGTCTAATAAATAATATATTGAATATGAAGTATATGTTAGGAGAAGCCCACTTATAAATTTTACTTTATTAACAAACTTAACAGTTCGGTCATATATGGGTATATGTTATAGAGGCATGCAAATGAAGAAAACGAATATAAAAAATCAATTGAAAAAAACCCATTTCTCTCTTCTCTCCAAATTCATTCTTTCCTTTATGAAATTCTTTTTCCTTCATTAAAATATCAAATAACATCATATGCTTTCTAAATGTGAATAAAAGGAAAATGGAAGTTTGCAAAAGACCTTTGGTTATCTTGTTGTTAATAAGGCTGATGGTTTGTGTATTCGCATCCTGACTCGTTAATTCTAGTTGTAATGGATCAACGTACTTCATTACTTTGTATAATTGTTCCTTGACCTAGTCAGATGTATTTATATGCAAGTGATCTTCTTGTTGAACATATTCACACCCTTTTATATGATCATGATTAAGTCACCTTGAATTCAACTAAATCTTATTGCCCACTAACTTAAACCAAATTGCACGAGGACACATAATTAACTAAATTGTCAAAAATGTTAAAATTAAAATATGATTGAATAAAATGTTCTCTGTATGGGATTACAAGGTTATGGTATGATACAAACTTATAAGTACAAGCCATATACAATTGACAACTAGCCTAAACAAAATAATTATTTCAAGCTCGTATCTTTATAAAAGGGGACACTATAAGTACATTATGCATTTGAGTCTTAACTGGGGAAATTGACGTTAAGTTATCCATGATACATAAAAAAACACACACACACACACTAGGGTGTCTTCAAGATATTTTCAAAGAGAGCTTTATCAAGTATTTAAGCAGTATACTAATGTCATTGCCTAAGTCTTTAGCATTTGGTATGGCTCCTTTTGCATCATAAGAACAACTTCTATTTGTTTACTCTACATTAGGCTTAGTATAGCTTGAATATTTTGGAGTCCTTAATTATGGATCTTGGGGCAAGATCTATTCGGTTATCATGTTGTCACTATAGTAGTTATGGATCCCAATTTACAATGATAATTTCTCTTATTCAATTGATAATGTGTAGTGTCAGGATTTGGATTTCCTTCTTAACATTCTTAAAAGTTCTCATCTTCCTTTTTCTTTGAAGGCCATATACATAGTAATTCACGACTAATTTAAAGATCTTTGAGTCACTCTCTCTTATATATTTAACTCCTGTAGACCATTCCACTACTTAGATCTAATTCTCTTTTTAGCATTTGAGCATTGCATAAGCTAAGATCTATTTTCAGACATAATTCAAGTAGTTAAATTTAAAAAGAAGATGGTACAGTGTATTAGGTGTTTATTTGCAAAACTTACAACACATGTTGCTAGGTGTATTGCATTTGATTATATCCATTATTATGATCCTTTGCTTGATAGCTAGTTATAATATAAAGGAATTTTTTAGTAAATTTTGTTGAACCTTATAATCTTACTCTTTAGAATTGCTTGCTTAGGCTCTTTGAAAATAGATAAACCAAATTTGTTTTTTTTTAAACTCCTAGATTCATATCTCAGCCATATAACAAAATCCTCTACATTGGGGTCCAAATTATAGTTTGGAACTAAAGCCTTAATATTTATAAAACCCTTATTATTGTATTGCCACCTACTTCCATATATTATGTCCTTAATGATGTGTGCTTAATTGTTTATATATTTACGCCTTAATACTTAACGATTAATATTATAAAACGTTTAAGATACTCATTTTGGTTCACATTTGGTTTTAGGTACATGTTGGAAGCATAAGCGCTAAAATAAGTTAAGAAATATTCCTTGAACCCTATTCTTAATGTTCAAACTCATTTGTCTTTATGGAAGAAGGGGATGTATAGAGTGAAGATGGGACAAGAAAGCGCAAGAAAATGAAGATTTAAGCATGTCTTATAAGTGGATAAACAGCCGTGTAAAAACATGAAAGTAGTGTTATTTTGATGCACGGTCGAGCATCAAACCGTGCATTTTCATGGAAACCTAGTTTTTCATATAGTAACTCCTGCATCTAACTCATGGAAACATAGTTTTTCATATGAATAGACATGCAAGCAACTCGTGCATCCAACCGTGCATCTTCATGGAAACCTAGTTTTTCATATAATAGACATGCAAGCAACCAAAGAAGGGAAGAATTGTTTTTTGGAACATGAAAGGAGGTAGAACCTTTCTTCTTTGGGATCTATGGAGCGCTAATCTTCCTTCTTCCAGTTTGTAGGGGAAATCGAAGCGAAAGAACACATTTGGGCATCTGTTCGTTGTGTATTGTTGATTCTTTCTCTCTCTAGAAATTGTTTATGTTATTCTTAGATTAATGTTTTAGGTATTCATGTATGCATGATTAATATGCTCATTCTTAATAGATTGTTTATGTATGAACCTATTGTTAGAATATGAAATACAATACGCAATATTTGTATTTTCAATTCATTTGTGGTAAACTAATGGTGATGAATCATTAGCGATAATATGACATAAGTTAAATGGCCAAAGCTTGCGTGGTTATTGCCTAGATTAATATGCTTTTCTAGTTCGTAATGTAATTGTCCTACTAAATCTAAAGAGCTTATTATAAGTTGTTTGATAGCTAGGTTTAGTTAAAGATATTATTTTGATTAAACACAATCTAAAGGAGAGCTGGGGTTAACAAAGCTTATTATTAACCTACGATTAATAGTTTCTAAGAGAGGTGTGTAATCAACAAGATGATGAAGTATGTTTATTTGTGTGTGAGTTGAGATTAAACTAAGAATCGAATTCTAATCTCATTTATCAATTTTCTCACTTTTATATTGTTTAATTTGAATTACTTTTGTTAGTTCAATTTTACTTTATTTTATTTTTCGATTCCAACCAAAAACCCACCCTTGTATCCTAAGCACTAATTCTTTTCATTATGAAAGTTACACACACGCTCTCTGTGGATACGATCCTTATTTACCACTATTATAAATTTAGTTGTACAGAGTTAGGTTTTATTTTTTGGTGCATTCAACATGCATCATTTAACCATTTCTTCATTAATGACAACATTTTTAAGTACAATTTTTAGGCAGATTGTACTTTAGGAGCATATGCAGATTGTACTTTAGGAGCAGATGAAGAGATGCAAACTTGTCCCAATTGTCAAACCAAAAACTTGCTTTATTCTCATTCCTAATCTTCATTCTCATTTCTTTGCATATGGGTCTCTTTATTTTCAATATCTGATTGATGGTCTTGGAGTTGTTTAGTTGGCTTTAGCATTTCGAAGCTTCCCTTTTTAAGGAATTCAATATGCATTTATTTAACCTAAACGGATTTTCTCTTGACTGGCAGGTCTTTCTTAGTATCTCTTATAGATTTTATCCTAAGACCATCCTCTCCCTTTGGCCTGTCTTAGTATCTCTTATAGATTTTATTTTAATCCTTTAGCTAAAGAGACCTGAGTTAGTTCTTTATTGATTAATACACTAAAAATTGTGGTCATGATATATTACTCCAACCAATTGATGAATTTTTTTGTATCAAGTATGAATTTCTAGTTTACGGAGTTAAATGGTACTTTCTGAAATTCTATTAAACTCGTTTATTAAGATCCCATCATATCTTTCTAAGATTAGCTTACCCGTCTCAAGGTGGTTGGTTTCACTAGAATCAAAAGCAAAGTAAGGGTTTTTTCTTACATTACTAGGAGATCCAACTTACTGATACATAATTTTCTTGCAACATTACTATCATGTTAAACTACAAACAAAGAGCCTAACTTTAAGTTGACATTTAAAGCATATGAATTCACCAAGAAACTGATAAACTAATCACCTCCATGCACAAGAAGTGACCAGAGGCCGACGCATCCAGCCAAGATATAGAGCTCCGTCTCTTTCTTCAAGACTGTACTTCTCAGAGTAGTTCTCTAGCAGAGTTTTGATAGTGGAATTAACAAAGGTGCTTAAGGGATAGGGTGTAAACCCAGCCATAGTAAACCTTGACTTCCACTTACCGAGAAGTTCATGGCGTTCGACTCTCTCTGCACCCTCACATGCTATAATGTTGACAACCTCCCGAGCTAGGCAATGCTGCTCAACGTTGATCCTTTCCTTGTGGTCCCTTGGTAGAGTAACGTCTATTGATTCAAAGATAGGTAGATAATAGTTCATGGTCCCAACAAAGCGGTTGATGAAAGGTGCAGTATTGCTATCAGACTCTTGCTCAACGAGGGTTACAACCTTAGGAGATAAGCCCTTAACCAACCTCAATAGCCTGTCCCTGTGATTATGAGTGCTCACGTTTTCATCAGGTACATGATGGAGCATTAAAGCAAAATTAACAGCTATGGCTTCCCCAGCTCTAACTCCAAGATTTTCAAATTGAATTTCCGAGGCAGAAACTCCTCCAGCGTGGAACTCAAAGGGTACCTTACATGAAGCAGCAAACTTAGAAAGTCTCTGCCCCACTATGTCAAGCCCTCCTCCCCGGGCATAAGCAGATGTAGAATCATCAATTCCTGTAATTCGAACATGTGGGGGTCCTTCAAGCCGACCAGCAAGAGCCTGGATTAAGGTGATCCACTGAGTGCCTTGTGCAATTTGAAAATCAATAATGTGGACTCTAATTTCATCTTTCATTGCTTCAGCAATTGCACCATTGGCTGACATATATCCAAACTTGAAGTATGGGCAAACCTCATAGAGTACATGCATATATGAAAGGAGATCAGCACCGGCAGGCTCCTTACATCTTAGAGCTTTATAGATGGTACTTCCTGAGGACGCCAATTTGGCAACAAGGCCTTCAAGCATGTAAGCTCCCAAGCGTTGGACCGGTTCACCACAAACAGACACCTTCTGACGTAACTCTGCCATTAACCATTCGACTGTGAACATGTCACCATTCTCAATGGCTTGAGCACAAACAAAAAGAACTTCTTTTAAGTCTTTTTTGGAGATCACCTCCATTAAAAATTCCCACTTCTCTGCCTCTGAAGTAATTTGCTCAGATTCAGTTGGTGTCGAAATTGCACAAACATCAAAAGTGTCCAAATCAGGACCAAGCATAGCAGTTTCGAGTTCTTTCAATTTGTACGCAACATAAGTTTCATTGGCCGGTGAATCACTAGGACCTTCTGGGGAATCATGGAAATCTGAACGGCATGAATGTGAATCTGGCTGAAAAACTGCACTGCTATTAGGTGAGAAACTAGCAGTGGATGGGGATGTCTGAAGAGGGTAAATACCAGTTCCAGAGGATGATTCAAGGGTGCAGTACTGTTCAAAAATCTCAGCAGAGGAGTGTACCCTGGGGTTGCCATCATCAGAACTTGGACAGTGATCTACATTCTGAATGGAAGGCCAGCTATAAGACTCCTGATCTTGCACAGGTTGATCACAAAACCTGTGAGATTCGTTCGGAATTGCATTTCCATCAGATTTTTGCATTGAAGAACACTTCTATTAGGGAACAAGAATACCCAGCAAGACTTCACGAACAGATACTCTTAACACGCCAACTTCTGTTCTACTGAATGTCACCAAATTCGAGTCACAGAAACTCCATCTTGTCATAAATTACAAACAAAATCTTCTTGTTATAGTTGGCATACTAGTGAATGGATCCAATCTGCTAGAACAGTAAGAGCAGTAGAGAAGATAATATTAATGGAACAATATATAGCAACCAACAAATAGAACAAGATAGAGGAAAGTAACGTTGCAAAAACATGTCCCAATTGTTGAACAGAGCAATTGCAATTTCTTATAAGTAAGAACAGATCCTTAAAGAAACTTACAACTAGATGCTGAAAGCACCGAACTTTTCCTCACCCCTCTCCCAGAATTTTAGTTTGCGACATCAAATAACAACGTTTTTCCTAATGTAATTACCAATTAGACCTTCACACAAGCCACTGGCAACAGAGTTTCGCTTTCACCTCAATGGCTATTGAAGATTTAACATGTGTACACAGCCACGGTGAACATGCGATGGTAAGACAGAAAAGAAGAAGAACAAAAGGAGATAAAAAATATTTGAAATGTATTGTACGTCTCAATTTAGATCGAAAACTAGAGATGAAGAAGTATGAAAATTCAGTTCATCTAATAACAAAAATGGATTCTCCGGAAAAGGGTACATCAACTTTTGGCAGCCAAGTAGTCCCAATATAATAACTTTAATACTTCAGTTATAAGAAACGAAGTTCCGATACCAAATGAAATTCTCGAAACAAAGGATTCGAACTTCTTCTCTTTCTACTTCTCATTTTGTCAAGAGAGATAATCGAGCATTCGTAATGACTATAAGGCTACAAATAAACTTCAAAGCTAATGATCCACTCGGAAAAGCAAGATCTCACTTTTTCACAGATTTGGCACCATCTCACTCACTTCCAAAGATCATACATCCACCCGAAAATCAGAAACTTTCAACTGCAACTGTATCTCAAAGCTAAGGAAAATAAGGAACCAGCTCACCATATACAAAAAGTACTGAATACACCAAATTTTTTCGTTAAGGAAATGAATTTAACAGCAGCAAACAGGAGGAATCTTGCTTAAAGATAGCTGCGAGTCGTTTATATATGTATGTTTGAACATCAAATTGATGGTGTTTTGTTCTTTAGATCCAAGGCGTACCTTCAAACATTAATCTGCACTTTGTCGATGGTTGAATTATTGTGCTTGTTTGGTTGAAATTCAAAAGCTATAAGCTGAGATGGATCATGATACGAACCCAACTGTTCCAACAACCTTGCTATCTGCATTAACCTGTTCAAACCCTCAAAACTACACTTCTGCCGCTGCCACTCATTACATTAATATTTAAAGACAAAAAAACAAAAGACCCTTCGAGTGCATAGTCCAGATCCTCTGTCCAATATTATGGTATCTTATTGTGTCTAATAAATTTCAGTTATTTATTTAAAAGGGTCCGCATTTATTTTGCGTGGATCTCACAAAATAAATGGTTGAGATTCCATGAGACAGAATAAGACAGAGTAAAACTGGACAGAGGATCTGATTTCTTGAGTGCAAGTGAAACATAACAAGTGGTTAGTCCCCGGCAGTAATAAATAATACAACAACTTGTATGCACTAAAAAACATAAAGTTTCAATAAATATGTTTTCCATCGTGTGATTAATTCATGTATTTAAAGTCTGAGCTAAGTTAATAAGAGATCAAATCCTTTGCTTCTTATTATATTCTATTAAATTTCATCAACATATTTACGTGAGATCTATATAAATATATAGATGAGATTTAATAGAACAGAATAATCGGAACAGAGAATGTTTTGTAAATTAATAAGCGTTGTAACAACAAGGTCAAGTACTATAATAAGGGTTGTTACAGGGTCAACTACCTACCCATATAAGCTACAAAAGTTGGTGGAATTATCTAACCCTTTCCCTTCTTATCTTGCATTGAAAGCATTGATGGCTGCATACATGTCAAACTGGTATAGATTGTCTGTCCTGTCCTTAGCTTATATTGAATCCACTAACTTCATCATGTCTCTATGTACATGTTTTGTCATCCAATTCCAACCTATGGTACAAATTAAAAAGCAACAAGAAAAGTAAGATCACAGGACGAAGGATGGCATCATGAAGATGCCATAGGCATTTAGGTCGTAACATTTAAAAAAGAAAGTTAAAACTTCAATTCCTGAAGACATTTTCAAGTCAACAAATAAACGTCATGTCAAAATTTGAAATTTCGTAAGAGCCTCCTCTAACCAGAGGAGAGGTCAACTGATACAATATTAAAAAATGCCATGAAGACTTTCTTTAATTATGTTCAAAACAAATCTTGCTCGTATATATATATTTCTGCGAATATCTATGAAGATCTCCAGTCAAACACATTCCAAATCATGACAATGGACAACTTAATTAATAGCAGATGACATATTCATTAGTTAAGTTTGAGATCATTAACTTGGAAATTTGAGATCTTTTGGAGCAAACCAAAAAAAGAAAAATCTTGTATAGAGGAAATTAATAAGAAGGCTAATGTCACACGTGTAGTTTATAAAGCAAGACAAGAAGTGGGTGGTTTTTGTCAAACATTGACAAAAGGAATGTGCGGCAAAATCTATCTTTATCTGTATCACCAATGTCTGCATAAGATAATTAGAATCAAAGTCGTTGGTAGTAGTTTTCAAATTTGAGAGAGAAATAGAAGATTTTAATTTGCCTCCTGCAAAAGGTGAATAGTTAGGGAACCAAAAAGACTTTCACATGTCGCCGGAGCATTCAAGCAACGTCAACCATATGTGCTTTAATGATTAAAAAAAGAACAACTAAAAGAAAATTTTGCAAGTCAACTAAAGGGCAGTTTTCTTCGTTGCTAATTTTTCAAGTTTATGGATATTGATTGATGTAAAATTTGGATAGGTTGAATTGACCGTAAAAATTACTCAAGTCATTAGTTAAGGAAAGTTAAGTAGAGTAAAAGCTTATTTGTTGGATTATTTTTCAGCACGAATACGAGAATGTAAAAAGATTGGACGTAAGTATGACCCTTTAGGAGTGATCGAGTTGGTAGAGTGGGGGGTATTGGATCAAAAGATTCTACATTCGATTCTTCTTACTTATGCTTTTTCGATTGAGCTTGTCGTACAGAGCTTGCTTAGTGCGGAGTACCCGGTTGGTGTGATTTGTAGGCTATTGCGTCAATTCGAAGGTTTACCCAGTGCGTATCCAAAGGGTAGCGACTGCGAGTTCTTCCGTTTAAAAAAAAAGTGTGGGATTAGAAAATTTAATTTAGGATAAATATATCATCAAAAGAATATCTAACAAATGTAGAAGCCTGATCGTAACTCGTTTCATTATACATTACTATCACTTGTTACCGCAAAACTTTATGCAATTTTTAATCATTTCTAATTTTAATAAGTTATAAGAAACTATACAAAATTTATATAAGATAATATATTAAAATATTTGAAACAAATATGTAATATGTCAAATTAAGATTGTATTTTTTTCGTTAGAATGAAATTAAAATTATGAAATTAAAAAAAATAACTGAATTCTAAGAATTATAAGAGAATCAAAATTTATGGGATCTAGAGAAGGAAAAGAAACACCTTGCAAAAATAAAATGTAAATAATTTATAAGTTGAAGTTAGTTTTATGAGATAATAATGTGGTGCAAACAAGTAATTGAGAAAAGAGTAAGAAAGGAGACTTTTATATTAGAAAACCAATTTGGCTTTATGTCAGGAAGGTCCACGATAGAAGCTTTACACTTCATTAGAAGATTAATGGAATATTGCAGGGACAGAAGGATGAATTTGCACATAGTTTTTATTGATATTGAGAAGGCATATGATATGATTAGTAGGAAAATCTTATGGAGGTATTTGGAGGTCAAGGGAGTTCCTATGACCTACATAAGAGTGATTAGAGATATGTATGAAGGAGCATTGATTAGAGTAAAGATGACATGAGGAGATACTGAGAATTTTTCTATCAATATTAGGTTACACCAAGGATCCACATTAAGTCTTTTTTTATTCACAATAGTGATGATAGATGAGCTTACCAAGAATATTCAAGGAGATGTACCTTGGTGTATGTTGTTTACTGATGATATTGACTTAGTGAATGAGACAAGAGAGGGGTCAGTGTCAAGTTAAAATATTAGAGAGAAACGTTAGATTCAAAGGGTTTTTAAGTGGGCATAACTAAGATTGAATACTTAGAAAGCAACTTTTCGGGCTATCAAGTAGATACCAATGTGGCGGTAAAAGATTGGATCAGAAATTATATCACGGAAGGACTGTTTTAAGTACTTAGGGTCTATCATCCAGAGCAATGAAGAGGTCGATGAAAATGTAACCCATCGTATCAGATCAAGGTGGCTTAAATGGAGAAGTGCATCAAGAGTTTTATATGTCAAAAGGATGCCACTCAAACTCAAAGGCAAATTTTATCACTTAGCAATTAAGTCAACCATGTTATACGGGGCGGAGTGCTAGCCCATCAAACAAACACACAATAATAAGCTTATGGTAACTGAGATGAGGATGCTCCAATAGATGTGTAACCTTAATAGAAGAGATAGGGTCAGGAATCAAATGGTGAGAGACAAATTAAAGGCGGTTGGTATTAATAACAAATTGAGAGAGACAAGCTTAGGTCGTTCAGACACATTAAAAGGAAACACCCTAAAGCTCCAGTGAAAAGATGCGAGAATATACTACGTAGAGACTTTAAGAGGAAAAAAGGAAGGTCTAAAAAGAACTGATGGAAAGTGATCAAGAATGATATAGCTAGGTTGGATTTTACCGAGGACTTGACTCGTAATAGAAAATTTTGCTATATTAAGATATGTGGGTAAAGAATCTCTCGTAAAGAGAGCATTCATGTACTTAAAGATTATATTAACACTGTCCTTTGCATTTTACTACGTAATAGTTACCTCATAGTTAGTTTAGCCTTGTTAGTTTCCTAATTACCGTAATTAAGGTAGTGACAACCTTGGTTGGAGGTACTCTTCTCCAGATATTTTCTAGTATGTATTTTCTATCTTATCATTTATTGTCGATCATTGATATATTCTGTACGTACTTTATTTTGTTTTATTAGTTATTTGTATTTTTTGTATGTTTGGCATTTTTTTGCATTTAACTTTTTTTACCACCTTTTTGAATATGTGTGCATATTTATTTACAATTTTATAGTATCGTCATATCACATTGCATATGGGTCTATTGAAAACAGCCTTTCTATTACGTAGAGGTATGATTGTGTACTATCAAATATCCTCAGACTCTACGATTCAGCGGAATTTTAATTAGGTGTTGATGGTGATGAAGGTGGTGTAAGTTTATAAAGTAAAGTTGTGTTGTAAAATAATAATGTAGTAGAAAAGAAGGACATCAATACATCGCATGGTTTTATTAAATTCATTTAAATTTAAGAATTTATATAACATTAAAAGTGCTAGATATATTAGGAAAGTTGCTTATATAATACATTAAATATGAAATTTAAAATAGAAATATTAAAATAAGACATTCAATAGCTGTTAAAGTATAATTATAGCTCTTTAAATTGAAAATTATAACTCTTAATAATGTATTAACTTAATTTTACATGACACTGAATGTAAAATTCAAAATTTACCTCACACTTAATGTAATTATAACTCTTTATATCAAATGTAAATAAACATATATACAGTAATTTCCTATTACAAGAATGACGTTTCATTTCATTCCTTGTGCCTTACATATTTAATTGACATAGGCTAACAGTTACAAGAAGTTAAATCAATTACGTCCCATCTATATTTGATATATACATCTTGTCGAAAAAAGAGTCTTAAAGAAATGCTATCAACATCTTTATTGCTAAAACTCTTTGTCATATTTCATCTTGTCAATTTACCTCTAAATTAGTTGCTTACGAAAATTTCTTTTGTCTTAAAAATATTGGACTGATAAGAAATATGTGGACACTCTCACTGATATAAATGAGTTTGTGAGGACAACCTTTGCCGTGAAAAACAGTTCACTGCTCAACATCCTTTGCAATGAGTTTGTGAGGACAACCTTTGCCGTGAAAAACAGTTCACTGCTCAACATCCTTTGCAATGAGTTTGTGAGGAC
>JANKOD010000005.1:18031143-18044716 GCA_026284645.1 Erythroxylum acuminatum | reverse complement strand
AAATTTTCTTAAATTCATAAATTTTCTCACCAATTTCTTTCTCATTTAAATTCATTTTAATATTTCTAATTTTCACCCAAAAGTTCGGGGTCCAACATTATTCATGACCATTAACTTCCCATAACTCTCCATTAATGATGGGGGTTATGGAAGGTCAAATGGTGAAAAAAATAGAGATGATTTCCATGCATTTTGTGTAAAACACAAGTAAAAAAGAAAGATTCTTTCTTACACACATACTCTTTTTCTCTCTAACTCTCACAAGAGTTCTTATCTTTGCTAGCACAAAGAAAGAATTCTAGCCATCTCCTAGTGAGGTTTCATCCTTTTATCCTCATGTGGACTTTCATTAGAGATGGTCTATGTTGATTGTTGTGGTTTACAACAACCCAACGTAGGGAAGATTAAAGAACGAAGGAGATCGTTGGAAAGGTATGTAAACATCTTACATTTCATGTTTTTATTTTCTATATCTATATGTATGAGTAGATCTATTTTTTTAAGGTTCTGTTTTATTTTTCGCTGCGTATATTTGTTATATATTATATATGAGAGGCATGATCGGAACCTTACAATATGACCACTCTAAATGATAGAGGTGATACAAAAATCCTAAAGTGACCTACCATTTGCACCATAACCTCCTCCGTCCATCTGTCATAGGCCTCTAGTCTCACCACCCACTTTGTCAACTCATGTTAATTCACTCAGATGATGCTTTGGGCTCCCAGGAGCTATCTCATATACTTCTTCAATTGAGAAACCTTCATATGGTCCCTTTTTCCACGTGGTGTTACTGTCTTGGGTGATCCTACAATATCCTATAAATTGTAATCCTCCTGATGCTCTAATATTCATGTCATTCATAGTGGTAAGCCTTGTCTTTGCAATTGCTCTGGTATATTTAGGTGATACCTGTCTTTGCTATAGTTTCTTGGTCATCCAACTCTCCTACGAGTCAATAAACGTCTCATGATGCTTCTCGCCTCCTTATAACCATAGTGCTAAGTAACCTCATTTGTGGTATTCAGTTGAAGACTCCCATCCTGCTCACCAATCGTGTCATGTAGGGGCCAATACATATCGTCCCTACCTTCTTCTTCTTGCTTTGATGTCAAAAATACTAGGTTAAGGTGTGCCTCAACTGTATCAGTGTCCTCTCACTCATAATCCAAAAGTAAAACACATCTAAATTTCTTACTATGTTAAAGTTGTCACTCCGCTCACTTAGTGTATGACTTAGCTAGGATCCTGTGAATTATGTACCTGAGTGTAGGATGTCGCAGTGTAGATGGTTTGGATTTGCTTGGGTCATAATCTACCTCCTTATTGATTTTGCTCTAGAAGTTTTGAGCAACTATACCATACAAAAAATCTATCTGGAGGGTCATGTACTCCTACATCTCTATAAAGTCCTAATCGTAAAGACCCATCATCACAGAAAAGTCCTTGTAACTTATCTTCTTCATATCCCTGAGGATATAAAATTTTATGGTGCTTGGTCTATCCCAATAGTAGTGACCTTTATCCATAAAGAACGTGGAGCACATCTCGAGTGTAAGCTCCTAATATATGGAATCCATGATCTCAAAAAATCAGGACCATGCTCTAATAATGACAAACTCTCGAATTTGTTAGGCCAAGTTGATCTGCTTCAGTGCCTCCCAATCTATACATCCTTTGATCCCAAACCTCTTGCCTTCAAGCCTCTAAAAATGCTCCTCGTGAGGCACGACATTAACATGAAGCATATCGTGTCACACTAATGGATGTGAAGCTGTTTCACACCAGTGGTGGGGAGATCCACTCAGGTCTCTAGATGACCATTCACCTCTTTGTCCTTTTCTTAGTGCCTCCTTTTCCCTTCGTTGTTGCACTATTTCTATTGTTTTTATCTTTATACCTAAAATAAAATGGGAGGAAATAATGAATATCAATATGAAAAAGCAAAATTTCCCCATACTTAATTCTTACATTCACTACATTATGCAATTGTGAAAAAGCAAACATTCAAAATCAAATTAAACTAAAAATAATGAAATTAACAAAAATAATTAAAAATTAAACTAATGGAAAATTAATATTATAATTAGAATGCAATTAACAAATAAAATTAAACTAATTATGTAATTCCTAAATTTCAAAATTAAATCTAGCAATTAGACAATTAAACATATATTACATACAATTAAACCTTAAATAATTCAAAATACGAATTTGGTAGGAAATCAAACTATTAAACCTTAACTAATTGATAGACAACCAACAAATGATGCTTAATCTAACAAAATCCATCACAATTTATAATATAGTGAGAAAAATTAACATTCCAAATTCAAATTTCATCCAATCTATATGCAATTTATCAATTAAATCTAATAATTCATAAGGAAAGGAATGAAATTTAAATTATGATTATACAATACAAAGAAAATTAGGTAAAGACACCTTAGATTGGAGCAACTGCAAACACTAGTGATTTAGGGAAGAATAAACCCTAAAATTGCAAAAACACCAAAAAATTCAACACACAATCAATGTAAAGTACAAGAAAACATCAGTTAGAAATCACAAAGAGCTTGAAATAGCTGGGCCAGGTTGTAGAAGTAGTAGAAGAAGGGGAAAATGAGAGAAAAGAAGAAGAAATATGGTTTTGTAAAGGGGAATGGGCTTACTTCAGACATGATCATGTAAGTTAACGTGTTTCAAAGAATTGAGGTAACTTACTATGATCGTGTATGTACATTTTAAATAATTTCAAGGATGTACACGTCTATGTCCAGTGATTGTGTAGGTCACTAAAATCTTGTAAAACAATTAGAAATGATATTTTTATACCATGTACACCTAACAATTCCTTTAAACTTTAAAAATTTTCATTCAAAGTCAACAAAGTCAAATAACATATACCATAAACAAAAAAATTAGGCAAAATGATAAACATGATCTATAACATAACATAAAACACATCGTAAATCAATGAAATCATAAAACAAAACTAAAAAAATAATATAATATAATGAAATAAATCAAAGCTATCCTAATTCCTGGGTTGCTTCCTAAGTAGCATTTATTTTACGTGTTTAGCTTGATGTACCTATACATGATTGAGGCAACTTATAAAACTATTCTAATTCTTGGGTTGCTTCCTAAGTAACATTTATTTTACGTGTTTAGCTTGGCATACTCATACATGATTGAGGCAACTTATAAAGATTAAGTTTTTACTTTGAACTGGAAACAACTCCTATATACGTTTAAAAAAAGAGTCCTTGAAAACGACCAAAGCTGAATCATTAAATATGTCGATAGAATAACTAGTATCAACAAGCTTAAGGGAAAGATTTATGACATCAAATATTTTAAATGTGATCTCTTTGTCTATAACTCTAGGTATTAGTTTTCCCTTATTAACATCAATAATAGACCTAGTGATGGTTAAAAGAGTCGACCTAGAGCTAGTGGTACTTATACATCTTCCTTTATGCAAAGAATTAATATTTTGATTAGGAAAATAAACCTTTTCTAACAAGTATATCCTCAATAGTACTTCTAGGATACTTTATTGATCTGTTTCTTAATTGTGAACTCATCCTAGTAGGTTTTGGTTAATCTAATCTTAGTTTTTTAAACAAAGAAAAAGGCATCAAATTAATATCAACCCCTAGGTCAGCTAAAGTCTTTTATATTTTTAAGCTACCAATTTGACAAGGGATAGTAAAATTCCTTGGATCTTTAAGCTTCTCTAATGGCTTACTCTGAAGAATTGTCAAGCATCTTTCACTCAGCATCACAGTATCCAACTCCTCTAACTTCCTCTTATTTGTTAGTAACTCCTTGAAGAATTTTGAATGCTTCAGTGTTTGCAAAACAGCCTTAACAAGGGGTAAGTTAATATGAATTTGTTTAACTAGTTTAAGGAACTTACTAATCTACTCATCCATGCGATCTTTCTTCACTTTAAAAGGATAAGGGATAGTAGGCCGAAATTCATTGACTTTTGGAAGGCACTCTTTACCTTCAGCTTTTTCTTGACTCTTGGTGTAAGTTTTTCTCATATTGGGTTTAGTTCTCCTTTTATAACTATTTTCCACTCCTAAGGATGATTACCATCACCCGTTCTTTAGGATTTGTCTCGGTGGTACTAGGCAAACTCCCTTATCGTCTTTCAAAAACTAACCTTACAAGCTGATCAATTTAAGTTTCCAAGTTATGTATAGAAACTCTTGATTTTGAAATATAGTTTTGGTGGCTTAAAATCTTACATCAAAAGTTTAAAGACATCTAGTTATGAGGTCTTCCAAGCTTAGCTTCTATTTTTAAGGTAGGTGTTGCAAGAGTCTTATTAGAGAGTTATTTCATAGCTACCCTTGATTCTCCCAAGAGAAATTTGGTTGATTCATCCATCTTAAATTGTATATATTACTGTAGGGATTATTATGGGGTCCAAGAGAATTTACCATATAATCCACATGCTTGGGCTGTAGTGTTTGACATTCTTAACCTGGATGTCTTAGCTCTCACACCTCACACCTCACATTTAGAGTAGCTGAGGATTCATTGTCAATCCATCTATCTTCCTGCTCAAAGCTTCAACTTGGTTTGCCACTGCAGTAACTGTATCTACTCATATACTCATAATGGCTTGATATATTTTGATCGAGAAGAGCATCACTGCTAGTTATTCGTTGTCATATTTTTAGTGAGTTCTTGAGCTGCTTCTGGAGTTTTACTTTTTAAAGTAACCCTAGTTACTTCATCTCATCTACCTCGTCGTTTGATTTAGCCCATTGTAGAAGGCCTGAATTTGCATCTATAATGGTATAACATGGGGTGGGCACTTCCTTAACATCTCCTTGAAACTCCCCCACTGTTGAGCAAGTTTTACAATTTATAAAACCCTCAATGTCCTGCAAATGCACGGGTTATAAGCATAGTAGTTGAGGTGTCGATCCCATGAGGAATTAGTGAACTAATTGAATCCTAACTTTGTTTAAGGTTGTAAAAAGTGATTTAAATAAAACTAAAGATAAATAGAAAATTAAACAATTAAGTAAGGGTTGAATAAAAATAAATTTTAAAATTAACAAAAGTAGATCAAAATGAAGCACAACCACTTAACAATTGAGATATCGCAACAAGACAAGATCAAAGAATTATGAGAAGAGGGATTTATCCTATTATCAATTGCTAACACGATTATTTGTGAGTTAATTCGGTATCAGTCTAAGACTTTCAAAGGTTGGATTATTGTCTCTAGAGTTATAATCATTAAACCCTAAATCATAAACCCTAATTGAATTATAAAATTCGCAATCTCTTAATTAACAAAAAGCCCATACATCCAATTGGATCTTAAGCCCTCTAATAGACTATCAGGTCCTTACATGAGATCTCTCTTCATATAAATTACCGATTTTATTATTTGCATGATCTATCAGATTGTTTAACTCTTATTATCCAATCTAATCATTTTTCTATCAGTTTACTCTCTTGATTTGTTACCGAAGCAAGCAAATATAACAAATAATTGCAATACCCAATGTATTAATATCAAAAGAAATTACATTAACATTGATTTAAGAACAAATCCCTAAAGGAGTTTAGAACATCATTAACAGCATGTTCAACATTATCAAACCCAAGTCATACATCAAGATGAAGTAAATAAACAAGAGAAAGTAGGAAGGAACTTGAAATGGCAAGGTTGGGGTGGCTGGACAGCAGCTGTAGTTGCTCCTCTCCCCTCTCTCCTTCTCTCTTCCTTGTGTTCTCTCTCAAAAGGGCAGATGGAGGCTCACGAAAAATTAGGGTTCTTTTTGTAACATCCTATTACCCATGTTAAGGCCCGAATAGTTTATATATGAGTTTAGTGAGAAGTTAGAAAGTGCATTTTATGCTCATGCATAATATAACATACACATACACGTGAATATTGATTTCTACACATTAAAATGATTGTACATACATTCATTGAAATTTTTCGGGTATAACTGAGTTATAAATGAGATTATACTGAGAATTGTGGTTTTTATGTGTTGAAAATTGATTTGGAGTGTATATGTATTGATTTAGAATTTTTGGTAAAATTTGGAAAAATTCTGCAAATTTTGGGTATTTTTGGACTAGGAAAAATGCCAAGTGGCTGAATAATTGATAAATGGTAGTAGAATTTACCGTCCAATGACAATGGAAATTTTGATAAATGACTTTGGGATTTATTGACAAGTGTCATGGAAAATTGGGAGACAATTGGAGTAGGAATTGGAATTGAATGGACTAGTTAAATAAGAGAAAACAAGTGAGACCATAGGAAATGGACATGTGGCAAGTGACGGCAAGTGACAAGTGTCACTTGCCAAGCCATGCTTCCACCACTTACAACATTCTCTTCTAAGTGAAAGACCAACCTCATTTTTAATTGTCTTTCACTTTTTCATTTGCTCTCACCTACTGTAATTTCTCTTCTCATCTTCTTCATTTACGACACCCATTTCTCACCCTTTTAATGTGAACTTTGTTCTCACCTTCCATTTGCTACTATCATTTTTACTATCTTCTTCCTATTTGTCACTAAAAACCTATCCCTACCACCTTTGGAAGATGAGTGATATTTTAAAGATTTTGGAGCTAAATCAAGTAAGTAGCTTGTTAATCTTCATGGGTATGGTTAAATGAAGCTAGAATGATGAGTAAATTAATATTGATGACTTGATTATGCAATGTTTATGTACATGTCGTGGGTGAGAAAATTTTATGTAATGTCTTGATTTTGTATATGTATGATGAGTAATAATTCATATATTGTTATAGAGATGTTTTTGAGGTAGAATAATCATCATAATGGTGTTAGAATGAGTGCAGAAAATTGATGATGAATGGGTACATGTATATGTTCTGTTTTTGTTTAATGATCATTGTGAATGATATTGAGTTGAAATGGATTTGATAATGAAGAGGAAATAAAGTAGAAAAGATGATATAGGTACAAGATGGGTTAGATGTTATAAAATATGAAAAATTGGAAGAGAGAGAGAGAGCCGAAAAATGTTAATTGTAACATTTTCACTGATTAAGCATCTGTATTTTAGCCATAACTTGTTCTATAGCTATCCAAATGAGATAATTCTTAATTTTAATTAAACTAGAAACATATGGCTACATTTTTCATGAAGACATTGGATTTAAATTCTATCTTTAAGAGTCTCAAAATTAGACATAAAGTTGAGAACTAGGTGCAGTAAATTGGTGGATGAATGTATATGTTTGTGTTCTGTTTTAAGAGTATGAAAACCATGAGTGATGAGCTGTATGTAGATGTTATGAATTATGAATTAAGGGTTTAATGAAAGTGAAAGTTAGGTTAACCAAGATATTGAGTTATGTTCTTGAAATGAGATGAATTAAGGTAATAGTTAGGAATGAAAAATGAAGTAGGATATGTACAGAAAAATTTCTGATAAAAGTGTATGAGAATATCTTCTATTTTTGGGTGTTTATGGTCAAGCATGGAATATGAATTGTGTATGGATGATGTTGAGCTAAAATTAAGGTATACTTGAAGAAGTTATCAACTTGAAATGATGAGTTTTGAATATGAATTGTTTGAGACTTAGGAATGAGATATGTTATGGAAAAAAAATAGGAATTCAAGAACGTTGAGAATTAGTTGTAAGTGATGAATCAAATGAGTAGAGATTAGAGAGTTTAATGAAATCAAATTGGTAGTTGAATTGTTATGAAATGATGTTGCATTAGAGGAAGTGAATTTGGGAAATTTAGAGTGAAAGTGAGGTTAGGATATATGTAGAAACCATTGGAAATGCTCTTGAGTGAGTTTTGTCTCTCCTATGTCCGCTAAACAGACTTTAGGTCCGCTAAATGGACATTCTCGGGTCTGAAAAAACTCCTAGTTTGTCCACGTCCGTTAAATGGACTTTAGGTCTGTTAAACAGACCTTCATAGGTTTGAAAAATGCCCTAGCCCTGTTTATGTCCATTGAGGGGGGGGGGGGGAATGTATGTTCGCTTAGCGGACATTCAGGAGACACTTACAGAAATTTGCAATTTTGACCTCTAGATGGCAAAATATCTCTTTAGAGGCTTCACAAAAGTTGTAGATCTTGAAGTTCTCTTCGAAATCATCCTAGAATGACATTAATCTAACATCTAAAGAAAAATTTATCCCTTTTGTCCCAAGATATGTTTGTTTATAGATGATTGACTTATCAATGTTTTTCCAAAGATATTGAGGCTTGATTGTGATCTTGAATGAGCCTAGTTAATGTTGGATTGAGCTATTAAAGTAAGGAAAGTATTTTAGATGTTAAAGAATGAATTAAAGATCTTGTTAATTGGTTATGAGACGTGTGTTAAGGATATATACCTGGGATTGTCATTGAACATGCATTGTACATATTCCATATATACATAAGTGCATAAATGAATACTTATAATTGTGCAAAGTTGTGATGTGTATGTATTGCATGATTAGAAGAACATATTGAGCAATAACATCTAGGCATTCCCCGGACTTCGAGGCAATAGCTTTCTGGAGCAAACTGTGAGTAACCTAGATGTCCTCACTTAATTAATTGTTACTTTAAATTCTGTATTGAACTGTTTTGTGGAATTGAATCTGTTGATTCTGGACAATGAAGGTTCGAGGCTTCTGATGTATGAATGTGATATTTAAAGCGCTCCTTGTATGTGAATATGAAGAAATAATTATTACTCAACATGATTTTTGAATACCGGACCAAGGTCCGATGACAAATGTGAATGAGTCTGTGAATGTGACTGATTGAAAATAATGATTGTTTGAATATATGAGATGCATTTCGTTACATGAATGCATGAAAATTAAAGGCATTTATGACTGGAGTTGCTAGTATAAAGAGCTTAAAGCTCAGAATGTAATAAGAGCCTCTGGCTCAATTGCGAATGTACCTGGTATCCACTAAGGGATATGGGATATTACTTGATACAACTTGGTATCCACAAGGGATATGAGCTAGTAAAAAGGGACTCGGTCACACCAAAATAATAAATGAAAGTGAGTCTCATGTGCATTGCATTTATGACTAATATGTGTTTTTTTTAAATGATTGAAATGAAATGTTGACTTGTATTTAAATGAGAACGTGAATATTTGTGAACAAAGTGATACGTGACGCTACATGCTAAGTGCAAAGATGTGAATTATGTGTTTACATGTATTGATGTGTAGTATGAATTAAGTAAATCATCGATGATGGTTACCTCATTGAGTTCGTAAAACTCACCAAAATTGCAATGTTGATTTTTCAGGATTGAGTGAGGACATTAGCTACTGAGAGACTCTATAAGAAGCATAGTTCTTGTATTTTTTGAAAGAAGAAATAGCTCAAAGGTCGATCAGCTGAGATTGGTGGATTAGATAGAATTTTTGTATAATTCCTCATATGTAGCGTATTTTGTATTTAGTTTTGTCATTGTACATATAGGGATGATATTGTAAAGCTACAATGTACATATTGTTTAAGAAATGAAATGAGGATTTTGGTTTTAAAATATTTTTTCTTTCTTTATCATGACTTTTAAAAATAAAAAGAATGATGATGCCATAATTAAGTTAGTAATGTGAATGCTCTAACACACCATTATTATAAGATGTGTATTGGAATGTCCTCAGGTGTTTTGGTATATACTCTATGGTAGTGGGGTGTTACATTTTTCCTCTCTGTAGTCTTTTCTATTTAGGGTAAAATCCAAGTTTTACCCAGGCCCAAAAAGTCCAAAATAACCCTACGAAGTTGAGTTTTCGAAGTTGATTCATATCTGCTATGGCGCAGGTCATGATAGTGGCTAGTCTATTTTGTTTTTTTTCACGATGGTGGGCCTAGGTCTTCTACCAGACTTCCTTCAAATCTTCTATATTCTTCGATATTTAATCTCAAATACTAACAAAGACATCAAGGCACCTTAAATACATAAAATTTAAGATCAATAGCATGCTTTAACCCATATATCTAACTAAATAACACAATCCTAACCTAAACATGCACTAATCATTCAATTTAACAACTAAACACATACTAAACTACTCATTAAAACATTATGCAATCTACCCTTATCAACATCCTCACACTTAAACTTTTGCTTGTCCTCAAACAAAGACAAAGTAAGCAAAACAAAACAAAACACAATACATACACATATGCAATAATGAGACAATGGCATTAAACTTCACGGAACAAATTTAACTACAAACATGATCCTTCAAGTTGTTCTCACTTATTAACTTGTGAAATTTGTGTCTAAGTACTTTAGACTAAATGTACATACTAATCAAGACCTTAATGTCAAACTCATTCACTCCTATCACTTACACACACACATTGACAACTATTCAGTCAATCAAAATTGTAACTATCCTTAAGTGATTTTTCATAAGAAATCATGCTATCCTTAATTTTATTAACTTGAACCTAGCCTTTTGACATGAAGGCAAACATGTGTGATGAACGTTCCCCGGTTACTCAACTAGGCCATGTTTTTATTAAGAGGTTTGGTTGGAATATCATTATAGCCTTTTAACATGAAGGCAAACATTTTTTATGAATGATCCCCAGGTACTCAGCTACATCACAATCTCAATTGGCTACTATCTCTATTCATAACCCGATTTGTTTAAAAAAGAGTCAGTGGAATAGTTATTTGTTTAAGAATTACACAATTTTATATATATATTTTCTTGCCTAACTCATTTTTTAAGCTAATCATGCTTATGAAAAGATACTAACGACGCTACTTATTCATTTGAACTAAAATTATAAATGAATTTGGTAAATTCCTATAGTGAACGAATCAACATCATATCCTAATTACATGCTTATTTAAATGAAACAACCTAGAACACTAATTTCATAAGATAATAAATTCTCGCAACTTAAAAGACTATGTTCAAAGCTAAATCGATTCTATTAAGTCCTAGCTATTGACACATTCATACAAATCACATCGTGCAAACCTAAACAAAACTAACATATAATATGCAAAATTCACCCTCAAAATAAAACATATAATGCACATAACGCAACCCTCCCCACATTTGGACAACACATAGTCCTCAATGTGAGAAGGGCACATAACATACAAGGTGGGAGTCAAAATAAAAATAAAATAATACAAAAACATAAGAACAAAATAAAGACATAAATGAAAAGATAAGGGTTAAAGCATAAGAACCTATCATGGCGATTGAGGTGGTGATGGTGATGGTGTTGGAGACTAAATGGGCTTGAGGCCAAGATTGTTGCCCTATCTTATAATTGCTTTAAAGGAATGACAGAGTTAGCAATCCAAACTATTCCAAATCATTAAAAACTTAGTTTTCGAATGTAAAACAAATATAACTACATAACAATTTCAATCTATCTACCAAACGTGCTAAGTTATAGTCATTAGCTTGACCTTACATCCTTCAAAATTCAACCAGGATCAATTATGAGTGGCTTGCTTCCACCCGTGTTACCCAATTTCAACTTTGTAGCTTATAAAAAAGCTACAAATTGGAAGATAATTAGAAGGATATTATTGAAAAAATTAAGGAAACTAATTAAGTTCAGTAATGTTCTTTTTACTAACAAACTGTCAATAAAATAAAAAATAACAAAACTCCCTGAGTCTTCTATTGAATACATAAATTTGTCCTATAAGAGGGTAAGTTGTTCTTGTTCTTCCTGAGTTACCCCTGTCTCCTCTTTTGCTTTCACTTTATGAACAGAGACTTTCATATCTGCTTCAAACTCTATGTTCGTTATCATCTTTTCTTCTTCTTGCTCTTTTTAAGATTCGACCACATCAATTTTCCTAAATGAGGGTGGAGGAGGAATGTATGGGGGGTCCTTATTCTTTTCTTCATCCTCATTCGTATTCTCTTAGTCTTTTACAAGGTGGGTTTCAACTTGTCTTTCCGCTAATGCGTCTAGCTCTTTCCCACTCCTAAGTGTGATAACTTTACATTGCTCTCTTGAATGTACTTCCATGATGCTCAGAAAGTTTTCCACACTTCTCTTACAAAATTCGCTAGAAATCTGTCTAATTTGAACCTTTAGATTGTGAATAGAAGAGCCATGGTCTTCTGTTACTTGCTCAAACTTCCTTTATAGCCTCACACGAGCTTCATCCATGTTCATGAGCTTATCGATGATCTTGTCCAATTTAGAATCCCATGAGCTAAACTCATCTTGCCGAAATCCTAATAAGTCTTGATTTCCCAATTGAGTACTTATATTATGAGACCAACAGAAATTTGAGTGGTTCGGCCACCCCGAATTGTACTTGTTCAAATAAGAATAATGACTTCCCCGAACAACTTGTGCTTTGTTGAAGTTGAATTGTCACGCGTTGTTGTCTTCCGTTAGGAAGCAATCAACTGTGATATGGCTCTCTTGTTCGCATAACGTGAACCCATACTGAATTGCTTTAAATGGATAGGAAGAGGCGACTTTTAGGCTATTCAATTGCTTGGTTAGGTTGGCAATCTCAGCCTGCAATGTTATCACTGAATCTGCAGTAATCATTCCTTTTGGGACCCAAAAGGTTGACTGCTATCTACTTTGTTCTGATGTTCAAAGACAGATATTGTACGCCATCTCATCTAATAGATCATATGCTGCTTCAACTATTTCCCTCATGAATGATCCTCCAGCAGTTGCATCTATAATGCCTCTCGTGGGTGGATTAACTCTATTATAGAAGGTTTGTAATAGGAATTTGTTGGGTAGTTTATGATGAAGACAACTCTTTCGCAACTCCTTATACTGCTTCTACGCTTCATATAAAGACTCCCCATCGTTTTGTTGGAAATTGATAATTTCCTTTATCAGTCTTATTGTCTTCTTCAGAGGGAAGTACTTATCTAGAAAATCGTATGCCAATTACTTCCAAGTCGTGACATTAGCTGGGTTGAGAGCATTAAACCATGCCTTTGGCTTTCTCCTTTAGTGTAAAGGAAAAGAGCTAACAGCATCTTCCGACATCCAGTACATCGGAAGGTGTCACAAATCTCTAAGAAATTAGCCAAATGAGCGTTAGGATCCTCATTGACTAACCCATATAATTGCACATTGGTTTGTTGTATGTTCAGTAGTGCTGGTTTGATCTTAAATGTACTCGCTTGCACTGATAGTCGTGTAATTCCTTGATGATAGGCATTGAACTCTAGTCTCATGATGTCCATAAAGGTCCTTTGCTCTCTGTGATTTATTTCCTCCATCATCGTTCTTTCTATATTGACCGCGCGTCGTATCGCTAGTCAAAATTAAAATAACTAGACTACTACTGTAGAGTGGTGAGTCTAGGTCGATCCCACAGAGAGTGCATGTAAAGTTTATGAAATGAAAATAATCGGTGTTTACGAAAAAGGGGGGTTTTGGATTTTTGAATTAAACATTAAATGGAAATTGAAAAAAAATAACTAAAAACCAAATAATAAGAATTTAACAATCAATGGAAATAAATCTTGGTTTCCGGTCTCCTTCGTTATTGAACTTGCGTTGATCATCGACACTAAAAATAACCAATTTATT
>JANKOD010000005.1:18020290-18031043 GCA_026284645.1 Erythroxylum acuminatum | reverse complement strand
CAGATCGATCTACCTCATTGGTATAGTCGGACGATCGGTTTCCATGATGACTCTCGATCGATCTGTCGCGTCAGTAAACGTGACCGGTCGACCAGACGCGAAGCACAAGTGGCCATGAAGGCATGCTATACGACCCTGATGTACTCCTTCGACCCTTCTCTTCGATCAGAGTCGAGGAGTAGAGGGCTTATGGTTGGGTCGGCCATACAAGGCCCAATTCCAAGCCCAAACATCGAAGACCCAGTCAGACGGCCCAGTTGTAGGTGATCATCTCCCATGCAAACACCAAGACTTACGTGAAGACCTAAACCTAGCATATATCCCATATATAAGGTACTATTTCGCCATGATACAGGTACAAAAAAAGAACCCTAGTTTTCTCTATTCTCAGTGACAAAACCTCCTCAAAAAGACTAACTTGAGCGTCGGAGGGGCCTTCCAGGAAACAACCCCCCGGCGTGCCTTGCTTGTTTTGTAGGTATTCAACAACCAAAATCTCTCAAGATCATGGATCCGAATAACAACGTCCAGGCCCAGCAGAATCTAGTAGAACCACTCTATTTTTCAAAACTTTGTGTGCTAATTTTACTTCTCCTTTCCTTTTTTATATGTTGAATAGATTTTTTATTATTAGAACTTAGTCAATCATCTTGCAAGAAGGACATTTTTCCTCTTTCTCCTTCTTATACTAAAAACTCCACCATTGTAGCATCTAAGGAGACTTCAAACAAGGTCCTTGAGACTACTTTGCATCCAAACTCATCTTTGGCATGAGTAACTTTAATTCCTTTGACTATGCTTGGTTCATATTTTGGTACATCTTCTATTGCTCCCAGCATCCTTTCCCCTAGAGATCTTCAGCCTAGGAACTCCAAACTTTCTTGGAAGCAGGTACTAGGTGACTCTACTTCATCACTAACCTTTCAATTTTGCTCTCGTTCTCTTCTAGAAGGAAACTTTATAGTTTCCCCTCCATTAGATGTTCTCAAAGAAAGAACTTTAAGATGTCGATCCACTTTATTTTACATCTTTTTAGACAAACTTCTAACAATTTCTATCATAAATTCGTAGGTTCATTTCCATTGGGAAAAGTCAAGGTTGATAAATGTTTTAGTTACTGAAGAACAATTCTTCTTCTTCAAGTTTGATATAGAGACAAATGCACAACTAATCCTATCAAATAGGCCTTAGCATGATAATGGGAAGCCATTTTTTTTAAGACATGGAGCAGGCATTAAATGAACTTGAATATTGGTTGGAGACTTTAACAATATAATTAATTCAAATAAAGCTAACAACAATATCAACCTAAGTAACCCCTCAAATGAATTGAAGGATTGTAAAGAAAATATCTAAGTAATTGATTTGAAGTTCCAAGGTAATTTATTCACTTGGTTTAATAAGTAGAGAGGAAGTTTATTAATCAGGAAAAAAATATATAGAGTAATGGTGAGTGAGGAATGGTTATTAATGTTTCCAAGAAGTATAGCCTGTTTTTCCTCTTTTCTTCAATCATTTTCCAATAATGTTTCAAGATATCTTTATGAATGTTCAAACAAGATATCCTTTCAGGTCTAGCAGTTGCCTATTTAACATTGAAGGAATTTAGGAATTTGTCTTGAGAGTATCAATAAGGAATTTCAAGGGAACAAACCATACATTTGCATGAGGAAACTTAATATAGTGAAGAATGAGTTGAAAGAACTCAATTTACAAAAGATTAAAAGCTCCCTAAGGTTGATCAAAGATAAAATAGTAATCTTAAACCTTATTCAATCACAACTCTACTTATCTCCATCTGATCTTCTAATTTAGTATAAGGAAAAGGAAACACTTCATTATATGGCATAAGTCTTTTTTATAAATAGCTCAATTTCTTAATAGAGATCAAGAGTTTTTTGGTGAAAAAAAGGGGACATAAAGTCCGTCTTCTTCGTCAAGCTTTACTATCCAAAAGGAATAATAACATAATTGTTTTATTGAAAATGATTGAAAACTCCACTGTTATTTTATAAGAGGACCTTCTTAAAGAAGCTCATTCATACTTTTATAATACCTTGGATGTTCTAATTGAGGGGGTGTCTTTTGTCCAAATATTAAAATCAATCATCAAGGAGGAGCTTAAACACCAAGATGTTGCCTTGTTAATTACTCTAGTGACTGAGAAAGAAGTAGAAAGGGCTTTATTCTCTTTCAATGCTCAAAAGGCCCTAGTGCTACATGGCTTCAATGGTTTCTCTTACTAGAAACTTAGTAGATCGTTATGAATGTAGTAACAAAATCTATAATGAAATTCTTTAGCAAATTTGCCTAATCTCAAATTACCAAGGTCTAAGATCATTCTCTGAATACAAACCAATTACATATTGCAACATCATTTACAAGATGATGTATAAGATTATGGCAAGAAAATTGAAGCCAATCCTTCCTATATACATTAACACCTCACAAGGAACTTTCATCAAAGGTAGAAATATAGTGGATAATATCTTACTTGCATAGGAGCTATTTAAAAACTACAATAAGAAATATGCAAGCAATAACTATACCTTTAAGATTGACTTTTAAAAAGCTTTTGATTCAATAACTTAGAGTTTCATCCTAAACACACTAGCAAAATTTGATTTCCTTGAAATATTTGTAGGATAGATTGAATAATGTCTTACTATAACCTCATATAATGTTTTGGTAAATAGAGAACCCCTAAAGCTTATTAAGGGTGCAAAAGGTCTTCGACAAAGGGAACTCTTATCATCCTATCTCTTCACACTAATAATAAAAGTACTTAATGTTGAGCAAGTTTTACAATTTATAAAACCCTCAATGTTTCGCAAGTGCACGGGTTGTAAGCGTAGTAGTTAAGGTGTCGATCCCATAAGGAATTAGTGAATTAATTGAATCTTAACTTTGTCTAAGGTTGTAAAAACATGATTTAAATGAAAATAATGATAAACAAAAAATTAAACAATCAAGTAGTGGTTGAATGAAAATAAAAATTTAAAATTAACAAAATTATATCAAAATGAAGCACAACCACTTAACAATTGAGATATCACTATAAGACAAGATCAAATGCTAACACGATTACTTTTGAGTTAATTCGGTGTCGGTCCTAGACTTTCGAAAGGTGGATTACTCCCTCTTGAGTTATAATCATTAAACCCTAAATCATAAAACCTAACTGAATTATGGAATTTGTAATCTCTCATTTAACAAAAAACCCACACATCCAATTAGGTCTTAAGCCTTCTAATAGACTATCAGGTCCTCACACGAGATCTCTTTTTGTATAAATTACCAATTTAATTATTTGCGTGATCTATTAGATTGTTTAACTCTCATTACCCAATATAATTGTTTTGTTATCAGTTCCCTCTGTCGATTTGTTACCGAACCATGAAAAGACAACAAATAATCACAATACCCAATGCATTGACATCAAAAGAAATCACATTAACATTGATTCAAGAACAAATCTCTAAAGGAGTTTAGAACATCATTAACAACATGTTCAACATTCTCAAACCCAAGTCATACATCAAGATGAAGTAAATAAACAAGAGAAAGTAGTAAAGAATTGAAATGGTTGGGTTGGAGTTGCTATACAGTAGCTGTAGATGTTCCTCTTCCATTCTCTCTTTCTTCTCTCTTCCTTGTGTTTTCTCTCAAAATAACAGGTAGAGGCTCACAAAAAATTAGGGTTTTTTTCCCTCTATGTAGTCTTTTCTATTTAGGGTAAAATCTAGGTTTTACCTAGGCTTAAAATGTCCAAACTAATCTCGTAAAGTTGAGTTTTTGAAGCTGATCCGCGTCTACTGTCTTGTAGGCCACGACCGTGACATTTGGGATTTTACTTTTTCCACGATCGTGGATAATGAGGCCATGATCCGTGTCTGTTATCGCGCAGGTCACGATCATGGTACTTGGGTTTTTACTTCTACCACAATTGTGGCTTGCCCATTTTGCTTCTCGCATGATGGGCCACGATCGTAGGCCTGGGTCTTCTGCCGGGCTTCCTCCAAATCTTCTCCATTCTTCAATATCTGATCTCAAACACTGAAAAACACATCAAGGTGCCTCAAATACACAAAATTTAAGCTCATCATGCTCTAACGCATAAAGCAGTTGAACATAAAGATCTAACTAAATAACACAGTCCTAACTTAAACATGCACTAATCATTCAATTTAGCAACTAAACACATATGAAACTATCACTAAAACTTTATGCAATCTACCCCTATCAACATCCCCGCACTTAAACTTTTGCTTGTCCTCAAGCAAAGACAAAATAAACAAAACAAAACACACCAAAACACAACACATACACATACGCAATTATGGGGAAATGGCATTAAACTTCACGGAACAAATTTAACTACAAACACAATCCTACAAGTTGTTCTTACTTATTAACTTATGAAATCTGTGTCTCAGTACTTTGGACCAAATATACGTACTAATCAAGACCTTAATGGCAAACGCATTCACTCCTATCACTTACACACAAACATTGATAATTATTTGATCAATCAAAATTGTAACTATCCTTAAGTGACTTTTCATAAGAAATTATGCTATTCACAAGATCAGTAGGATTTATTAAACAACACATTATTTTTGTTAATTTTATTAGTATGAATCTAGATTTTTTAAGCGAAGGCAAACATTTATGATGAATGTCCCCCATTTACTCAACTAGGACATGTTTTTATTAAATGACTTGGTTGGAATGTCATTATAGCCTTTTGACGCGAAGGAAAACATTTGTCATGAATGCCCCCGGTTACTCAGCTACATCACATTCTCAACTAGCTACTAGCTCTATTCATAACCTAATTTGTTTCAAAAAGTCTAGCGGAATAGTTATTTGTTTAAGAATTGTACAACCTTTTTTCATATATATTTTCTTGCTTACCTCATTTCTTAAGTAAATCATTCTCATGAAAAGATACTAACGACGCTACTTATTCGATTGGCCTAAAATTATAAACAGATGTGGTAAATTCCTAGAGTGAACGAACCAACATCATATCCTAATTAACATGTATATTTAACCGAAACAACCTAGAACACTAATTTCACAAGCTAATAGATCTTTGCAACCTAAAAGATTATGTTCAAAGGTACATCGATTTCGTTAAATCCTAGCCATTGACATTTTCACATGAATCTTATCATATAAAACTAAACAAAAGTAACCTATAATATGCAAAATTCATACTAAAAATAAAACATATAATGCACATAATGCAACTCTCCCTATGCTTAGACAACACATTGTCCTCAATGTGAGAAGGAAAAATAATATACAAGGTGGGGATCAAAATAACAAAATATGAAAATATAAGAACAAAATAAAGACAAAAATGAAAAGAAAAGGGTTAGAGCATAAGAACCTATCATGGCGATTGAGGTGGTCATGACAATGGTGTTGGAGACCAAATACGCTTGGCGCCTAATATTGTTGCCTTATCTTATAATTGCTTTAAAATGAATTAGAGAGTTAGCAATCCGAACCATTCCAAATCATTAAAAACTTATTTTTACAATGTAAAACAAATCTAACTACACAACAATTTCACTCTAACTACCAAATGTGCTAAATTATGGTCATTAACTTGACCTTTCATCCTTCAAAAATCAGCCAGTATCAATTATAAGTGGCTTGCTTCCACCCGTGTTGCCTAATTTCAGCTTCGTAGCTTTTAAATAAGCTACAAATTATAAGATAATAAGAAGGACAATATTTATAAAATTAAGGAAACCAATTAAGTTCAGTAATGTCCTTTTTACTAATAAACAATCAATAACAAAAGGAATAACAAAACTCCCTGAATCTTCTATTGAATCCGGCATTTTTTCCTGTAAGAGGGTGAGCAGTTCTTGTTCTTCTTGAGTTACCCCTATCTCCTCTTTTGCTTTCACTTTATGAACAAAGACTTTCATATGTGCTTCAAACTCTATGTCCGTTGTCATCTGTTCTTTTTCTTCTTGTTATTTTAAAGATTTGACCACATTAATTTTGCTAAATGAGGGTGGAGGAGGAATGTATAGAGGGTCCTCATTCTTTTCTTCATCCTCTTTTTTATTCTCTTGGTCTTCTACAAGGTGGGTTTCAGCTTATCTTTCTGCTAGTGCTTATAGCTCTTTCCCACTCTTTAGTGTGATATCTTTACATTGCTCTCTTAGATGTACTTCCATGATGCTCAAAAAGTTTTCTACACTTCTCTTACAAAGTTGCTAGAAATCTGTCTCATTTGAACCTCTAGGTTGTGAATAGACAAGGTATGGTCTTCCGTTACTTGCTCAAACTTCCTTTCTAGCCTCTTATAAGCTTCATTCATGTTCATGAACTTATCCATGATCTTGTCCAATTTAAAATCCCATAAACTAGACTCATCTTACTGAAATTGTAATAGGTCTTGTTTACCCAATTAAGTACTTGTATTGTGAGACCAACAGAAATCTGGGTAGTTCTGCCATCCCAGATTATACTTATTCAAATAAAAATGATGACTTCCCCCACCAACTTGTGCTTCGTTGAAGTTGAATTGCCCTATGTTGTTGTTTTCCACTAGGAAGCAATCAGCTATGATATGGCTCTCCTGTCCGCATAACATTCACTCGTACTGAATTGCTTTGAATGGATAGGAAGAGGTGACTTTCAGACTATTCAATTGCTTGGTTAGGATGATTGTTGTCTGCTTCGTTTTGATGTCCAAAGACAACTATTATACACCATCTCTTCTAATAGATCATATACCGCTTTAACTTTTTTTTCTCATGAATGATCCTCTAGCAGCTGCATCTATAGTACCCCTCATGGTGGATTAACTCCATTGTAGAAGGTTTGTAATAGGAATTCGTTGGGTAGTTTATAATGAGTACAACTCCTTTGCAACTCCTTATATCTCTCCCATGCTTCTTATAAAAACTTCCCATTGTCTTGTTGGAAATTGATAATTTTCTTTATCAATCTTTTTGTCTTCTTCAAAGGGAAGTACTTATTTAGAAAAGTTTGCACCAACTACTTCTAAGTCGTGACGTTGGTTGGATTGAGAGAATTCAAACAAGCCTTGGCTCTATCCTTGAGTGTAAAGGGATTAGCATCTTCTGACATCCCAATATATCGAAACATGTCACCAATCTCTAAAAAGTTAGCCAATGAGCGTTGGGATCCTCATTGGATAACCCATAGAATTGCACGTTGGTTTGCAGTATGTTCAGTAGTGCTGGTTTGATCTCAAATTTACTTGCTTGCACTAGTGTTCATGTAATTCGTTGATGATAGGCATTGAACTTTGACCTTATGAATTCCATAAGGGTCTTTTGCTTTGTGATCTATTTCCTCCATCACCGTTCTTTTTATCTCTTTTAGGCATTTAACTTTTTGGATTCCTCATAGTTGCCTTATAATATCCAAATTGATGTGTCTTATATTTTGTGCCCAAACTTCCTTCTCTTTCTTTTTTTTTAAATTTCATATGATTAGGTACCACAATCATAAGAAAGGGTAATAATTCCTTAAAACAAAGGAATTCAAAATTTCCTAAATTAGCTCCCCAACAATGACACCAAAAATTTGTTGAGCAAGTTTTACAATTTACAAATTCTCAATGTTTCATAAGTGCATAGGTCGTAAGCGTAGTAGTTAAGGTGTCGATCCCATGATGAATTAGTGAACTAATTGAATCCTAACTGTGTCTAAGGTTGTAAAAATGTGATTTAGATAAAAATAAAGATAAACCGAAAACTAAACAATCAAGTAGTGGTTGAATGAAAATAAAATTCCAAAATTAACAAAAGTAGATTAAAATGAAGCACAACCACTTAACAATTGAGATATATCAACAAGACAGATCAAAGAATTATGAGAAGGGGGATTTAACCTATCATCCAATGCTAACATGATTACTTTTGAGTTAATTCGGTATTAGTCCTAAACTTTCGAAGGATGGATTACTCTTTCTCAAGTTATAATTATTAAACCCTAAATCATAAACCCTATTTGAATTATGGAATTTGCAATCTCTTAGTTAACAAAACACCTAAACATCCAATTAGATCTTATGCCCTCTAATAAACTATCGAGTCTTCACACGAGATCTCTCTTTGTATAAATTATTGATTTGATTATTTACGTGATCTATTAGATTGTTTAACTCTCATTACCTATTCTAATTATTTTGCTATCGGTTCACTATCTCGATTTGTTACCAAAGCATGCAAATATAACAAATAATCACAATACCTAATGTATTAACATCAAAAGAAATCACATCAACATTGATTCAAGAATAAATACCTAAAGGAGTTTAGAACATCATTAATAACAAGTTCAACATTCTCAAACCTAAGTCATACATCAAGATGAAGTAAATGCATAAGAGAAAGTAGGAAAGAACATAAAATGGTTGGGTTGGAGTGGTTAGACAGCAACTGCAGATGCTCTTTTCCCCTTCTCTCATTCTTCTCTATTCTTTATGTTCTCTCTCAAAATGGCAGGTGGAGGCTCACAAAAAATTAGGATTTTTTTACCCTTTTTTGTAGTCTTTCCTATTTAGGGTAAAATCCAAGTTTTACTTCTGCCGCGATCGTGGATAATGAGGCCATGATCGTGGCCTATCCATTTTACTTCTATCACAATCTGGATCTTCTACCGGGATTCCTCTGAATCTTCTCTGTTTTTGATACGTAATCTCAAACACTAGCATCACATTAAGGCACCTCAAATACACAAAATCTAAGCTCAATGACATGCTTTAACACATAAAACACTCGAAACACAAATATCTAACTAAATAACACAATCCTAAGCTAAACATGCACTAATCATTCAATTTAACAACTAAACACGCACTAAACTACCTACTAAAATATTATGCAATCTATCCCTATCACTCATTAAGCTTATAAGGTAGATAATCTCTTAAGATAAGCAGTTTAAACACTAATTAAGGTGTAACAGACTAATTCTTAATAATATGGTGTTTAGTGATAATCTAATTTTATTTTACAAAGAAAAGGAAATTTCTTTAAGTATTATAGTGTTAGCACTACAATCCTTCAAAATACTCTTAGGTCTCTTTTTAAGCAAGGATAAAAGTTATATCTACCTATCTAAAGGAGCTCTTCAAAATTCATTATAATTTTCATTAATCATTGGACTGAGAGGCAAAACTCATTAATTTGTGTATTTGAGGAATTCCATCACTTTAAAGAGGCCCTCCTATAGAGAGTTTTTAGTGCTTCTATATAAGATACAAAAGAGGATATCAAGCTAGTGCGTCATCTAGCTAAAACAAATTCTCAAATGATTTTATTCCATATGCTCCTTACCATGTTCTCACTTTTCCCTGCTTCCCATTCCTACCATGCACTATTCTTCTCCTTCTTTGCTTCCTTCTTCTGGAACTTGCAATTTTCTTCTTCGGCTATTGTAGTCCCTTTTGCTTATTTTGTTCCTTCTACTACTCATTTTATTCCTTCTCCTTTTGTTTCTGGAGACCATTATTAGTCGGTTTCTTAGCTTTATGACTTTTCCTGCTCCTGCCCTTTTAAAGGCACTTTCATCTTTATCTCATCTTATACTTTCCTACTTATATTCTTTTCTGTTTAAGGTAACATTCTTTTAAAAATATTTGGAAGAAAAGTCCTGACATTACCTTATTTGTACTCTGAACTCATGCAGTTTGACTTGCCTCCTACATTCCACTCTGTCTAGGAATGAATTTCCTCCTTTGCCCTCACTCTCTTTGTCTTCCTCTATCCTTCCTTTACCTCCTTCTTCCTTATTCCCCTATGATTCTTTATTGGAGAAAAAAAAGCTCAAGAGGATATCCAACCATAAAGACAAACTTAGAAACAAGTATTAGAGATCAAATGGAGTCAATATATCACTACAGCCTTCTCAAGGAAGAGAATGGTAGATTTATAGTATCACCATAGTTAAAATTGCTTTAGACTAGAGCAAAGACTTGAGATGCTACAATAGTGGGATTTTTGTAGAAAAAAGACCCCTATTTCCAGTATTATATTGATAGGCGATGAATAAGTAAAAATACAGGGCTTAATGAATATTTTGCATATAGAAGGAAATACATTTCTCTTCATATTCACTTCCCAGTCTAAGGCAATGAAAGTGGTGGAAGAAGGCCCTTGGAATATAGGTTAGATTCCTTTCTTTTTCCAATAGTAACAACCTGGCCTCTAATTAGAGAATATTAAGCAACAATTTATCCCTTTGTGGGTGAATTGACATAATATTCCTTTGGAATATTGGACAACAAAGGTACAATTGTGAGTTTCTTGGGCAAACTTCTGTGTATGGTTGAAAATACAACTGGAAAAAGGAGAATTGGGTACCCTACAGGTGCTAGTGTTGATATCTCTAAGGATCTTCCTAAGTACATTTCAGTTATGAGGTCAAGCTATAATGATATATTATATAAAGACAACATCATTGTAAACTATCATTACAAACCTTTACTAAAAGCACAAAGGAAAAAATGGATAGCTATAAGGAAAAATTCAGAAAAGGTGATTATAGTGAACTAATAGGAATAAAGAATGATACTGAAGATCCTATCTTGGAAGAGGATAAGAAAAATAAGAAAGATAATTATTCAGTGGAGGTTTAATTTTCAATGGATCAGAATAAGAAAGCTAGAAGATTCAGGAAGTTAATATCAGTGAACACTTCAGTAACTTGTAATCCTTAAATGAATTCCAAAATCAACATAAGAAGTTAA
>JANKOD010000005.1:17997569-18008703 GCA_026284645.1 Erythroxylum acuminatum | reverse complement strand
GATTTGTTTGTGTGTGAGTTGAGTTGAAATAGAAGTAGGAATAAAGTGGAAATATTGAGGAAATAAGCTAGAAGAGAGAGAGACTAAGCAAAAGAGAGGATTTAAGATGAAAGAGATGGTGAAGGGTGTTGGAAAATGTACAAATGCAGTGTTTCATTGAACATGCATCTGTATTTTAGCCATAAATTTTTCTCTAGTTATCCAAATGAGGTGATTCTTAGTTTGGATTAAACTAGCGACATATGGCTACATTTCTTATGATGATATTGAATTTAAATTCTATCTTTAAAAGTCTCAAAATTTGACATGAAATTGAGAACTGGGTACAATACATTGTTGGATGAATGTATATGTTGTATTTGTTTTGAAGGTATGAGAATGTGTTATATTTTGGATATTTATGATCAAGTAGGGAATATGAAATGTGTGAAGATGATTTTGAGTTGAAATTGGTATACTTGAAGAAGTATCCACTGGAGATGACAAAATCAAATAAGTTAGAGAAGTTGGTTTGGAATAAAAGAAAAGATAAAGAGAGGTAAAAGTTTGATATGAACTTCCTTGATTAAACTGTATTGATATAGGAAGATTTTGATAAAATGCTCTTCATAAAAGTTGTAGATCTTTCTTTTATCTTTCCATTGATATAAAGTTTGCAATTTTTCGAGTTCTGGATCAAAAGTTATAGAGGTTTGAAGCTGAGATTCAGTGAAGGAGAAGAAGAAGAAATGCACCATCGTACTTTTGAGAAAAAGGGAAATGCACCGTCGTGACTTTTGGGTATATTGAAAATGTATGCACGACGGTGACATTGGTGATAAAAGGCAATTTGCACCATCGTGCTTAAGCACAATCGTGCATTTGAGATTTTTCCTTTTTACTGAACAGTCTTGTGTCTTTTGACCATAACTTCTTCTCTAGACATCCAAATGACTTGATTCTTGAACTAATAGATTCCTAACACATTATTCTACCTTTCCACAAAACTTTGTAGCAATCTGGATTGATTTGAAAAATATTGATCAAATGAAAGTGTGAGAATCTGTTGGAACAACGTAAATAGGATTACTTTACTGAACATACTTCAGTATTTTGATTATATTTGGACCTATCAAATTCCAAATGAGATTATTTTTAATTTGGAGTAAATTAGAGAAATAGGGCTACAAATCATATGAAGAAGTCGAATTGTGATTCAGTCTCTAAGATGTTGAATTTCTGGATGGAATTTGTATATAGTATACTATTTTGGATAAGAGCAGTCCGAATATGTTTGAAGTATATCTTCCAAATTACTGAACCAAATTGAATGATTATGGTGTCAATGGAAATATAAGACATAGGGGAACATTTTTCTAGAAGAGAGTATGACCAAATTACGTCATTTTCACTTTCTGATTGAGCATGAACAGTAGACCTAAAAATGTGTCTTGGAAAAATCTAAAAGTAAGCGAATGAGAAATGAATTGTGATTTTAATGATTTTAGTGAAGCATAAACCTAAGTATAAATTATACCTAGATGATTTTTGATATGAGAATGATTTTGTGATAAAATTAGTGGATAAATACCTAGGATTATCATGAACATATATCATAAATATTCCATATACTCACGCATGCATAAATGAATGCTTATAATTGTGCAAAGTTATTAATGTGTGTGTGCAATAGGTGTATTACATAAATGGGTTGTGCAGGTTAAAATTCTGCATTCAAGCGTTTCCAAAATTTGGAAACAAATGCTAATCTGGAGCGTACTGTGAGTAGACCGAGATGCTCTCACTTCATTGTTTGTTTTGTATGAATGTATTAATTGAATACTGAATAATTATATGAATGTGATTGATTGTGTTGGTTTCCGGATAGAAGGTTCGATGAATGTGATGTATGAATGAAATATTGAAGTACTCCTTATATGTGAATTGGATGAAAAATGTGATACATGACTTGGTTGTTAAATGCCGGACTTGGTTCCGAAGGAAAATGTGATCATGCATATAAATGAAAAAGTGATACTCAACTCTAATGTTGAATGTCGGACTAAGGTCCAATGATATGTGAATGTGATTGTATGAGTATATGCAAATGTGAATGAGGCATTCGATTTCATGAATGCATGAAACATAATGACAATTGTGACTAGAGTAGCCACTGATCAAAACTTATAGCTCAAAGTGTGAAAAAGAGCCTCGAGCTCAAAAGTAATTAAGAGCCTAAGGCTCACTATGTAAAATGAGCTCTGTATCCCCATCGGATAAGGAACAATTAGTAATGAGCCCGGTATCCAATGGATACGAGACAGTTTAGGCACTCGGTCATAACAAAATAACAAATGAAAAATGGGTCTCATATGCACTGCATATGCATAATATGAATGATTAAAGTGTATTGAATGTGAATTGTGAAATGTAGTGAATGTGAATTATGTGTTATGTGACTGGGTGAGCCATCAATGATGGTCAGTCACTGAGTTCGCAAAACTCACCCAAAATTTGCAAATATTTTTCAAAATCAGAAGAATACCCTGTTAGGCAACGAGAGTATCCCTACAGCATATAAGTGAGGGATAGAGGTCGGGATCAGTTTGCATCTACATTATATTTCTTTATCTTTTTTGTACTGAAATGTATATTCCCCAACTTTTGTATCAAATTATGTATTCCGAAAGTTTTGTAAAATGTGTATATGATTTATCTTGTAATGTAAAGACATTATGACTAAAGTGTTATGTATTTGTGAAAGGGCCCAATTGGCTACTGAAAATTCTATTGATTATATTGCTATGATTGAAAATGTTTATGAAATAAAGTGGACCCAAACAGATTATGGATTTCTGAAAAAAAATGTGTGTATGATGTTGTTAAAAAAAATTGTACTGAGTTTTGAATGATTAAGTACTCTAGCATGCCACCCTTGTGAGGCACGAACTCAGATATCACTCAGGATGTCGAGTACGTGTCTTACGGGAGTGGGGTGCTATATGTTCTACATCAATTTGTTCTTTATTAGGGAGAATTTTACCACATTCCTTCCAACGGAGCTCATTTCCACCATCAGAAACTAGTTGTCATGTTGACATTTTGTGATGAAAATTGTTAACAGTTTTATTCTGAAAAGTCAATAAAAGAATTCTTATTTGAATGTTCCAACATTTTAGCAATATTAATTTTGTGATCTATCAAATAAGACTACTTCATATGATAAGGTTGAGAATGTGAAGTGTGTATATACTATGAATAGGGGATGCATAAACATCCCTTGCAACTCCAAAATATGATTGCTTCTATGTATATAAACATCCCTTACAGAATCCTGTAATGTAAATAGTTATGTAATTGTGATTTAACTTTAATTTATCTTAATAATTAGCTAGATAGCTTTGAGTTAGTCCATTATATATATGGTTTCATAAAATATATTTTCAATAAATTGAAACGTGTGCATGTTAAAAACAATAAGAGTAAACATATGTCTCAAGTCTAACATTAGATTTGAACCAACATTAGATTTGAACCAATTCTCTTGTTCATGATACAGTTGATCCTATTGACAAATATTTAAAGATCCTTGTTCAACGTTGATTCCAATAAATCCCTTAGTCTTGATAGCATAAATGCCTTTTTTTAAATCTTAGAGCATATTAAGGAATACTATCATAAAGACAATTCTTGAATTCTTCTCAACAAATAAGTTAGATAGTTTAATATGACATTTATATGCCTCATATCAAAGATTCACAACTCCTTAACCATGCAAGACTTTGGATATATATTATGTTGCAATATTTTGTATAAGATTATCTCTAAGAACTTTGAAAACATTATTAATATAAAAGAAACAAGTAATATATTAGAAATGGACTCATTTGTCTTTATATGAAATAGCTTATATTGATACACTAAATGCTTGTTTATAAAAAAAATTATCTTCACATTGGTATATTTTCATAAGTAAAACCAACTCTATACCTATCATTAAAGTCTCTTTTAATCTCTAAACATTTTCACGCTCATCTTTATGAAATATCAACATCACAATCATCTTTATGATCATAAGAATTTGAGCAAGAGGGTACCTCATCATTATATAAAGCATATTCTTTCACTTCATTTCAAGATTTCTCACTCTCTAAACTGGTAGTGTTATCCCATATGGCTATAAGTGGTTTCTTCTTCTTCTTCTTTACTCTGTATTTTTGGGCTAGTTTATATCCATGACTTTGCTAAAGTTAAAGTTAGAAGAAGAGATAATTAAACCTTAATTTTGTCTTTATGTTCGTGCATATCATCATAAAAGCACCTATATCATTGGTAAAATTAGGATTACGACATCGCATGCTAAATAGCTGCAGAAATGAGGTGGAAAAAAGAGAAACCCATTGATGATAACATTATGCGTCATCCAGCAGACTCAATGGCATGCAAAGATTTTGATGGAAAGTTTCTATGGTTGGCACAGGATTGTCGTAATGTTCAACTTGGTTTAACCTTGGATGGATTTAATCCATTCGGTAACATGAGTACTTCTGACAACATGTGTTCGGTAATTCTAGTGACATACAATTTACCTCCATGGAAGTGTATGAAGGAGCATTTTATGTTATTGTTTTAAGTTATTCCAGGACCTATTACTCCTGGTAAGGATATCAATCTATATATGCAACCACCAATTGATGACTTAAACCATCTCTAGGAGGTTGGATTAAAAACTTTTGATGTTGTTGAAGGTGAAACATTTATAATGCACGTGACTGTTATGTAGAATATAAATGATTTTCCTATGTATGGGAGTTTGTCTGGATGAAGTACTAAAAGGTATATGGCATGTCATGTGTGTAACCATCAAACTCATTCAATGAGGCTACGAAGTTAAAAAATGTTATACGGAACATCGTCATTACTTGGAACATTGGTATAGATGGTGAAGAAGCAAATTGTTTAATAGTAAAGTAGAATTGGGTGAAGTTCCTTTGCACTTATCTACTGATGATGTGGATTACCAACTATCACTTTTAGGTAACATTGCATCTGGCAAACACCCAAGTAATAATAGAAAGCAAAAGTGAAGTGTTGTTGAACTCAATTGGAATAAAAGAAGCATTTTTTCAATTTGCCATATTGTAAGGAATTACTATTAAGACAAAATCTCGATGTGATGTATATTGAAAAAAATTTGTGAGAATATTTTAGGAACTTTGATGGAATTGATGGGAAATCAAAAGACACAAATAAAACTATATTAGCCTGGAAGACATGAAAATAAGAAAAGATTTGCATTTGAAAAGAAGAAATGATGAGTCATACATCATTCCACCTGCTTGTTACATGTCAAAAAAAGAGAAGCAAACTTTTTGTCAATTTCTTAAATAAGTCAAGTTTCCTTATGGGTATGCATCTAATATAGCCCGTTGTGTGAATGTTAAAGAGGGAAAAGTATCAGGGTTGAAAAGCCATGATTTTCATATACTTCTGTAACAATTACTTTCTGTTGGAATATGTGAGTATTTTTCGAAGGATGTGTATGTAACTTTATGTCAATTGGGTGAGTTTTTTAAGCAATTATGTTGCAAGACATTGAAAGTTGAAAAGCTTGAGAAAATGGGAAAAGACATAACTTTGATTCTTTGTAAGCTTGAACTAGTATTCCCCTATGTTTTTTTTATGTTAAGGTGCATTCGGCAATTTACTTACCATACGAGGCAAAACTTTGTGGACCGATTCAATTTTGATGGATGTTCCCCATTGAAAGGTAATTTATATTAACTTCTAGTTTTCTTTTTCTAAAGTTATTAGTTAGTAACAACTATTAATATACTATAGTGTTTGTTTAGGTTTTTATGCTCTGAACGTAATAGAGTTTGACTTGAAGGGTTTATTGCAAAGGCTTATAGCAAATAAATGCTTGACATTTTGTTAGATGTACTTAAATGACATGGAGAAAAGATTTAATAGACAAGAACGTAACTTTGATTTTAATCAAGATGGTGGCTTGTCAGTTTTCTCCAAGTAAGGCCACTTGATGTTGGAAAATATATGGAGTTAAAAGTCGAATTAGAAATTAGCCATTGGTGTCAGTTTTGTGAGGGCTGAAGTGGTTAAAACAAAAAAAAACCAACAAGAACCCAAAGGATCGTGTAATGTAACCCATTCATATACCGAAAAAGAAAATAGTGAAAACCTGTACATCATTATACCTTAAACTTGGTTTCCAAACCAAATAGAAGATCTCATGACTATGTCTCCTTCCTTACGGCTGTCTCTTCCTGCTCACGGTTGTGTCTCCTTTGCACCAAGTGAGATGCACTCCAAGGTATCCACCAAAGATCGATTAGAAGACCCAAAGGTTCCCAAAGCTAGATGGTACTTCAATGGGTTATCGTTGATCCTAAAATCCCCAAAAATAAACCATTTAAATGGGGATATATTGCTTAATACGTGAGTTAAATGGCAAAGATTTTGGTTCTTGTCATATGGAAGAAGAAAATCACAAATTTGGAAGAAGACGAAAAAGGAAAATAAAAAGCTAAAATTGTGGATAGAGGAAGATGAAAAAAACAACAGCAACTCTTTTTCAAAAATCAGAAAAACAAAAATCCTCTCTTACTTTTTGACAAACGTAGGGTTAAAAGGGTTTCTTGAAAAAAAAAGTCTCAAATGCCCTTGTTTAAAAGAAGCAAAGGAACAAAGCATAAGGTTAAAATTCACAAGGGTTTAAACATATCCTTATGTGCTTTGCATGGATAGCCCATGTCCTTGTAACTTTGGCATTGAAAATTTCATTTAATAGCCATTTTGTCACTTTGCCACTTTGCCATCTAATCTCATGATTCAAAATAATTAAGCATTTGACCCAATTGCCATATAACTATACCATATAGTTATATATATGTATTATTTTGGTGAGCAATAAATTTATAAGATATGTCATACATATCAAATAAATTTATTTATAATTAAATTTGTTATCTAATAACATTTATTCTAATACCATATGATGATCAACTTAATTTTAACACTTAAAACTGATTTTATCGCCATATTCGTATCTCCATATGATTTACTAAAATAATTTCCTTTTTCGAATCAAATCTTTTCCATTGTGACCCATTAGGATCCATATCATATTGACAATAGAATTAAAACCCCTTTTAATTATATACATCATAAGAAGTATCAAGCAAAAGACATTATAATTACTCAAATGGCATAGATGATAAGTATTATACACAAATCACAATCCCGAAGAAAAAATAGCCCGTGTTATGGCATTGTGAAAGAGATAATGGTCTAATGAGTGAAGATGGTGATTAATTATATTAAAAGATTGAATCGTAGATGAATAATGAAGCCATTCAAATAGAAGATGCAGATATATCATCACTCTATAGGAGAGATGTTGAAGCCAATTCAGTGTAAGTGGATGAAGTACAAGTCAATCTTGTCATAAAAAGAGATGAAAACTATATTAAGGATGAATTATATGACAATAATGATACTAATTTGGCTGAATATATTAGTGATGAAGACTTGAATCATAATGTAATTAATGATGATGATTTTCAAAATCACGATAATTGAAGGTAATAAAAGTGTCGTTTATATTTTTTGAAATTTATGGTTGATGTTTATGTAACGCTAATATGTATTGTTAATATTTTACTTATGTTAATATATATTGTTGATGTTTGACTTATATTTATGTGTATTGTTGATTTTTGAGTTATGTTAATGTGGAATATTGTTGTTTGAGTTATGTTTATGCTGGTTATTGATGTTTGAGTTATTTTTATACGTATTGTTAATATTTGAGTTACATTAATGCGAAATGTTGATGTTTGAGTTTTGTTTATCCGGAATGTTGATGTTTGAGTTTGTTTATGTGGAATGTTGATGTTTGACCTATGTTTATGTGGATTGTTGATGCTTGAGTTATTTTTATACATATTGTTGATATTTGACTTATGTTTATACTTAATGCTGATATTTGAGTTATAGATATCCAATACAATAGCACCTGGTAGAAACAAAGGAAAGAAGGTGGCAAGTATCGAAGTTCTCCCTAGTCAACAACAATTACATTAATCAGATCGTCCACCCAAACAATCACATCAATCAGATCCTAGCCAATAACAATAATTGACCTCATCCATCAATGAACCAACTCAGCAGCAACCTCTATCTGCCTCAACTAGTACTGAGGGATTTGCATGTTTGTTAATCTTTAACACCTATGATTAGACTTATGCTCAAATATATATTTACATGTTTAACACATATCTTCTTTTAATTATCGTCTTGAACTTAATTTTACATGTATAAAATTATCGATAAATTATATATGGTATATAAGTATTAAAGTTAATTGTAATAAATTAATTTCATTTTGAAATATGTAAAATCAAATAAATTTCTAAATAAATGCTCAATTAAGCATTGCTAAACTTAAATTTCCTAATACAAAGATTAATCACTAATTAATGTATATAAATTATTTTATATTATGACTCGTAATAAGTAGTTAATATTTAATTTTAATACATTTACTTGTATGATTAACTTAAAAAAGTAATGTGTAAAATCATGTCAAAAATATTATACACTTAAAATGAGAAATTAAAATTATTACTCATATTTTTTATCTTTGTATTTTTAATTATATTTTAACATAAAATAAATTCTATTAAGTATAATTTTGTGTTTTAAAATAAGTTTAGATATATATTTATGTATATATATATGATACAAAAACTCTTTTTCTTTTTTGTATTAATAAGATGGAAACTCAACAATCAATAAGAGGCTCGTTTGACAAAATTTCAAAGTAATATATATGTCAACGTATATCGCAGCGCAAGGCGATTATAAGATATTTATGGAATTAGGACAAAGTAAAAAGAAGGGTTCTAATAAATTGACATTGACAATAAATAAATATGTCTTATTTAAAGTAAATACAAGATTCAATTTTTTATAAAAAAATTTTTAATTAAAATATTTCCTACTTGATTATCAAAATTATTCCAATTTTTAAGATCATAAATATTTAATATAAGATTAGTTACTCATCTGTCTTTAAATTTTCTAAATTTGATGCAATTGATACATAATCATGATTACTGAAATTATTAACATTAATATGAATTTCATTACTTAAATTCCACTGGTTGGTTAAAATTATCTCCACTAATTCCTTAGAATTTGTACCACAAGAGTTCACTCACAAATTTATTGATGATTCTATTAATTGTTTTACACATTTTTTCCCTTTTTTACTTCTAGGTAAATGTTTTTTAAACAAACTATAAGCAGCATGTAAGTGCAACAGAATAACAATAGCTCGATTGTTTATTAAAATGATATATCAGTGGTATTATGATATATGTTTAATTGATTATTTAATTATTTTATAACACTTAGCTATTAACAATATAAAATTCTTTAAAATACTTACTTAATATAAATGTGATTTTAGACATAAGTGGAAAGCAAAGAAAAGTTATAGTTAATCGAAGCTTTATATTTTGTTATTTTTTAAAGATTAATTTTTATTTGTCTTCGTAAAAAAAAATAGAATAAAAAAAATGCAAATAACAGTGAAAGAAGATAGAACGTCTGGAAAAAGATACAAAAACGACAGTGAAGTATGAAGAAAACGCACGGCTCCAAAAACGTCTAGCGTCTGCGTGAAAAACTTGGACCATATCTGCGTTTAACGCAGACGACGTCCGCATAAAGACCACGTTTCAACGCAGACGACGTGCGGACGTTGCGAGAGGAAATGGTCACGGTTTTAAAGTTAATAGTAACACGGTTCAGATATACTTATTCGTCACATCAAGAGCAGGGAGAGTAGACAGGTAAGAGAGCCGCATGAGGGGAGGAGTGCGTTTCAACAGGGCAGTGTAGCGAGGTTGGGCAGAAAAAAGGAGACGTAAACAGTAGATGGACCATCATTTTTATTTGTCACATCGGGGAAGAACGAGGGGAGCGTGAAAAAGAGGGAGAGGCGCGTTGGGGAGAGATTTTTTTATATTTTAAAGATTTTTTTATATTTTTTATATTTTGTTAATTGATTATGTTATCCTGTATTAAATTAATTGATTTGGATATTGTGTATATACAATCGGATTTTCATTATTGTTTGATTATTTGTGTATGAATCCATTGGGTATTGTAAAAAGATGATTTTAATGCATTCATTGAATTGTTTAATTGCAAACCCTCTGCTAAAATTTTGATATAATCTGTAATTGTTATGTTGAAATTTATGTGTAGCGATCAATAATTCATAATAATTAGAGATAACATGACCTAGGTTAAATGACACATTATATGTAATTATTATCTTGATTAATCAGCTTTCCTAATTCGTAATGCTACTGCTTAATTAAATCTAGGGATCGTATCCTAAATTATTCAGTAGTTAGGTTTAATTAACGATTATATCTTAATTAAACACTACCTAAGGGAAAACTCGGGTTAATTATTAACCTACGATTAATAGTTATTAGAAGATGTTTAAGAACAACAAATCAAAAAAAATATACTTAATTAGCGTGTAAGGCGAAATTGAACCGAAGAACTGGGTCCCTACCGAATTCTCCACTTTTATCATTTTTCGCATGTTTTCTTTATTTATTTTATTAGTGTTTTATTTTATTTTCTTCTTTCAATAAAGTCAAAACCTCTCGTTAAACCTAAACACTAGTTACTTTCATTTCATAAACTTTGCACACACACTCTGTGGGATCGACTTAGACTCACTATTGCTATAATAGTAATCTAGTTATTTTATGTTGATTAGCGTTACGACGTGCAATCGTATTATATATCTATGACAAATAAAAAAATTAATAGCTAAATTTAATATCACGTATTAAAAATAAATAAAAAACAAAGAGCAAACATTTATGATAAAACTGCCATATTCATAATTTATTTTAAATTTTTTAAGTAATTCTAAAATATCTAAAACTAATAGTGATCCACTTTTCATTTAAGAGAATAGAGATTAGCAACAATATCCATATTGTGGAAATATTGAAAACAAATTTCATCAATAATCTACAAAATTAAATATATAAATACAAAATCAGTTGAATCCAATTATGACTTAAGAGATAAATTGCAATTA
>JANKOD010000005.1:17980023-17994597 GCA_026284645.1 Erythroxylum acuminatum | reverse complement strand
GTTATTCCTTCACTTTTTGATCCGATTTGATTTTCTTCGGATTTCGCTCACTTTGACTTTCGCTTTTGATTTCCGTCAGTTCATTCGTTTTGCCGTTTTGCCCACTTTTGCTTTGGGTTTCGCTCTTTCGCTTTCCCCTTTTTTTGTTTTTTGATTTTTGATTCTAAGGTTGGGTTCCGGAAACGGGACCTAACATACATATTAGTGCTCACACCTTTACTTACCTCAAAACCTTATCAACACAATACAAAATTTGTTCAAGAATTTCATAAAGATAAGAGAGAGGAGCAAAACCACTAAAGCAAAACTTAAATGGAGACTGTATATTTAACAAAGGAGAAAGGAGGTATGCATTAAATCTATCAAAGTAAATGAATGAAGTATTGCTAGCCAAAAGAATCTCAAAGCTTCTAACAAATAAGGAGTTTCTTTAAGTTAAGTGGAGGCACTCCCATTTCTCAAAAGAAGTAAATGTTTGAGAAATCAAGCCAAGAACAAATACCTCATAGGCCTTAAAAAAATCATGACCATAAGGAATCAAACTAATTAATAATTTAAGTGCATTATAAGGACTAACAAGATCTCTTGATTCTGGTTTGATAATTGACACCAAATATGCCTTTTATACAACCTATCTGCATATCTTCGGGAATAAGTCTACTATACAACAACAATTAAAGGGAGAGATTAGTCATAGCTAACTTGTTGCTTTAAAGGCTTCTTCTTGTGATTTGAACCTTACAAAGAGTAGTAAGACCCGAAAACTAAAATTGAAAACTTTGCCCTAAGATCCTTTAAGAAACTAGATTTATGAAAGGAAATTAGAATCATTGTTTATATGATTAAATAAGAACCTAGGTGATAAGAAAGATTGTAGATGCCACACTCAAGGATAAAGAAGAGAAGGTGAGTGATAAGTTAAAAAAGAGAAGGTGAGTGACAAGTCAAAAATATGAATCCCACAAGTTAAAAACTTTTAATACTTTTTGGATTCTCATCATCTTGATTAAATATAATATGCATAATTACAATTCTAAAGTAGAAGAAAAGAAAACTGTTATATCATCTTAATTTCATTAATAAATTTTATATGGAGATCTTCATAAATAAACAATATGATGTTCCATACAATAAGATAGTTTGGAGCACAAACAATCTCCTAGACATATCATTCATTTTTTGGTTAGTTGTTAAGAATATGTTTAGAATAAAAGAAGATAGGCTCACTTTCACCTATGCTAACCGAAACTGCTCCTTTTGCAATCAAAATATTGAAACCATGGATAAACTCTCTCTCATTTATCAGTATAGCTAACAACTTTGGAACAAAATCCAATCTTTATGCAATGTTCTTTGTAATAGAAATGACTGAAATAATATAACATTTTATGCCCAAAACCTACAAAAAGATTACAAGGTAGGCCTTTCTACTTTCAAACTGACACTTGGTTTCCTAATTTATTCGATTTTGAAGGATAGAAAATAAGAATGTTTACGAAAATTTTCATATGAACAATAAAGATCTTTATAGCATGATGTTAAGATGGATCAAGAAAGTAATTATATTAAGGAGGCTAGCAGCCAAAGTAAGTAGAGGTTTGAAAACCAAATGAAACTTACCTTGATTCCACTTGATTATGCAGCCATAAGTTATTCTTCAAATGATAGTAATTGAAAACATTGCAAAGAACTCAAAAGGTGGCACAATCTTTAAAGACCAAGGAAACTGCTTAACCTAGACACTCTTGCTTTGAAAAATATATACATAACTTTTAATATGTATTCATTATATATCTGAACTTATTTATCTAGGCTTGACTATAGTATCATATTTTATTTCCTAATGGCTTTACTTTCGTAAGACATTTATCTTGCTTGCCTTTTCGAGGCATTAATATTAATCCACTGTATTTTATAAAAACTCAAATTATAATTATGTATTTATTAAACAATTTATATAAAATTAACTAAAATGAATGCCACACATACAGACATACAAACACACACGTTATTTATATATGAATGTTTCCAATGCTAATAATGCTTGTTAATTGGATTATATGTTCTAAAGGTCACACATATTGATTTATTTACCATCCAACTTAGTTCAACCATAACAAAGTTTAAAGATTAGGCAATATTAATTGCTAGAGAAAAATAATGTTCATTATATCATCCTAATTTCCAATTGCTAGAATTTGTACGCTTTGATTATAAGAAATAAGTTTCACAAAGTTTAAGGTAAAAATAAAAAGAGAACTCCATTAGATTTTATAAAATTGACAATATAATGCCAAATCATATAATCATAAAATTGTCATTGCTTATTATTATCCTTTTGTATTCACTTAAATTTCTATTGAATTATTCTTTATTAAAAATAAATATATGAATATTTTCTTAACATTTAATTAGCATTAAAGATTTGGACCTTTTCTTGTATTTTTATATTTATAAAATGTATTTTAAAATTATAAAAATATTAAATATTAAAATATTTATTGCATTTCTATCAAATTATTTAAAAATAAATTATTGAATATATGATATAGTTTATAAAATTACTTAACCTAATTTCATTAACAATTTTTATAGTAATAATGTAACAAAAATAGTAAAAGATTTTGTTTAACATTTTTAATGCTACAAACTATTAAAAAAAATTTTAAGATAAGAGAGTGCATTTTCAAAAAGCCCAAACTATAAGGTAGATTCAAAATAAAAATACAAAAATAAAAAGGAGAAAGGAAGAGGAGAACGGCTTGGATGTAGCGACTGTTCGAACGAGCAACGAAGCAAAGAGTGAGTGCATAAGGTATGAGCTGTCGTCAGTCCGTGTCTTCTAAGTTTATTCTTCTTCTCCAACATGATCTGATCTAGGGTTTTGTTCTCCCCTAATTGCTAGATTGATACCTGCTTTTCTTGTAAATCCTTAGGGTGTTGATCGCCTACGATTCGTTTCCTACACCCTACGCTCTGGTCAAGTTATACTGGTGGTTATTTTAAGGGAGAATTGATATCTTGGTTGCCGACTCGTGGCCGGAGGTATTGCAATTCATTTTGTTTGTTTACTATTGATTGTTGATTTGCCGGTGTGCTTGTGGTTGTATATTGCTTAGTTCATTCAGTGTTTAAGTTTTTATGATTCAATCAGCAACTTGCTTGCCGTAGAGCAATCTGAAGTTATTCATGGACTTGTTATAATGTATTCTGAATTGGAAGGTAGATAGCTGGATTTACGTAACTGCTTTGCCGTCGAAACTCATTGTTAATAGTTGCTTTTGGTTTTCTTTTCCATTTTTGGGGGGTTTGTGAATGTTTACTTTGAATACGTAGGGGTTGTTGACGTATTTCTAGATGGTTTCTAGAATAAATTTTTTGATTCAGAATAGGTACATGTGCTACTCTTGCAATTGTTCTGCCATATTGTATTTGGTTGGTGTGAGTTTTTCTTTATTTCATCCTATGAAACTTTGTTCTGTCAGGGAATAATTATGACGTTGTGATTACTTTCAAGTTCTATCAAATAGAAAACCATAATTGTGTTAAACTATTGCTGCAGACTTGCTCTGATGTATTGGATAGGAAGGAGGAAGTTTATATAGGTTATTGCTGTCTATACTCTTGGGATGCTCGAGAGAAACAGAAAATTCCATGGGACTAGATCATACACTTTATTTGTATGTCTTTATTTTCAAAGGTTTATTCTAGATTTTGATGATTGTAAAGAAGATTATATACTGTTGAATGGTGGGAGTTGAGCTTGAAAAGGCCATGTTGGTACCTTTCAAATTACTTTTGTTGTGGGCCATTTCTTTAACCTTCTATGGGTCTTAGAGGTGATGAAACAACTTTCAATAGTCTATAACTTTTTTTGCTTATATCTTGAGAATACATGTATAAGAAATTATAGCTATTCTTGTAAAATAACCGCTCTTAGTCTTTTGAGATAAAAGTTGCAAAAATCATTTTGTTCTGGTGCTAAGGAAATACATGATATAAACCTTATCTGCTAATCCTAAGGTACTCTTCTAGTTCTAACAATTGCTATTGTTTTCATCCTTGTTTTGGCATGTTAAGCTATGGAAACATAGCTGTACCACTTACAAAAAGTTGTTTTCGAAGCCATGGGGACTGAAAATCCTGGCCGTCCAAGTTTTCCCATAACAGCTTCTAACACACCCTTTGCTACAGCACCTCAAACAGTAACACCTCAAACAGTAACACCATTTTCAGCCTCTGGCCCTGTCGTTGGATCAGAAGCCACTGGATTTAGACCTACTTTGTCAGCTCCTGACCCAACTGTCGCACCTTCTTTAGTGTCCCGACCTGCTTTTGGATCAGAAGCCCCTGGATTTAGACCCATCCAGCCTCTCAGGTTTCATGATCCATCTTCATTTTCTCCACTACCATCCAATGTGCCACCCACTATTGGAGCCTACCAAAATTTCCCAATGCCAGAATATTCCTCTACGCCTCAAGCTCCACCATTTCGAGCTCCACCAGTTGGGCAACTACCATTTCAACCACCTGTGGGCCAAGTAGCTTCCACACCCTCTTTCCGTCAAAGCCAGGTTCCTTCAGTGCCAATGGGATCTCCACCGACAAGTGCAAATGTTCCTCAGCCTTCATCAGATTCATCATTTTTTCAACCAAGGCCTAATTTTCAGCCATCTTTTCCTCCAACAGTGTCATCTTATCCCACTTCCATGGTTACATCTCATCCACCTTTACTTGGATATGCAAAGCAATTCAATGCTGTTTCTCAACCAACCCCCTTGCAATCCCGTTTTCAAGCCCAACAAGGAAGTAATGTTCCTGGTGCAACCATGGCATCAACTCCATCTGTTTTATACCAAGGAGGCTATGGTCAAGCTCCGCCCATGGCTACCCATTTTGGCTCAACAGATCAACTCCAACATCCAGGTTATATGCCTCCTGCTGGTGGCATCCATAGTTTGGAAGAAGATTTCAACTCCCTATCTATTGGGTCTGTTCCTGGGTCAATAGATCCTGGAATTGATGCAAAGGCGTTGCCAAGGCCATTGGATGGTGATATGGAGTCAACGTCATTGGGTGAGGCATACTCCGTGAATTGTAATACTAGATATCTGCGTCTTACCACAAGTGCCATGCCAAATTCCCAGTCCTTGGCTTCAAGGTGGCATTTGCCTCTTGGAGCAGTTGTTTGTCCACTTGCTGAAGCTCCTGATGGGGTTAGTGTCTGCAAATTCAAGTTGAATTTCAATTTAGACTTGCTAGAATTTCAGTTTATAAGAACTCTTATTATCTTCCTTCCATATTGCCATTCTTTTTTCTGTTCAGGATGAGGTTCCAGTAATTAATTTTGGTAAAAGTGGCATCATCCGTTGTAGAAGATGTCGCACTTATGTGAATCCATATATAGCCTTTACTGATGCTGGAAGAAAGTGGCGCTGCAATATCTGCTCTCTACTTAATGATGGTACATCAAAAGGACTCTTCTCTCTATTGCTATCATTACTTATAGAACTTCCTTTTGATTGGGAATTGTTTTGATTTTGTCCTAGCTCAATTTGACTTACAATAATTGTTGTCTAATGAATTGAAAACTAAAGCTTGGAAAGACACATTTGTAAAGTATTTGGGACATTAGGCTTTTAATCCAATAATTTTTAATTTAATTCTTATGTTTTCTGGATGAGCAGCTCTTTGAAGGTTCTTTTGGCTGCTGAATTTGCTGTTATTGCCTTCAAATGGTTTGACAAGATACTGTTTAACTTAATTGTATGTAATAGCTCACAGCTCTTTGGATTCATACTTTATTGGTTTTATGTCTTTCTAATTGCTTTTGATTGGTTATGCAATTGGAGGTTTTGTATCTTGGTCCTTTGTGCCTGGAATAATACAACTATTTATGCAATAGTTGGCAGCTCTTTGAAGTCATCCTTTACTGTTTTTATGTGTATATAATTGCTTTTAATTGGTTATACATAGATAAGGTAGAACTCCTGTCGTCGTAATTCAGAATATATATTGGTCCTTTGTATCTTAGAGAATGCAATTATTAGGTATTCTTACCTCATCACTCATGTCTCTTGTTTGATGTCTGGTATTCTTTGATTTTGGGAGTGCCTGCAATTTAGGACAAGTGTGTGGTTTGGCTGATGCATAACTCCTTATTTGTTTACTCTATGATGACATATGACCTGTGCTACCTTCATACTTAATGTTTTCTCTCTTTGTGGGCATACGACTTTATTCTCAAAATTAATATTTTTGGTGCAGCTATATTTCTACATTTCGCAGTGTTTTCATTGTTTTACATTATGTATCTGCCAGCATACATGATATTAATATTGTACATGTTATTATTCTCATTTTCAGTTCCAGGTGAATATTTTTCCCATTTAGACGCAACTGGCAGAAGAGTTGACTTGGACCAGAGACCTGAGCTGACACGGGGTAGTGTGGAGTTTGTTGCTCCAACTGACTACATGATGCGGCCACCTATGCCGCCACTGTATTTCTTCCTCATTGATGTTTCGATGTCTGCAGTTCAGAGTGGTATGGTTGAGGTAAGCCTTTCCAGCTTAGCAATGCATTGTCTCCTATGAATGACTTATGGCACTTTAATACATGTTGAAAAGATATCTCAACCATGAGACGTGTACGGTGTTGTGTCTAGTGCACACTCATGTATTTACTTGAATAGAAAGTTTGGAGATATGTTATGCAATCAATTTTGGGATCAGCTGCCAGAATGCAAATGTACTTACCGTTCACAAATTCTTTGATTTTATGAAATAAATTATATGATCATTCCCAATGACTGCTGGTTTTTTTTTTTGACATGTTTTGTTGACCAAAATGAAGGATTTATGTTAACTAATATGCTTTTGGCCTTGCTTAGGTGCTGAACACACATTTCCAAGATATTCAGGTGTAATTATGATTATTTGAAACAGAGAATAAAGAAATGAGTATTAGTAAGATTTTTGTGCAACTGGATAAGACAGGATTGTGTTTTTAAAGTGACTTTTTGGTTGTTAAATTTTTTTTATAAAAAATTTGGTTGTTAAAAGCTTAGCATTTAGATTGTGATCTTCATTAAAAAAATCAGAGGTGTGATTGCTTGACACCTTTACCTTATTCTTGGTAATTCAAGTATGGAGCTTATCACTACTGCATGGGAGCATGACTGCCTGATTTTGTTTAGAACTATATCAACTTCTAAGTTCTTCATGTAGGTTTTGGTTTGAGTTAATGCATGCATAAGCACAATCTGTTTTTTCTTGACCTTTTCCGTTTTGCAGGTTGTAGCTCAAACTGTTAAATCTTGCTTGGATGACTTACCTGGCTTCCCAAGAACACAAATTGGGTTTATCACTTATGACAGTACAATCCACTTTTACAACATGAAGGTAAGTGATTTGCAATTACAGTGAGTGTTGATGCACTTTGTTATTTGTCCAACCAATCTGGCAACCAGCTGATAAATGTTAAATTTCTCGTGGTGACAGTCATCTTTAATGCAGCCTCAAATGATGGTTGTTTCAGATCTAGATGATATATTTATTCCATTGCCTGACGATCTTCTCGTCAACTTGTCTGACTCGAGAACTGTGGTCGATGCATTTTTGGACAGTTTACCCACTATGTTTCGGCAAAATATGAATGTAGAATCTGCTTTTGGTCCTGCTCTAAAATCAGCATTCATGGTTATGGTTGGTATTCCTTGCACCTGCTGCTTTAATATCAAAACTGATGAAATGTAGTTCCTTGTGAAAAGGTAGTTTGTTTTACTGAGAAACTAAGTTGATGGTGAGAACAATTTGATCCACAATAGTTGAAGATGAGCATTGTATTCGATATCTATATGTTCTCTTTAAGGAAACTTTTTAGTCTTTTAATAAGTCTTGCAAATAACTTGGTTGTTGTTTCTGTGGTCTTCTAGAGTACCTTGTTCATTCAATTACTATGCCCACTTTGCATTTTCTTGGATTTCCACTTTACAGAGCCAACTTGGTGGAAAGTTGCTGATATTTCAGAACACAATGCCATCTCTTGGTGTTGGCCGCTTAAAGTTGCGTGGTGATGATGGTCGTGTTTATGGAACAGATAAAGAACATGCTTTGAGAGTACCAGAAGATCCATTTTATAAGCAAATGGCTGCAGATTTCACCAAGTACCAGATAGGAGTTAATGTGTATGCATTTAGTGACAAATACATTGACATAGCCTCCTTAGGTATGACTATGCTTTAGCTTTCCATTTTATTCTGATCACACATTAGAACATAGTCGTTTTAAAATTGTTGGATCCACGCAACCAAGGTGGTGTCTAGTTTTCTACTTGCTCTATTCTTCCACAATTTCAACTGTTATGGAAAACATTAAATTTTAAGATGAGCTTTTGGAAGTTGGGTTTTCACTCATGCTTTAAAAAGTTTTACATGGCTAATGTGTATTATTTGCATAAGATAACATGATACATTCTTTATTTGCATAAGATAACATGATACATTCTTCTGTTTGTTGATCTGAACATTTTCTGGGATACAAATTGTGGTTCTTTCCTGTTACTTTTTTCTGTGGGGTCTCTTAAAATTTTTTTTGGGTTACTTAAAGTCTTCAATTTTCCCTCTGATATCCCTTGTTTACTGTGCCTTAACCACCACCTCTAAGATGTTTTACTCCTTCCAACACTTTGCTGCTTTCTTTCTTGTCTTTTGAGATTTTCCAAATGGTTCTTGTTACATGTTTAAAAAGTTTTTTTTGTTTCTCCTCCTCCTATTCATTTATATGATCTTCTCTGTTTGGATGCTTAATGTAACATTTCCCAAAATCTCCATGAAATGAATGCTGAGTAATTGTTAATTGATTTAGCTTATTGCTATCTCTTTTGCAGGAACTCTGGCAAAGTATACTGGAGGACAGGTGTACTGCTATCCTGGTTTCCAATCAACTAATCATGGAGAGAAGTTGAGACATGAGTTAACCAGAGATCTTACTAGGGAAACTGCCTGGGAAGCTGTCATGCGTATAAGATGCGGAAAAGGTCCTTTCTTAATGGATTATAAGCTTCATATTTACAGCCACACATGAGTGCCTATTGTTTAGTTATTTGTCAATGAAAGAGGTAGCTAATGCTTTCCTGTTGATTTTGTCCTGTATATGCAGGAATTCGGTTTACATCGTATCATGGGAACTTCATGCTAAGATCCACTGATTTATTAGCTCTTCCAGTTACTGATTGTGATAAAGCATATGCAATGCAATTATCACTTGAAGAGACTTTACTGACTAATCAGACAGTATATTTCCAAGTTGCTTTGCTGTATCCTTTGAGTCCAAAATTTTTTCTCTTTGAAAATAAGTCCAAAATATTTTGGTAGATCTTTCTTAGTTACATATGCAATAATATACTGTTTGACAGCAAATCGTCTTTAAGCTGGCCATTGAATTTCTGTGAGACTGTGACTATTGCAGCATCTAAATGTCTTGCTGATATATGAAATATTAAGCTATCCACATAAGATCAGATCATGTAACTAAATTTTCCTTTGGGGGCTTATAATTCTGGATACTTTGCAGTGATTTTTTTTCATACTGTATGGGCTGAGATTCTCTTTCCTCACAAATGAAACCAATGTTTATTAAGTCAGGCCAGTGCAACAGTATTTATCTCCTCTTTCACCTTTGCTGTTTCTTCTGTTGTTACAGATGGTGCCTTCGATCTCCATACTTTTTTTTGTGTTTCTGAGTTAAAATTGGTAGTGCTGCTTTTGGACTGAAAGTAATATTCTTTATATTCATGATTTTCTTAACCATTTAAAGGTATACTGCGTCTTGTGGGGAGAGACGTATTAGAGTACACACGGCAGCAGCTCCGGTGGTTTCAGATTTGGGGGAGATGTATCGCCAAGCTGACACTGGTGCTATTGTTTCTTTGTTTTCTCGGTTAGGTAGGTTTCAGCTTATTCTAGCATTAATACTAGATCTTGATTTTGAGTATAGTTTGCTGAAGATCTTAAATATTTGCAGCAATTGAGAAAACTTTATCTCACAAGTTGGAAGATGCAAGGAATTCTTTACAACTAAGGATTGTAAAAGCTCTGAGAGAATATAGGAATCTTCATGCTTCGGTGCATCGCTTGGGAGGCAGGATGATATATCCAGAGTCTCTGAAGTTCTTACCTTTGTATGGATTAGCTCTTTGTAAGTCAGTGCCTCTCCGAGGAGGGTATGCTGATGTTCAGTTGGATGAACGTTGTGCGGCAGGATTCACTATGATGGCATTACCGGTTAAAAAATTATTGAAGCTGTTATATCCTAGCTTGATTAGATTAGATGATAATGTTTTGAAGGTAAAACTATTGCCTGTACTTGACAGGTACTACATAGATTAACCATAATGGTAAAGATGCAGTTTCATCTTATTTCTGCAGGCATCTGTCATGTCTGATGAATTGAAAAGCATAATGAAGAGGCTACCACTAACAGCAGAGAGCCTGGATTCTAGAGGCCTTTATATATATGATAATGGTTTCCATTTTGTTGTTTGGTTTGGTAGAATGCTCCTACCTGATATAGCCATGAATCTACTAGGACCAGATGCTGCAGCAGACCTATCAAGAGTATGCACTGTCACTAACCCTGTTGTTGGATTCGTACTTTTTGTAGATCACATGATTTATGCTTCTCAATCGGCTAGGGTCATGTTGTCTAAAGAGGACAGTTGTGTGGGTATTGATCTTCAATATTACTGGACTAATGTGACTTTTGTTTTTGTGGATTTTGTCTTGGGTATCTGTCGTAATAGTTTTTTCCCAAGCATTGAACTAAAACTAGATATATCCGTTAGAGAAAAAAAAAAGTTGGTAACAGGCTGAATTGAGGTTTTCATTGAACTAGGGTATTTACTGGAAACTGTTTTATTGTTGTAGTACCTTGTGCATCACCTTGTTCCTTTCAAGTTGGCGGTAAACCACTGCTAATTGTACTGTAACTAAAATCCAGTGAAACTAGGTTAACTTTTCATGCTGTGTAGTTCAGATTACACTTTGTGAGCGGGATACTGAAATGTCAAGAAATTTAATGGGGATACTCAAGAAGTTAAGAAAGAGTGATCCTTCTTATTATCAGCTGTGCCATCTTGTAAGACAAGGTCAACAGCCCAGAGAAGGCTTTCTTCTCCTCGTGAATCTTTTGGAGGACCAGATTAGTGGTACCAATGGTTATATTGATTGGATGCTGCATTTACATCGACAAGTCCAGCAAAATGCCTGAAACAAAGGTACTGAGAACAATTTACTTATAAGAAAAAAACTATTTACAAAAGTTTGACCGAAATTAGATGAGGATAGACCAAATTTAGATGGATGTTATCTTTTCAAAAATTTACATGGTGGACTTTGATTTAACCACCCAAGTTGTATGCATACAGGTGGAAAAAATAGCCATATGAAATAACTCGATTGAATACAAGTTAAAGCTAGACATGATTGTTAGTTTCTATTAGCATCATTATAGAGTCACTATTTTAATCCTGTTCCTAACTTGTGTCAAACCTAGATTTTATTTAAGGTGGAAGTGTGATGCAAAGCAAGCGATTCTCAGTCTTTCTCTGAGTTGCTTGTTCAAAAATTGGAAATATTTCGTGTTAACGCACTTTCCAATGGTGACATCTTTCTGCTATGCAGGTTTAGGATTTGTTTCTCTGAGCAAAACCACGTGTAGAGGGATGAAATGTTTCTTCAATGTTATAATAAGTGGGGACCCATCCTTGGGATCACCTAGAAAATATGGATGCTGGAGTCTAAATGATTCCACATGGATGATTTTGGGACATCAATTTATTTGGATCACCAGGGGATTCAATTAGGAAAGATGCATGTTTGTAGAGATTAGTATGGTGCTTCAATTGAGAAGTAAAAAATGCAGTTTAGATTTTCATTTTCCTTCACAATTATTTTTCAACAATTTTTTGTTGTCTATATACTCGAATTTTCTTATTTCCCAAATATATTGGTGGTGGGTGGCGTTAAAAACTCTGGGCACTTGTTTCTTGCTTTTTTGTTTTGTTTTGTTTTATTTTTTGAGATCTTGAGAGGTTGCCTAGTGGATAAACTGTTGCAAATTTTCTTTATTATTATAATGATATTGAAAACAAATCTTTTTCTTGTAATTGTTGGCTGCCTCCGAGTATAATGGTTCTGCATTTCCTTTGCCACAAAAAAAAAAAAAAAAAATCCTACTTGAATCTAAAAGCTGGAATGTGTACAAAGTCATCCAGCTACCAAAATTTTCAATAGCATATTCTGGTTTGGCCTCTCAACTAAATACAAACTCTCTTTGAGTACTTCAGGTCAAACAACATCGAAAAATTTTCAAAATATGGCCAAGTTGAATCCTTGTTACGGAAATGGTTTAGCATCATTTCCGTCCAGTGTAGGGTAAGTGATGGCTTCCTTTTTTTTTTTTGGAAATTTAATAGGAAATATATTATCAAAGCGTAAACTTATACACGATTCTTGATGATCCTATAAGCAGTAAAAAAAGCTACACTACATAGAATGTACATCAATTACAAATAAAATGCCAGATTAACCGTAACAATCTAAGTTGGCTAGCTAATGTTGCTACCCTTTGAATATCGTCATAGTTTTTCTAACCAAATTGATAATTGCCTCGGCAAGCTTATACTTGTGTTGCTTCTCAATTTTGTAGATTCTCCTCTTTTTTTTTTTATCGTTAGATATAATAGATCACCATCTGGAAAGAAGTTTTGATGATTAATCCATCCCTCTGACCTGAGTTGGAGTACCAAATGATAAATTTTAATGTTTCATAAGAAGTCGAATCATGATCAAAATTCTGCTCCACAGATTTGATATAACTGCATTCAGAGAACTGATGATTTTTACTCTTGTTTACATAAGAAATATAGCGGATTGTAAATCCCAAACCATCGGTCTTTAGTTCTTAATTTGTTCTTTATAACTAACCACAAGAAAATAGCAGTTTTGGGGCTCAAAACTTGCTTCTATACGGTTTTTTGCCCACGGGACTGACTCCATTGGTACCATTGGTAGATTATGAGCCGATTTGTTATTGAATGTCCCACTAGCATGTAAAGTCTATATCAACTTATCCTTCATACAGTAGATAGCTTAGGTAAGTAGTTCTCCGGTAGTTGAAAATGCCTAATATTACGGATCTTATCCCTCTCTTGGACGAACCATGCAACTTTAGCCTCTTAGGAATCCTACTCCTTAACACTTGTTGAAGTATATATTCTCAAAATTAGGCTTTGAATAAAAATGGTAATTCATATTTTTGTCAACAGTTTCAATTGATGGGTTCCATATTTTAGATTGAAATTAAGTGAAAATGTTCTAACCTTATAATTTATCTTAGTTCCATCTTTTGCTTGTACTCTTTAACAAACCCATAATTTGTTCAAAATTACCGGGATTAATCTGAATCTTTTGTTACCCTATTAATATTAACTCTAATATGACTTCTACATCATATTTAACTAGTATGAAATAGGATCCATTTACTGTGTTAATCATTTTAGTATTCGAGATGAATTACAAGATATTTTCTAGTTTAATCATTAAAAATCAATATTAGTGTTTCAAATAGGATAGTGTTATTTTACAAATTAATCTATTGTAAAATTTCAAACTAGTATTTAGGATAAAATAGTACACAAAATAATTTATTATTTCATTAACAACTTATTTTATCATATATAAATGTGGTTCACATGTAAAAAAAAATATAACCACTCAATGAATTCGTGATTGTGATTGTTTAGTTCGTAATCTAGTTAATTCTAATTATTAAAGTCATCAATATGTTATTGTGATAAAATCACTCATACTCCAGCAATCTTCACTAAAATTTGACAGAAGTACAAGAGAGATTGAAGACAGAAGTGAGTGTGTGATAGTGTCTGAAGATGCTTCGAAGAGAGAAGGGGGAGAATTCTCGATGTTTCTAATTCAGACATAAGTGGTTCAGTTACAGACACACATGTGGTTCAAAGCCAATCAAAAGACAATAAACTCAAAGTTCAATCGTTTTAACTCAAGTCAGAATTTCCTTAATACATAGTCGTTTGTATACAACAGAAGCAAATACTCAAAAAGCAAACAATGGTAGCTATTACAAAACGCAGCTTCATCAGTATAAAACGCAGACATATCAGAGAGGGTGTTGGGCACCATTTCCGAAGCCCAACGATCGCGTGCCCATACAACACAGTTACCATGCTTAAACTCATTTATCCTGTTTGTGAACAGAATTTAGAAATCTTCAAACCCGAATTTCAATTTAACTTCTTCATAGAAATCATAACTCTAAGTCTCTAGTTTGTTTTGAAGTAAGAATCACTTCAATTGGAGCTCTATAACTCAAGATATGCTTAAAAAGCCTAAGTGTGCACATACTCCAATTATGCTCTTCAACCCGGACCCTCACTTGTGTAGGAAAATCTCGGTGTGTGTATCACATACACACGGTGCGGAAAACAAAAATTTTTGTTCCGGGACCTTCCCGAAAGCCAGGATCCATGTGTCTATAT
>JANKOD010000005.1:17964398-17976573 GCA_026284645.1 Erythroxylum acuminatum | reverse complement strand
TGATGATTGTCTTTGTTTATATTAATTGTGGTTATTATTTATATGTGAAATATTTAAAAATTATTGTTATTTCATATGAATTGTCATTATTATTTATTATTAAGATTTTTGAAAACATGATTGATGTAAACAGTAAACTAGTAAAGTATACAATAGTACAAGTGTATAATACTATAATATACTAATGGACTATTTTGCAAATTTTAAAAATTGCAGGGACTATTTTATAAATTTAAAAAATTACTCAAAACAGCACCCGATACTGATCGGTACCGGTACAGTTCTGTTCCAGACCTCAATCCGGTACCGAGTCCGATACGGTATTCGTAACTTTGTTTTTAACAATAAGTAGAAAATTAATAATAATAATAATAAATAATAATAAGAATAATAAAATAAATAATAAGAAGAAGAAGAAGAAGAAGAAGAAAATTAATAATAAAAAGGAATTTAATAATAATAAATAATAATAAAATTAAGAATAATAGAAAATAGAAAATTAATAAAAATAATAATTAATAAGAATAAGAATAATAAAATAATACGAATAAGGAATTTAATAGTAATAACAAGAAAATTATTAATAATAAGAAATATAATAATAATAATAATAATAAGAAATTTATTAATAATAAAACGAAAAATGAGACGGTCAAAGGGTAAGCGTAAAAAGGGCAAAATCGATATTAAAATAAAAATTATCAGCTGGTTACGTTAAAACGCTCCTGTAGAGGAGCTTCTTCAAAATCAGCTGGTTGGGTTGAATCAGCAAACCCAACCAGCTCATAACTAAACAATCCAAACAATTTTTTTATAAAATCAACCAATTGATTTAGATTAATCGGCTAACAACCAAACTGGCCAAAGGTGAGTAGGTGGTTGATCGTGACAACATGCAGTGATTTGAATCTATATAAGAAAGGTCAAATGTAACAAGTTCATGGAGTTTCAGGGAATGAGCTGGAGAGATCCACCATTTACGTGTTCAACTTAAACTCCACAAGAACGTACATGTAAGAATTATTTTGTTCATTCCATGTTTCACTATCATCTCTGACTGGAGAGAAAACTTATATATTTAATTTCCAAGTCAACAAGTAATCACTTGGTAACTACATGTGCCCAACTTTTAGCTAAAGTAGTAAACATTCGTAAACGGATGAGTATTGAGCAACTCACTTGGGAGCTGGAGCTTCTATAATACGTGATATTAGTAGCTCTGAATTCTTAATCTAGATGTACATTTTTGATCTATTATCAGTTCGCATTTGATTAGATTTTCTCTGTCTGGCAACTTTTGCGTTTACCCTTTCTGTAAACATTTATACTTTAACTGAACAAGGACACAAGAAGATGATGGTTCTTATAATTTACTCTTTTGATGGATCCGTATGCCAGTCAGTTCATGCAGATGGTAGATGCAGTAAGATATACTTGTTCAAGAATCCTAATCGTCTCTTTTTGGAGGACTATTGGAAGTACTAAAAGAGCTATTTCGAGGATGAGATTGCATGAAATACTAAGCCAATAAAGGTGTTGAGAAATCAGTATAAAAGTTTTTTATTTAATTTTTTAAAAGTCAAGATTACTTAGATTTTATCAAATAACTAATATATGAACAAAATAAATTATATATCATAAATTTGTACCTTATTATGCAATTTGATCCTTTTCTTGTTGTTTTTTAACCGTTTATTCAATTATTCCATTGTTAGAGAAGTGGTATAGAGAGAATTGAGCAATAAGTACTAGTTTTTTTAAAGCCTAAGCCTAAGTCTAAGCCTATTTATAATATAATTTAAACCTTTTAATAATGTAGTTGAAATAAAATTATAATTTCAATTAAACTTTAATTAGCGTTACAATGAATTCTAATTAAATGTCAACTGAACTCAAATAAAATCCGTTATTAGTCATTGTTTATTAAATATCTCATATTTAAGCTTAAATTTTCTCAAACTTTATAATAAAATCCAACTTAATTAAAATATCTTTTTCTCTCTTTTGATCTATTAGATTCCTAAATATGTTATAAAAAATATAAATTATAACCTCAAATCATATTTATGATTAGATAAATTAAATTTCTTTAATTCATGTTTAATTCTCTAATTAAATAATTTTATATTCATAGATCAAGATTGATATATAGTAATGTGTCATAATTACATAAATATTAGGAATGTTAAAGTGATTTTTACTAACCTTCCCTTGTATGATTTTTTTATATAATTCAATTCTTTTATCAATTTTCTGATTAGATATAGAGCATGAAAATAATGTATATTTTGCTTGAGTCTAATCATTTTAATTCTTCACTATTAGTAATTAATTAAATTAATGAAATTTGTAAACAATTTTATAAATATTAATATACCTTAACCAATGATTTTCATATAATATTCTCCTTAATCACTTTAAGATAATGAATCTTATATTTATTAATCAACTACCCCCATATAGTTTATATTATATCTAATAGATACTAATTGAGCTATCCTTGAATAAAATACATCATAAGCAGTATTAAAATATAATAATCTTTGTATAAAAAACTTTCAAGATCTTAAGTCAAATGATTACTAATATAATTATCATAATAAGATTTTCATAGATATACAAGTAATGTTCCAAATAAAATTTTCATATGAGGCCAGTTTATTGAACTTGTTTTCTAACAAGCACCCACATATTTGTTTAAGTATTTCCACATTTTAATTTTTGAGATTATGTACTTACTTTATTAGTAAGAAGCATAATATGTGCTAGTTTTTTATGCTTTATTAATGTCTCGTCTCAATAGAACAGTAACTATGAACAAATTAGGAATAATACACAAATATAATATGAATCTCATAATTATAATCTCATCATAATTTTGTTTACGATAAGTACTTATCTTATAAACTTTATCACATAAATTTGAATATGCATAAAATAAAAAACAACTCTAAATAATTATTTCACTAAAATTATAACTATTCGATTGAGTACAGGGTATAAACTAATAAAAGATTTAGTGCATAGTAGTGCAGTACAATGATAGCATGGTAGGCTCTTGATGTTCAGAAAATAGTTCTATGACACATTATTCATGAATAGTTAGCACACTGGCTCCAAAGCATCGCGATTTTGAAGAACAGAAAGTGAGAGGAGAAAAGGACTGAAAAAGTTATGGACTTCAACATATATCATACCACTAAGTAAAACATAGCTGAAGAATGTTGCCACGGACATGGCTGAAGAATTACATAAGCGGCTAGTAACCAAGATTTAAGAAGGTAATAATGCATCCCAGTAAAGACTTCACATGAGGGTGCAAGTGGTAGGAGTTGGTTCATAAATAACAACTTTACACACATCACAGTGAGATGGATAACAAAACGGTGGGCAACTAGCTGCAGGTGGAGGTGTTTGTTGGTCATTATCAACTTCTTTTTCTACAATCTTCGGCTTAACTTCATCCACACTTAACAAGCATGCGTGGTTAAATTTCTTCCTTAAAGAACAGGTCAATGTGGCTGCATCAACCCCGTCTCCAATGACCACCAGTTTGTCTTGCCCTTCTAATGCAACCGAGTTTACACCTGCAGAATGTATAGCATTCATCACGCCCAAAAAAAAAAATCAATATATATTGGTTTTGAACTTTATAGGTTTGCAATTATTTAAAAAAAAAAACCATTTACTCCATGCATAAACGCAGAATACTAAGTCCAAGGTAAAACAATCCTATATAAGCTAACAACTTAAAAATCTTTAAATTGGATGATTTCATGGTTTTAAATATATTCAACTGTTACTGTAATTTCCCTAATGTGAAACTGCTATTCATATTTATGACCTACGAGATGTTTCTCCTTTAGGATATTGGTTCTTGTACAGTGTGAAATTACCAATTAGTGGACAAGTTTAAGCTTTCAAAGAGAAGATCTTTTGTCACGCACCTTCTGCAACAGCAGCTATCTGCAAGGCCTTAGACCCGCATTTTTCACAGCATAGATGCAACTCAATCACAATTTTTTGCTGCACCCATTGAATGATGTGACGTGTTATACTATGCTAGGAGATGATAATATACTTAAGCAGTAGCAGAATGTGAAATTTTCTCACTTGTAAGAAAGTTTGTATATTCTCAAACTTCGCAATATACATGAATTTCCAGAATTAATAAAACAATATACTGTTCTTGTGAAGTGGCTTACCTTCATGTTGGAGTTACGAGCCTTGTGAGCAAAGTTGAGAACGTACGTGGTTGATTGTGACAAAATGCAGTGAGTTGAATCTATATAAGGATGTAGGTAGAAGGTCAAATATAAAAAGTTCCTGGAGTTTCAAGGAATGAGCAGGAGAGATCCACCATTTACGCGTTCACCTTAAACTCCACGAGAACGTACAGGTAAGAATTCTTTTGCTCCTCCCATGTTTCAGTATCATCTCTGCCTGGAGAGAAGACTTCATATATTTAATTTGCAAGTCAACAACTAATCACTTTGTAACCACATGCGTCAACTTTTTTCTGAGACTTCTTTGATTAGCCTGAGGGCCATTAAATCATAAAATTCAAACAAGAGAGGCTAACTTGGGAATTTTATTAGGATTTATCCACTAACTAAATAAATGAATAAGAGATAGGATCTTTAATTGATACTATGTCCTAGGATTCAATGTACAATGTGTTGCAGTCGATGACTTGTAGTTCATGTAGTAGTGTACACATTCCTCTCCTCTAACAACTCGAGTGCCCAATTATTAGTAAACGGTAGATGAATAATAGCGAAAGAGAAAAAAATGAGAATGGTGTAATGTAGGAAAAAGAACAACATTCCAACTTGTATAACTTCTAAGGAAAATTTTTTCTGTGGATATGTACACCTTTTTGAGTGCGCAGAAGCTAAAATCTGTAAAAACTTGGCGAAGATATGAACAAATTCTAAATATCATTTTAAGTTATATTACTAGAGCATTGTTATTATATTTTCTTGAAATATAAAATAGACATCTTTTTCACGCAACTCAAACAAAATAGCTTCAAATCGTAATGAGAAGTTGACTCTGCTGATATTTATAATTCTACATTATTTTTTGTAACGAAGACTTGATAACTGGCATATAAGTTGAAAAGAGTAAATTACTAACAGCTGCTTAGTGACAACTTGCAACTTCATGGATTATAAACTCATTTAGGAGGGAGTTGAATATCAGGCATTCAAGCGGAGAGACTTATATGGTCAAAGTTTGGTGAGAGTACAGTTGTATTTATGTTGGAACGAGTATTCATCGCCGCAAACAATGTTATTGGGCTTTCTGGGAACAGTACTTAAAAACCAATTACTGTCTTTCCAATTAAACAAAGAAAAGAGCAAATAGAAAAGAGCCACAAGTTCAAAGCTTCATAAAAATTTTCGTTAAGAGGGATGATATCAGATATAGGCCTCATTGAAGTGACGTCACATATTCTAGGCTGATGGCTGAGATAGGATTCCTTTCCCTTTCTCAAAAGCGACTTTCTGTATTGAACTTTATATATATGCTTCTACATGCACACTTACACATAAAATTATACTTTAATTCACAAGAGGCAATGTATATAAATATGTATTTATATATAAATATAAATATATATACTTATACAGTGGGGCGAACTATAGCAACAATCAATCCATTTGAGGCTAGATATTCCTATTTCCAGATACTACTAGAGGTTTCGTTTCACAACTTAGGACTAAGCCATGGATGGATTTACAAAGTTATTAAGATTTCTTGAGCTTGTAGACAAATAGGTCATGACATTTCATTGGTATAGGGTTACCTATCTTTATGCACACTTACAGAACATTTAAGTCCAAACCAAAACCAACAAATGGTTGGTTTGATTTGGCATACAGAAGGATCCAAATAGGAAAAGTGGAAAGTTGATGTATCCAATATCTACAACTCTAGCCCCTCCATATATACAACTCCATTCTATGTAGTCAAAGACAAAACAAAAAGTCCAGAGATAGTGGTGTTGTTAAGAGAGGTAAAAAGATGTATGCAAGGCCCTTTCCTCTTGGTAGGGGTGAGCCTTTGGTGGGTTTGCTTATAGTTCTAATTGTTAGGAAATTGGGACATAATTCAATCCCGACCGTAGCGAAAAAATTACAAAACTTTTTCGTATTTCAATTTCCTAAAAACTGAGATCATTTTAATTTTATAAAATGATTAACAATTAAATCATAATAAAGTATGAATCTTAATTCGTATCTTATTTTGAAGCTTGATCCTAATCTTCTTGTATCCTTCAAATCGTTTATGAAATTGGTCCTTCTCAACCACCATAGTTGAACAAGTATTTGACTTTTAATGGTATCCACATAATAAGTTGAAAGAACTTTGTAACTCTTATAGAGAGCGTTAAGAAAGTAATGATATTTTCATTAGAACTTAAGCCTATTTATAATAGATTTTGAACATTTTAGTAATTTAATTGAAATTAAATTCTAATTTTAATTAAAATTTAATTAGAATTACAAATAATTCTAATTAAATACCAATTATATCTAAATAAGATCCAATATCTCATATTGATCTTTATTTATTAAACATCTCATATTTAATCATAAAGTTTCTTAAACTTTACAATCAAGTATAACTTAATTAAAATATCTTTTCTCTCTTCAACCTGATCTTTATGTGAGACCCATTAAGTTTTCAATATGTTGGCAATGGATATAAATTATAATCCTAAATCATATTTAAGATTAGATAAATTAAACTCCATTAATTTATCTTTAATTATCTAATTAAATAATTTATATACATAGATCAAAATTTGCATCTAGTAACACATTATGACCACCAAAATATTTAATAACGTAAAAGTAATTTTGACTAACTTTTTTGTGCATGACTTTTTCGTATAATTCAATCTTTTCATCATGCAATATTTTGATTAGATATAAAGCATGAAATTAATGTCTACTCTATTTTAAGCCCAACCATATTTGTTCTTCACCATTAGCTATTGATTCAATTAATGAAATTTGTACATTATTAACAAAAAGTCATTCCTAGGAGTTACAACGAGAACTTGTTTTATCGATTTATGTGATGTAACAATGCCATGTATTATAGTGTTTGTTTAAATTCAAACTTAATTTATGAACCTGTAGTGATTAATGGAGGAGTTTTAACGTTAGAAATTCACTTACAATTATGGACAATTCTTTGCACAATAAACCCCTAGGATTTTATATAGGCTAGAAACCCGTGATGTAGCTCCGATGAGGCTTATTAGTAAAATATTCCACGAGCCTAGGAGTCACAACGAGAACTTGCTTTCTCGATTCATATGGTGTAACAATGTCACATATCATAGTGTTTGTTTAAATTCAAACTTAATTTATGAACTTGTAGTGATTAATGGAGAAGTATTGGCAAATTCACATACAATTATGGACAATCCTTGGCATAATAAACCAATAGGATAGTATATAGGATGGAAACTCGTGATGCAGCTCCGATGAGGCTTATCAGTGAAATATTCCACAGGTCTAGGAGACACAGTGAGAACTTGCTTTCTCGATTCATGTGGTGTAACAATGCTACATACCATAGTGCTTGTTTAAATTCAAACTTAATTTATAAACTTGTAGTGATTAATGGAGAAGTATTAACATTAGAAATTCACCTATAATTATGGATAATTCTTTGCATAACAAACCCTTAGGATGGTATATAGGTTGGAAACTCGTGATGCAACTCCCATGAGGCTTATCGGTGAAATATTTCACGAGCCTAAGAGTCACAATGAGAGCTTGCTTTCTTGGTTCATGTGGTGTCACGATGTTACGTACCATAGTGCTTGTTTGAATTCAAACTTTGAAAATGAACTTGTAGTGATTAATCATTATGTTATATAGAATGAGGATTGCATTTAGTAATTTACTTTTAATTGTATAGCTAGATGGATAAAAGTTGGATGTCTCATCGGAAATGGTCCACTGAATACTTAGAAGAAGACAAGAGTTTCATGCAATTTGTAAAAGATCATATGGATGTTGAATGTTGTATTCGTTGTCTATGCATAGATTGCTTAAATGTGAACATTTAAAGTCAAGATGTGGTATATAACCACTTGCTAATCTGAGGCATAGATGAATTAAATATCCCATGGCTTTATCATAGCGAACGTTCAGAAGCAACCTATATATAGAAGAAGTGTTGGTACAAGTGTTGATGATAGTAACAATAATGATGTAAAAGATTGTGATATTAATGATGAAGGTGATATCGGATTGGCGAGATGTTAGAGGATTATGGGGATTCTATGGAGACTATGAATGAAATTGGTTTGCCTAGCATAATTGGTAGTATTACTAAAATAATTTTGGGAAGTTATTAAAAGTTGCTCAAGAAGAATTATATCTAGGGTGCTCGAAATTGTCACAGTTATCTTTTTTTGTGAAGTTGTTGCATTTGAAGGTCTATAATAAATGAAGTAATAAGTCTTTTGATATGTTAATTGACTTGCTCAATGATGCATCACCTGTTGGACACAAATTGCCCAAATCTTATTATGATGCAAAGAAATTGTTAAGATACCTTGGATTAGGATATATATTAATACATACATGTAAGTATGATTGTGCTATATTTTAGAAGGACGGTAAAGATCTTGAAGACTATCCTATTTGTGGTACATCAAGGTGGTGAGTAGATGATGGGAGAGGAAAAAAGATACCGCATAAAATCTTGAGATACTTCCCTGTTAAAACACGACTGTAAATTCTTTTTATGTCAAAAAAAACAACTATAGATATAAGGTGGTAGAAAGAGAAACACATTGTTGACAACATTATGCATCATCCAGTAGACTCAATGGCATGGAAAGACTTTGATGGAAAGTTTCCAAGGTTTGCATAGGATTTTTGTAATTTTCAACTTGGTTTAGCCTTAGATGGATCCTTTTAGTAATATGAGTAATTCTTAAAGCAAGTGGTCGATAAATCTAGTGCCATACAATTTACCTCTATGGAAGTGTATGAAGGAGTGTTTTATGTTATTGTCTTTACTTATTCCACGACCTAATGCTCCTAATAAGGATATCAATGTATACATGCAACCATTAACTGATGACTTAAACCATATATGGGAGGTTGGATTAGAAACTTTTAATGTTGTTGAAGGTCAAACATTTATAATGCATGCGACGGTTTTATGGACAATAATTGATTTTCCAACTTATGGGAATTTGTCTGGATAGACCACTAAAGGAGATATGGTTTATCCTGCGTGTAACCATCAAACTTATTTAGTGAGGCTATGAAGTAAAATGTGTTATACGGAACTTCGTCGTTACTTAGAACATGGGTATAGATGGCGAAGAAGCAAATTGTTTAATGGCAAAGTATAATTGGATGAAGCTCCTTTGCACTTATCTGGTGAGGATGTGGTTTACTAGCTATCACATTTGGGTGACATTAAACCTGGAAAACACCCAAGTAATAGAAAGTGAAGGCTAAGTATTTTTGAGGTCAATTGGAATAAAAAAGCATAATTTTCAATTTCTCGTACTGGAAGGAATTGCTATTAAGGCATAATCTTGATGTGATGCATATTCAGAAAATATTTGTGAGAATATTTTAGGAACTATGATGGGAATTGATGGTAAATATAAAGACATAATTAAGGCTAGGTTATACTTGAAAGAAACGAATATAAGAAAAGATTTGCATTTGAAAAGAAGAGATGATGGGTCATACATTATTCCACCTACTTGTTACAACATGTCAAAAAAGAAGAAGCAAACTTTTTGGCAATTTCTTAAATCAGTCAAGTTTCCTGATGGGTATGCATTTAATATAGCCTGATATGTGAATGTTAAACAAGGAAAAGTATTGGGGTTGAAAAGATATAATTTTCATGTACTTCTGTAACGATTCTTATTGGAGTACGAGGGTGTTTGCAAAATGATGTGTCTATAACTTTGGGTCAATTAGGTGAGTTTTTAAAGCAATTATATTGTAAGACATTTCAAGTTAAAGAGATTGAGAAAATGAAAAAATACATAGCTTTGATTATATGTAAGCTTGAACTAATATTCCCCTTATCGTTTTTTAATGTTATGGTGCATTTGGAAATTCACTTACCATATGAAGCAAAACTTTGTAGACTAGTTCAATTTTGATGGATGTTCCCCATTAAAAGGTAAATTATATTAACTTTACTTTTTAAAAAGTTATTAGTTAGTAACAATAGTTAATGTTTTATATTTTGTTTAGGTTTTTATGCTCTTTTAAGCGTTATGTACATAATAGAGCTCGACCTGAAGGATCTATTGTAGAGGCCTATATGACGAATGAATGCTTGAAATTTTGTTTGACGTACTTAAATGGAGTTGATACAAGATTTAATAGACAAGAAAATAACTTTGATTTTGATCAAGATAGTGGCTTGTCAATTTCCTTCCAAAAAGTTAGGCCACTTGTCAAAAAATATGTGGAGTTAACTAAAGACGAATTTGAAATTGTCCATTAGTATATTTTTAACAATTGCGAGGTAGTCGATATATATTTAGAGTATGTATATTGCTTTTCATTCAAAATTTCATATTTAAAATTTGTGAGTTAATCTATATTTCCTAATCTCTACTTAATATTTTAAATAAAGAGCACAAAGATTTAATTCAAAGCAAATGGTTTAATCTTGGTGACATAAAAATTAATGGCAATAGTACTAGCATCAATATTAGTAAGACATGGTATGATAATAACCCTTTGGTCCTTAAGTAAGACATGGTATGATAATGACCCTTTTGGTCCTTACAAGTCAAATGAAGCAAGTATTCTACTTCAATGATACTGTATTGGGCAGCAATTAGAAGGTTGCACAAAATTTTCAACACCGAAATCTCTTTGATTTTTGTGAAAAGGATAATGGTTATGAGTGAGGATGGTGATGAAATGTATCAGGAGATTGAATAAGAGTTTAATAATGAAGCCATTCAAATAGAAGATGCAGATATATCATCATTCCATAGGAGAGATGTTGATCCTAATATAGTACAAGCGAATGAAGTATAAACTACTCTGATCGTAGAAAGAGATGAAGACTATATTGAGGATGAATTATATGACAATGATGATTGATAAGTGTAAATTGTATCATGTTTTATGGCATAATTTGATATGTATTTAACTGTTAATTCAATCATTTAGTATATGATTAGGTTAAAATTGTGTTAGTTTGTTAATTATTTATGTTTTAAGTGTTTTATAGGTTAGTACAAGTCTTTGAACTTAAATATTATGTTTTTGAGGTACCTTGATGTGTTTGTTAGTGTTTCAGGGTCAACATCGAAGAACGGAAGAGTTTCGGAGACATTTGGATAGAAACAACGACCCATGAGGCCATAATTGTGACAGAAACTCCAGATTTGGCCTATGATCGTGGCCTACATGCCACGATCGTGACAGAAGCCCAAGGAATGGCCCACGATTGTGACCTATATGCCACGATCATGACAGAAGGCTTAGATGTGGGCCATAATCGTGGCCTGTGTCAGGCAGATGCACAGACACTCAAGGACGTCAAGTTTCGAGAAATTTTTTGGACCTTCAAACCCCAAAAAGATCCTAAGGTTACCCAAAACACAAGAGGATATTTAAAGAATAAGAAAAAAGGAAGAAAGGGAGCTTTTACATCAGCCACCTTAAGAAACCCTGAAAGAGATCATCGAGAGATAAAGGAAGAGAAGAAGGAAGAGAGAAGAGGAGAAGAAGCTGACTCAAAGTACTTCCTGGATTAGGAGGTTTCTTGACTTCGTTGTCTCTCTTCATCCATTTTAGATTTTATTTCCTGTTATTTTCAGTTTTATTATTGTATAAAATTGGATTGAATAGTTAATGATAGTATTTAGAATGTCGAGGATGATCTAAACTCACATTCAAAATTTTATTTTTGAATTAATGAAAATCTAATAATTTATGTGTTCATTGGATTTTGTTGTGGTTTGATTCTGCGATTGCGTAATTCGATAATAAACTGGGAGGGTGAATCAAATGAAAAATGATTAAATTGGACTAACGAGAGTTAGGTGATTTAATAGAAATTAGAATTAAATCATATTGGTAATTTATGCGAAGAGAGATCTTGTACAGGGTTCTGATAGTTTATTAAAGAACTTAAGAAT
>JANKOD010000005.1:17909165-17927378 GCA_026284645.1 Erythroxylum acuminatum | reverse complement strand
CTATTTTAATTTATACATTAAATTGATAAAATAATATAATCAGTTAAATTCACAGGGCATTATTACTGCGCATTTGCACAGTATTATTCTGCTAGTTATTTATAAGGATGAGTCCTGGGCAGGTGCCCACCCTGCCCTTCACCAGGACAGGCCCCGCTAATAATAATTGTTATTGTAAAACAATGATTTGTTGGTTTACTAAAAAATTTGGAAAAATAATAATTAACATTAAATAGTGGTTGGTTTATTGAAAATTTTAAAAAATATATTGTAATTTTAATATATTCTAATTAATTACATTTTTTATTAAAAAGGAAAAAACAAAAAATTTGTTTTTACATCAAATCTTAATATATGCTAACTAATGATATTTAATTAATTATATTGTTTTGCTCAAAAAGGACAAAAATAAAAATTGGTTAAATTTTATATCAAATTTTAATATATTCTAATTAATTATATTTAATTTTAGTATATTCTAATTAATGATATTTAATTAATTATATTGTTTTGTTCAAAAAGAAAAAATTTTAAATTTTAAATTTTTATATCAAATTTGAATACAAATGTATTCTAATTAATTATATTGTTTTGCTAAACATATTTTAATATATTTAATTTTAATATATTCTAATTAATGATATTGTTTTTCTCAAAAAGGAAAAAAGTTAAATTTTATATCAAAATTTATTAATTATATATAATTTTAATGTATCATAATTAATTATATTGTTTTTTCTAAAAATAAAAATTAATTAAAATTTTATTTTACTCCAAATTTTAATATATTCTAATTAATTATGTTTAATTTTAATATATTCTACTTAATGATATTTAGTTAATTATATTGTTTTGTTAAAAAAGGGAAAAATTTTGTTAAATTTTTTGTATTAGAATTTAATATATTCTCATTAATTATATTTAATCTTAATGTATTCTTATTAATTATATTTAATTAATTGCACTTAATTTATTCTAATTAATTATATTTAGTATATTCTAATTAATTATATTTATAATATGTTTAATTTTAATTAGTTATATTTAATATATTCTAATTAATTATATTTATAATATGTTTAATTTTAATTAATTATATTTAATATATTCTAATTAATTATATTTAATTAATTATATTATTTTACTAAAAAAGGAAGGAATGACTTTCATTCTTTACATATTTGGGGCGTATAGAATAATTCCCAAAACTTATATATCAAAATCCTGCACATGTAATGCTAAGATATAACCAACCAACATTTTTCATTCTCATACTCATTAATATTTTCCAAACCTATGAACCAAACACCTGCTTATTGGTTGTTGATAGTTTGGCTGCTGTCTTTCGCGCGCTTTCAGTATCAATGAGATCTTTGCCATTGTTATTTTCTTGTACACTTTGGGTCGTCTGGTCTAAACAAGTGATTTTTTTGGTAAATCAAGAAATAAATAAATAAATAAAAATAATAAAATAATAATTTATTATATACTAATATTTATTTTAATGTGTATTTTAATTTATTGTTTATACTTAAAACTTTATATTCAAAATAATATCACAAATAACTATTAAAATAAAAAGTAAAAAATACAATAGAGATAAACGAGCCTTTTAAGATTTTAGTATATCACGTACATGATCGTTAGTAAATGATATACATGGTCGTTTATAATAATATTTTATATAAAATTATTGATTTATGCTTTATAACTAATTAATTAATTGTATATATGTAACATATTTAATTAAATATATTCTTTTGCTTATGTATGTTTATTAATTAACTATCTCATAAGCCAAAGTCTATAGAATAAATATACTTTAAAAATAAAATTATTGTAAGATTATGAGTATAAATTTCATATTACATTAAAATATGTTTTTAAATCGTTTCTATATTAAGATTAGACATTAATAGAGTAAAAAACTAGCACATATTATGTATTTCTTATAAAGAAAGTAACTATGAAACCAAGAAAGATTCTAATATATGTTTTGATAATAACAAAACATAATTAGTACTAATGAGATTATTATTCTGATGAAAAGTAATATAAGAACAAAATGAAGTTAAAAACTAAAAAAGATAGCTTATGAGGTTGATAAAGAGAAGTTGAAGTTTTCAACCACCGTAATGAAGATCAACCCAAGAACAGAAGAATATCAATGCTTATTATAGACATTCTTTAGTTTAATTGTCAATTGTAATCTTATTTAATCACTTTGATATTCTAAAATTAGAAGGTACATACGATGGAACCAATTAAATAAAAAAGAACAAAGTAAACTTGTTAACACATCAATGTGAATTATTTCAAATGAGGCATGACAAAAGCATATATAGCAAGCAAAATAGATTTATTGATATAATTAATGATCTCAAAGGTCTTGGAAAGACCTATACTAATGTTTTAACGATAAGAAAGTAATTACTTAGGTAGCTTCCAAAGATATGAGAAGCTAAAGTAATGGTCACACAAGAAGCTAAGGATCTAACATCATAATTATTAGAGGAGCATATTGGATCTCTTCTTACATACTAAATGTGGCTTTAAGAGATATAAGAATGAACAACACTTCTAAAGAAAAAGAATTTAGCGTTCAAAGTAAAGTAACCATGATATCACATCAGTATAAATTGATTCAAATGAAGTATAATGAAAGCATATCTAGCATGTTTACTATATTTATTGATATTGTTAATGGTCTCAAAGGTCTTGGAAAGACCTATACAAATATTTAAAAGATAAAAAAGTTGTTAGGTCACTTTCAAGGACATAGGAAGCTAAAGTAACGGTCATAAAAGAAGCTAATGATCTAACAACATTACTATTAAAGGATCTTATTGGATCTCTTCTTATATACAAAATAAGGCTCTAAGAGACCTAAGAAGAAATGACACTCCCAAAGAAACATAATTTAGCATTCTAAGCCTTAAAAGAAGAATCGAGTGAAGAGGAAGAGATATCAACTAGTGAAAGTGATGAAGAAGACATTGCCTAAATGAATAGAAAATTTAAGAAATTCTTGAAGAAGAAATTATCTAAAAGAAAGGACTTCAAATAAGGTAAAAGTAATATATATATTATAAATTATCTAACATTATTTTCTTTGCATATGGAAAACCTGGCCATATAAAGTGACAATGTCCTTAGCTCAAAGATAACGAGAAGTACAAAGAAACTATAAGAAGGAGAAGAAGAATAAGAAGAAAGCACTGAAAGCATCAACTTGGGATGAAACAAGTGAATCCGAAAATGAGCACTTGAAAGAAGAGATAGCCCAGAGGGCTCTACCACTATGTATGATGATGAGGTAACATCTAACTCTTTTTTTTTTGGTAAATAGGTAACATCTAACTCTAACTTGTGTGATAGTAATGTTGATTTGAAATATGATAAATTAGTTAAAAGTTTAGAAATCATAAGTAAGAAAAGGAAAAAAGTTTCTTCTAATCTCAAAGAAGTTAAAAAATAGTTACATACATGCAAGAATGTGAATGAAAAGATGAAAAGTGAATTGCATATTATTAAAACATCTAAAAATATGATCACTGATGACAATCATGACTTAAATGCATTAAGGAATGAGAATGAAACATTGAAAAAGGAGGTTGATTCCCTTAAGGACTCATTGTCCAAGTTTACAAAGGGAAGTGAAAAACTAAAAAACATAATAGTAGCTCAAACGAATTTCAATGATAGGCATGGACTAGGACATAACCACAAAAGTGAAGGCAGTTCTAAAACCATATTTGTCAAGAGAAAATATTTGTATAGTAAAGAACAACTGTCTAATGTGACAAATGAGTATGGAGCATCCACATCTTTATAGTAAAAGGGAGAAAACTTAAAATTTACAACATAATTTCATTTTAGAAAACGATAGTAACTTTTTCTATGGCTTCATGAATTTTATCATATCCTAATTTTCTTTCAAAATCTTATGAGAAGTTAATGTATTTTATGAAAATTTGAAATAAGTATTTATGTTAAATTTATCCATTAACTTTAATTGGCATGAGTTTTCTAAAACACATGTACAACCATATCACAAAGAGTATTTGGGATGCAAACCACATGTAGAGATGAGAAAATTTGTCCAACCTAAAATTAACAAGCAAACTCCAAGTTCATTGGGCTTTATATTAACCTTATTATGTTAGACATGGTTAACCTAGCCTAGCCTAAATGATCCAAATCAATTGGAGAAAAATGAAATCATCTTATTCTTAACAAAATAACGATATTATGTTCAATATTTAAGTAAATAGTTAGCCAAAATGACATTTTTTTGTTATGAATTTCCAAAATAATATCGTTTTAGCCCTTTGGTTAATTGATCATCATATCAGGCTCAAGTTGGAAAATAGTTTTTGACTGAACCTAACCATTGGGAGTAAATGCCAAACATGTTGATCATATTTACATATTATTACTTTGTTAAAATATAATAATTTTAATATTAATTAATTTAGTAAAAAATTATTATATATTAATTATTAATAATCTAATTGTTAGTTTAATATGTTAGTAAATTAAATATTTCTTTAAATTTTTATATACAGCATGCCTTCTAGATCATTGAAGGATAACTCTCAACAAATTCTCCTTAGTATCCTCATCTCTTTTGAAGCACCTCCAATTACTCTAATGGCAAATCGGGTACATGCAGCATAACTCTCAACAAGTTCTCCTTAGTTTCCTCATATGCTTTGAAGCACCTCCAATTCCTTATGCTAAATCAGGTACATACAAAAACCCATTTGGAGTTACCCAGTAACTAAAATTCCCTAGATCTCCGGCAATCGATGAACCCTAACTTCTGAGATTGCGACGAGCAGCTCCTCCCTGACTATGGCTTCGTCTTCCTCTTCCTCTCCTACTCAAACCCGACCTCTTCTTGGTTTTACAATGTTCTAGTTAAATACTGGAATACTGAAGGTTTGGGTAGGATAGCTAGTGTGGTGGGATAACCAATTTTAATAGATTCACAGATTGCAAGGATGTCTAGGATTGTATATGCCCGTCTGTGTGTGGAACTAGAGCTCCAAGGGAAATGGCCTGCTGCTTTCCAATTGGCAACGTACAATGAGGAGGGACAGGCAATTTTTGAGGAAATCCAAATTGAATATGAATGGAGGCCAGACCATCAAGAGTTGAAAAATGCTTAGGGTCCAACAGGGAGAGTCTTTGAGACTGGTCTTCAACATGAGTTGGAGAAGGGCAAGGAGAAGATACCAAACACCATAACTCAGCCACAATTGCCTTATAAGCTCAATTATGAGAAGGCAGATCACAACAAGGAGGTTATTCGAGTTCCAGAAGATTCTAATCAGCCAAGCAAGGAGCAAGTTCCTCTCCAGCAGGTACCTATACAAGAGGGTACAGAAACTATCTTGGACGGGAGTCCTTCAACCCAGAACCAAAATCACCAAAGGTCCGAAGAAATTAGTGGAACACTAAGGAGCTCTACAGTGCTATTGTAAATCAGGTTGGTATATCTTCCTCTCCTATTTCTGAATCGGTTCCATTTAGTACTGTTACCAAGGGAGGAACAGAGGGGGAATCAACAGTGAGGACTAATAGGAAATCTAGGAGGAAACATAAGTAGGTTGGGAGCTGGTTTCTGGTTTAGGTTATGGAATTGATTTTTTGTAATGTGAGGGGTATTAACAACCCCAAAAAACAACTTCTTGTACATGCTTGGTTTAAAAGGCTTTCAATTTCTTTTATTTGTTTAATAGAATCTAGGATTAGATTTCCATCCTTTTTGAATAAGGTTTGTAATTCTCTGTTCCCCAGATGGCGTTTTTACAGTAACATAGATTAGTCTTTGAATGTTCGGATTGTGCTAGCTTGGCACCCTGATCACCCTTTGTGCTCTATCATCTGCTCTTCTGATCAATTTATTCACATGGAATTGACTGCTAGGAACTGTTCTGAGTCTATCATAGTTACTTGTGTCTATGGGGCTAACAACCTCAACCATTGGAAGGCTCTTTGGTCTGGATTGTCCAACATTAGCCCTACGGTAGGTCAATCTCCTTGGCTTATTGCAGGAGATTTTAATGCTATTTTATATCCTCATGAAGCTGATCCTTCTAGCTCCTCAGCCATGAGTGGGATGAGTGATTTTAAACAATGTGTAGGGGATATCGACCTTTTTGATTTAAACTCCAGTGGCCCTAGTTTCACATGGAATAATAGGCAATATGGAGAATCCTTCATGGCCAGGAAGTTAGATAGAACCCTTATCAACTCTGCTTGGAGTCTCAAGTTCCCTAGTTCTTATTGTGTCATTCAAAACCCTCACATCTCGGACCATTCCTCTTTAGTGGTTAGGTCCGCTATTCATCAGCAAAAGAGAATCTCCCCTTTTAGATTCTCAAACTTTTTAGCTTCTCAACCCAATTTCTTGCAGACTATTGAGGAAGCTTGGTCCTCTCAAGTTCAGGGCACTCCTATGTATTGTGTAATGACTAAGCTTAAGAATGTTAAAAAACCCCCTTAAAATCATGAATTCTGGTCATATAGGGGATATGAATGCAAGAGTTGCGAACTATCAAGTTAATCTTAATCACATCTAAGATCAAATGAGACTTTTGCCTAGATCTTCCAATTTGCATGCTCAGGAATCAGAGGCTATTAATGAGTTATTTAGAGCATTAGAGGAACAAGAATCTTTTTTTAGAAAATCCTCTCTGTTTAAATGGCTCAAAGAAGGGGATAGAAATACCAAATTTTTCCACAATTCTCTCATTGCCAATCGGAACCGTAATTCCATGCACTCCCTAGAAGTGGGAAATGGGAACAGGATAGTAGGACTCACTGAAATTCAAGATCAGTTCCTTGAGCATTTTCAAGTACTATAGGGAATAAAAAGGCTCTTCACTCTTCCAAAGAGTTTGTGGAATACCTTTTTCCTAACCCTTTGATTGAACATCTTATCAATTCTTTGATTGTTGAAGTCTCAGATAAGGAGATTAGTGAAGCTTTTAATTCTCTTAACCCTAATAAGGCCCCTGGCCCAGACTGGTTTAACAGGTTCTTCTTCAAGAAAACCTGGCCTATAATTGTGGAGGAAGTGACTAAAGCCATTTAAAATTTTTTTCACGATGGAAAACTCCTCAAAGAGATCAATTCCACCTTTATCTATCTCATTCCCAAAAAAGCTCACCCTTCCACAGTTTTAGGCCATCGACCTATCTCTTGTTATAACAAGCTTTACAAGGTGATTGCTAAAATCATAGCCAATAGGCTTCGAGCCATTTTTCCTCATATAGTCAGTCCCAATCAAAGTGCTTTTAAAGTGGAATTTCAAAAAGCCTACGACTCTATTCAATGGGATTTCCTCATTAATGCTCTGGATGTTGTAGGTCTTCCTTTGAAGTTCCTTAACTGGGTTAATGAATGCATTTCTACCCCTTCTTATTCTATCTTGATCAATGGAACTCCCTCTAGATTTTTTAAGGGTAAGTCTGGCTTAAGACAGAGAGACCCCTTATCTCCCTTTCTCTTCATTATTTGCATGGAAGTTTTCTCTAGGAGTTTGAAGGCTTGTACAAAGAACTCCCCATCCTTCAAATATCACTGGAGGTGCCAAAGCCTTAAACTCAACCATCTCCTTTTTGCTAATGACCTTTTGATGTTTTGTCATGCGGATTTGTTATCTGCTCAAACATTGCTTGACTCTTTATGTTCTTTCTCTATGTTTTCTGGCATGGATATGAATACCTCCAAGAGTTAGTTCTTTTTATCCCCAGTTGTGAACTATCTAGCTCACCGAATGAAACTTATATCTGGCCTACAACAAGGTACTCTTCCCATAAGGTATTTAGGAGTCCTTCTCATAACAGGTCGTTTATCTAGAAGGGATTGCCTTCCTCTTCTGGACAAAATAGACAATAGGATCAACAGTTGGACTCATAAGAGTCTTTCATATGCTGGCAGAATCCAATTGGTTATCTCAGTTCTCTCTTCCTTCCAAGTATACTAGTCTTCCCATTTCATTCTTCCTTCCTCCATCCTTAAGGATATAGAGAAGAAGCTTAGGAATTTTCTATGGGCTGGGAGGGTAGATTCAAAATCTCATGCCAAGGTAAAGTGGAGTGACATTAGTAGACCTAGAAAGGATGGAGGTTTAGGAGTGAAACACTTGACCACTTAGAACCAAGCTCTGATAGGGAAACGGATTTGGACCCTGTTTGAAGATAGGGAGGCTTTGTGGGTTAAATGGGTGCATACCATCTTTCTGAGAAGGAGTACCTTTTGGAGTGTCCAACCAACCTATAATAGCTCATAGAGTTGGCGAAAAATTTTACTTGTGAGGGATAAGATGAGGAACCAATTCAAATTTAGGATTGGAAATGGTATATCTACTCTTTTATGGCAGGACCCCTGGCATCCGAGAGGCATCTTGTAGAACTTTTCTTCACTGAGGGAGATAAATGGCTCAAAACGTCCAATGACAGCAAGAGTCTCAAAAGTTATCAATCATGATGAGTGGAGTTGGCAAGAAGTTTCCATAGAGCTCATCAGAAACCTTGAAGTACCACATTATCTACCTAATATTTCCCACCCTAATTGTTTGGAATGGCTAGCTAGATCCACAAGACAGTATACAACTGCCTCCGCCTATAACTTCTTGCGACCTCCTTTACAGGAAGTCCCATGGTATAAGTTAGTGTGGGATAAAGGTAACAGACCTAGGTGCTCCTTTATCCTTTGGCTTGCTTTCCTTCAAAAGATATAAACCCACGACAAACTTCCCTATCTCTATACTCCTAACCATTGTTCATTGTGTCTTTCGGCTAATGAATCCATAGACCACTTGTTTTTTGAGTGTTCATACTCTAAATCAGTATGGGGCCAAAGCCTCACACATTTCCACTTACATTGCCCTACTCAGCCTTCCCTCCCTTCCCTTCTCACTTGGTTTAAAAGAGCCTCCCACACCCGCACTTCAAACCTTACAAATTTCCCAATCCTGCTTTAAAGGAATCCTAGAGCCTTTAAAGATGAAGCCAAGGATGTTGGGAGTGTGTACCTTGGAGTAATCTCCTAAGTTATGGAACATCAAGCTCAAACACAGAGAGAAGGTAATTAAATGAGTGCCTATTTTACTAACATTCCTTTGCAGGTCTGCCAGCACGGGAAAAGCAATTGGCTCATTCGTGTGTATCTACTTTCGGAAGCGGACAAAAGGCAGATGGTTCCAACATCTCTTCAGATTTCACTGCACCAAGTGGACAGAATCAGTAAGCACCATGCTTTTACTTTACAGTTATGGGTCTTAGCTGCTTTTGTTTGTGTTGATAGTTGAGTGGTTTGTAGTTTCTGCCTTGTTGTGGTTAAATGGTAAGATTGGATTGTAGTTTCTGCCTTGTTGTGGTTAAAATGAATCTGATAAGATGAGGCAATTATGTGGGTGTGGTGGATGAGAGGGAGAGTTGAATTTTGTTCAAGTTGTGAGTAAGGAAGTGATGTAGTTCCTGGTTTCTTGTTGGTGCCCATTGTGTAGCAAAGGATTTAGTCCATTTTACTCTACTGAGTAGGTGAGAGCTAAAAGAGTCTTGGAGTTATTTGTAATCCATCGTTGTACATAACTCTATATTTGTATAAAATCTTCTGAATTAACAAAAAAAAACCCACATGGATTGAGATTAGGGTTTTCCCATTATTGTTTAAATTTCCATCTATTACAATAGTTTGTTGTGGATTGATAAAGCTTCTTGTGTTCTATTCCATATCAATCAAAGAAAAGATGCTTCAATGATTCCTCTTCTATTTTGCAGAACATACATGTGTTTTGTGTATTTAGGAATTTCAGTCTGCCTTTAATGGTTAACCACATTAGAAAGGAAATCTTTGAGGGCAAATGATTGCTCCATATGGTCTTATACTAAGTAACTTTTTCACCTTTCCTCCTGAGAAATTCTATGTATGAGTTATTGGTGAATTTACCTTAGTAGTAATAGGTCGAGGTATAGGTGTCTTCAATATTTTCTTAAGGGTTATAATATGGCAATGCTTGTGCTATCACAATTGGGAAATTTGCCCAGCTATTCCCTAAGATTAATTCCTAGACTCTAGCATTTTCCTAGAAATGATTTAAACAATTATTCTTAAGATTAGAGGCTTGTAGAGGACCAACCTTTAATTCAGTTGTTTTTTTTTTTTAAAAAAGTTTTAACCAGTTGTTGAAATAAAAGGAAATGGTTTATGGTGTGAATTATATTGACTCCTTATCCTTAAACAAGTTCCAAATTCTTTTAAGACCAACCATTTTATTCGTGGTGTGAATTATATTGAGGCCTAGCCGTCCTTTCATTTTGGAACATATATTTTGGACCATTTAACTTTGAAATTTTTTTCTTTTCTTAGATCACTTGACTAGAGGAAGTTTCTAGTGATTTTTTTCTCTCTTTAAACAAGCTTTTAGGTAGTATGAAATGAGAACTCCAATAATCATGTAAGTTAAGAAGTGTTGACTTGACCAGTTACAATCTACCAACATATGACAACGTGTTGTTTTACCAGCTTCCTATTCTTTTCTTAGCTGTATCAAGGAGTCAAGAAATCTCCAAATTATGGTATTCTAGCCAATTCTTCTTCCACATTAGAAATTAGCGCCTACATCCTTCTAAAATCATACAAGGGTTCCGACATAATTGATGACGAGTTTATATCTACTATACTTACGAGAGGTATGAATACATCTCCATTCCATTTGATGAATATATCCCTATTCAAAAATAAGGTTAAGAAAACCTTAATATGGAATATGGATGTTTGATTTAAGGTTTAATTTAAACTTAAATAAGGTAACTTCTTTGATTAGGGATTAAGGCAACTCAATATGATAATAAGGGTAATTATTAATACAATTAATATTAAAAAATATTTTTTGTAGCAATGAGACGCAAATATGATACACAAAAATATTTTTGTAATTTAATTTATTAACAATAAAAATAGTCAAGTTAATTATTAATTATTTATAAAGTTATGTACTACAAATAAAATCATAAATTATTTATTTTTATTTATTAGTATTAATTTTATAAATAAATTTTTATTAAAGTACTTAATTTATTATCATATCAAACTAATAAGTATATGTCAATAGATAATAAATTTTAATAAAATTAATTAATGTTAAATATTATTATATTTTATTATAAGTTATAATATGTAAATCTTATAAATCAATAAAATAAATAAATCGATTTATTTGACATATACCCTCCTGTGCTTTGCTATTTCCAACTACCCTTAGTGCTGTAAATATTCACGAAGTGTTACATATCTAAACGATGTCATATTAACAAACGTTAACAAAGAAAATTAATAAGGAAAACTTATTCTAAACTTTTCATAAAACATGATGACTTCTTACAAGATTTTTAAAGTACATAAAGTTCTAGTGAAATTCATGAAAGTAGAGAAAGAGGTCGGTGTCTTCACCTATTTAACTAACACAAGTAAATGAAGTCAAAGTCATTATTGGGATGAATATAACAGAACTTTTTCGATCGATTTTTCAAAATCAAGATAACTTTAAATTCTATAATATGATTAATATATAAACACAATAAAGCACAAATATAAAGTGTACCTTATTTTGTAACTTGATCATTTTCTTACAGTTTCCTCAAACTATTTTTAAAATTGATTCATTGCAACCATCGAAATCACATGTATATCCGACCCTTAATAGTTTCCATACAATTTTTTTAAGAGAATTTTATAAGTAGGATAGAGAGGGGTAAGTAATGAGTGTTAGTTTCTTTAGAGTTGTCACATATTTAAAATATGGTTTAAACTTTTTGGTAGTTTAGTTAAATCTAATTTTAATTTCAATTGAACTTTAATTATAATTTCAATTAATTCTAATTAAATACCGATTGAGATCAAATAAAACTTAATATCTAAAATTAGTTCTTATTTATTCTTCTTTATTTATTAAATGTCTAATATTTAACCTTTAAAGTTTTTCAAACTTTATAATCAAGTCTAACATGATTAAATTACCTTTTCTCTCATTAACTATTCTTTATGTGTGACCCATTAGGCTCTTAAATATGTAGAAAATAGATATATATTATAACCCTAAATCATATCTAGGATAAGATAAATTAAAATAATTTAATTTATCTTTAATTATCTAATTAAATAATTTATATTCGTAGATCAAGATTTGTGTCTAACAATACGTCATAACCACCCAAATGTTAGAAGAATATCAAAGTAATTTTGAAAAACCTTTACATGCATAATTTTTCATATAATTCAATTCTTTCTTCATACAATATTTCAACTAGACACAGAGCATAAAATTAATGTATACTCAATTTGGGTCCAATCATATTAGTTCTCCACCATTAGTAATCGCTTTTATTAATAACATTTGAAAACTATTTTAAAAGTGTTATTCCACCTTTGCTAAGGATTTCTCGAATCATTACTATTCGAGAACAATAGAACATTCTACCTAATCATTTTGGGATGGCTAATTCTATATTGATATTTCAACTACCTCTATATAGTTAATGCTATATTTAGTGACTACCAATTAACAATAATAGGCCATAAATAGTATCAAATCATAGTACTCTCTGTATGAGATACTTTAAAGATCTTAAGTTTTATGGAAAAATTAAATGTATTGTATTATGCATTTATAACCTTAAAGGCTAAAAGGGTGTTTAGAATCAACCGAAACCCATTACGACAAAGCCTCAAAACAATTACCCAAATAAACTAGCCCTGCCTCTTCCTAATTATACAAAGTAGCTAGATTATACAAAAGAACTTTATCAAAACATATTAGAGATTACTGTGTCCTCTCTAGATCCTTGAAGGATAACTCTTAGAAAATTCTCCTTAGTTGCCTCATCTCCTATAAAGCATCTCTGATTCCTTTCATGCCAAATCAGGTACATGCATATAAATTGATATTATGGTTTTCCCATTTCCTATTACTGTTTAATTAAATTCCCATATGTTACAACGCAACTTAGTATTGCTTTGCAATCAAATAATTTGTTATAGATTGATAAAGCTTCTTGTGTTCTATTCCATATCCATAACATATTAGGAAAATCAAAGAAAAGATGCTTCAATGATTCCTCTTTTGTTTTTTAGAATATTTTTATGTATTTAGGAATTTCAGTTTGCTCTTGGTGGGTAAACCATTTTTAATGGTAACCATAATAGAAAGGAAATCTTTGAGTCCAAACGATTGCTCCATATTGTCTTATACTAAGTAACTCTTTCACCTTTCCTCCTGAGAAATTATATGCACGAGTTAACTGGTAAATTTACCTGAATAGTGAGGGTCTAGGTATAAGTGTCTTCTATATTTTCTTAAGGGTTATAATTTGGCAACACTTGTGCTATGACAATTGGGAATTTTGCCCAATTGTTCCAAGAGATTAATTCCTAGACTCTAGCATTTTCTTGAAAATAATTTAAATAGTTGTTCCTGATATTAGACGATCAACCTTTAACCAGTTGTCAAAATAAAAGGAAGCGATTCTTCCATTTCCAATCTTGCATTTTATGGCTACAAATAGGTTAGCTCTCAAGTTAATTAGTTGCTGCATAAAGTATGAACAATTATTGGTCTTTTTTAACTCCAAAAGACTTCTCAATATGATTATGTAGGAGTGTATCCACCTTAACCAAAGTGATTCCCTCTTGATGAGCAATCTCCAAAGCCTTTTTTTAGAAATTAAATTGAATTCATTGATACGCCCTAAAAGGTAGCAATAACGATTATTACAAGGCTATGCAAATAGAAGTAGTGACAAAAAAAATTTAACATTTACAACCTATCATCCCTTAGGACTGTTAGTAATTAGATAGCTAGGTTATTCTAAATTCCATCTTCTTTTAAGTGAATAGGTCATTCCTTTAGTGGCTTTGTGAGTAATAAAAATTTCTCTAATTTAACAACAGACTTGTGAGTAAGTGCAAGTTTTTCTTTTTTGCAATTATTGAATAGTCATTGCTTCCTTTCACTCTAAATTAAGTGCACTGAGCAGTTCAGGTTTAGGCTTAGACATTTTTGGTCTTTTCCCATTCTTTTGTTTTGTTTCTCAACCCACACCAAAATTTAATCCAAATATCCAAAGCCTTTTTCCAATAAGGATTCTGTTACTAACTATGATTGACTTAATTCCCAAACCTCCTTCATGAAGTGGTTTATAAACATCCTTCCACTTGACTTTTGCCATTATTTTGCCTTCCTTTCTTCTTCCCTATAGGAAATCTCTCATACTTTTTTCAATTGACTTTGTTATACCTTTGGATAGTGATATGTGAGCTGCCCAATAAACATGAAGTGAGTTTAGCACTGTTTTTATGAGGACTACCCTTCCTCTATAGGACAAATCCTTACTACACTAGTTGTTTAGTCGCATGTGGATCTTGTTTAATAATTCTAAGCTTTCGTAAAAAATCAACCTTTCGTAGAAACTGGTAGCCAAAGATAGTTAGAAGGTGGTCTTACACCTTGAAATCCTGATATTGTAGTCAAGTAATGCACATCATTCATAGCACTTAGAGACAGGATTAATTTTCTCTTGCTGTAGTTGACACTTAAACTAGATAGCTCCTGGAATATCTTTAGCGTGTTATTTATTATATAGATAGATTGCTCATTAGCATTATAAAATATTAACAAATCATCTGCAGATGATAAATCTACTAATCCTACTCTTTTGCATTTGTTATGGTATCCAAAGCTTGGATTCAGAAAGATGTTAAAATTTAGAAGACTACTTAAGGGTTTCATATAGAGAATGAAAATATAAAGGGACAGGGGATCCCCCGTCTTAGCTATTTACTGCCTTTAAAATGTTTAGATGGCTCTCCATTAACTAAGATGGTAAACGACGTAGTGGATATATGTTCCAGTACCCAAATTTTGAATTTTTTTGGGAATCCAAAAGCCTAGATTAAATTATTGATGAAGCTCTAGCTAATACTATCAAAGGCTTTATTAAAGTTAACCTTTAGAGCACAATTCTTAAGAGCTTTTTTTCCTTACATAGTTCATGAATAGTTCGTCTGCCAACAAGAAATCATCCCCGTTGGCTTTGCCCTCCAAAAAAGCTCCTTGTAAGTCTCCAATTATTGATGGAAGAGTTTGCTTTATGTATAAAGTTATTTCCAAAGTCCTTACAGCTACATTAAAGCAAAATACATAAAGTTACAACATAAGATTGGGTTGAAATTTGGCATTGAGTCAAGATTTCTAGTTTTAGTAACCAAGTGGATGTAAGTTTTATTTATCCTTTTTAGTAGTCTTCCATTCTTGAAAAACTCTTATATAGCATCAATGATTATGCACCTAATGGATTTTCATGTTGTTTGGAATAAGAACTTATTGAAATCATTTGAGCTAGGAGCTTTTCACAGGTTTAGTTAAAATATCATTTTTCAATCTCCTAGGAGGTAACTAGTTACAAATGGAGTACTTTAGATCCTCCGAGAGCTCACTAACAATGAAGCCTCAAAGGAGGGGAACAGAAGAAGCACTAGTATTTTGAGATCCTATTAATTCTTTAAAATACCTGAAAGCTTCCTCTTTTAATTTTTCTTGAGAAGAGATGCATTCCCTATTTGGTTTCTTTAAGACACTAATCATGTTGGATATGCTTCTAGATTTGACTATATTATGGAAGAAGTTAGTGTTCTTGTCCCCTTCATAAGCCCATTTCAATCTAGCTCTTTATTGTATAAGAGAATAATGTATTAACACAATCTTTGTGTCTTCATAAATTTCCTTCATTTTCTCTTCATTTTGGACATGATCATTTGGGTTTTGGTATAGGCCATTCTGAATTTGGGTTAATCTTGATCTGGCATATTCAACTTGATCCTTTGTATGCATAGATCTTCTATCATTTTACTCCTTCATTTCCATCTTGATTAGTTTTAATTTCTTTATGCATTAGAATTATTTGTTACTCGATATCTTATTCTGTATACCCTATTGATTGCATCCATAAAGACTTCTTTCCTTAACTTAGAAAATTATTAAAACAAAGAGTGCATCAAGACTTTTAATAGAAATAAACATCAAGTCTATTAAGTCTAAGAGCTTTATAAAGCTTAAAATAAAAAATGCTTTCTCTACATTTGTAGCATTGAAAGGTAACAACAAACTTCATGCTTTAGTTTCATTAATTTATTATGTGATAAAGATTTAATCACTTTTATAGATGAATAACTATTAAAATTAGGGGAAAAAGTGTTTGTGAGGTATTCATGTGTTTTTAGAGTAATCTAGCTTACAAGAGGACTAAATGAACATCTACTTTATGAAGAAAAGTTATCCTGTTTTTAGTTTTTCTTGCAAGATCTAATTTATTAAAGAAAGAGGAATTTCTATCTGCATCAATTAGCCATTAAAATTTTAATCTCTCCTTAAGAATGTTTTGGTTCACCTCGATCGCTTGAATATAATTTTTAGAGCTTTCTTTTCTTCTTGATATTTAGCATCATCTCTATGATCTTGTTAACCTTGGTTTAGCTTAGTTTTTATTTTTAAAACTACTTCTGAGTGTCGCTAAAGCATTTTTGGTTAAGTTTCTTAAACTCCTCCTTAACCATGTGTAGTTTCCTTATAGATGTAAAGGATTTATGACCTTGAATACTATGGACTAAACCTCTTATGATGGCTTCCTCGAACTCGTCATATTTTAGTAAGAAATTATTAAATAGGAAGAGATTAAATCTCTTCTAGTTTAATTTCAGGTATTGTTAATAATATTTATATAAGGAATTATTACCTATGGATAGGAGTTTGGTAGATGTGGTAAGTGGTGGAACATTAGGTGAATAGACCCCAAAGAGATAAGGACATTAATTGAGCGTATGATATGGACATTAATCAAGTGTATGATATGGGCATTAATAGAGCGTATCATATCAAACACCCAATAATTTAGCATCTGTAACAATATTTATAGGGTAAATAAGGCAAAAAAAATCACCTATAGAACATTTTTTAGATGAACTAACATTCTTTGCTAGACGGATTGTTATAGGGTAGGCACTGGTAAAAGCTTATAAGATATGTGCAAATATGAACTCTCTTACAGATGGGTGCCCAATTCTACAAAAGGAAAATATAAAGTATGTTAACATTGTAGGAGGAAAATTTTCCATTAGTATAACCCATATTCCCAAAATTATAACCTAGGATGGACAGATCACCCAAAACTGAGTTATGAAGGGAATAGGAAGCAAAACTACTTCCCACATAAGCCGCAAGATGCATAGTGATTTCATCCCAAACCACAAGTCTTGTCCTCCAACTCAGGTATATCATAGAGGATAAGTTTAACTCTATTGCTACTAATACATCATATAGCAAAAAGTGAAACATTTTTAGTAGGAGACAAGATCTCAATTTCAAGAGGTAAAGTCTACCATTTAAATTTTGAGAACTAAGTAAGCTAGATGCAGTTCCTATTTACTATTTAGAATCACAAAGTGGATGAAAGCTATCATCTCAGCTGAGGTAAATCCAAAAAATGATGCCAGTAAGGTGACAATAAGGAGTGGTAGGAAGCTTAAGGATCCTAAAAGGACCCCACATAGAATGGCCAACAAAGAGGAAATTAAGAAGGAGTTAGGAGAAGAAGGAAATCCCTCATTTAGTTCAAAGGTGAATTATGAATGTCCTAATGTGGTTAAGACTAACACTTTACCTTTTCCTAACAGGTTAAAAAAGTCAAACAAGGAGGAAAAGGATACGGAGATATTGAAGACTTTTTGAAAGGTTAAAGTAAATATACCTTTGCTAAATGTAATCAAATAAATGCTAATGTATGTAAACTTCTTCCACGAATTGCGTACTAACAAGAGAAAGCTAAGATGTAATAAGAAGCTTATGATGGGTGAGAATGTTTATGTGGTCTTTAGAAAGAAATTATCTCTAAACTATAGGGATCCAAGTATGCTCACTGTACCTTGTAAGATTGGTGACACTATAATTAAGAGAGCCGTGTTAGATTTGGGAGCATCAATGTTAGCCCCTGAATTTTTTTTATATTTAAGCATGATTAGAGGAAATTGGAGCCTTGATAGATTAAATTAAGTTGATATTAATTAGTAGGGTAGCATTAATAAGGTTAGGTGGTATGAGTTAATGTAATTAATGTGTTAGAAGTTGTAAGGCTCATTAAGGAAATA
>JANKOD010000005.1:17838375-17853410 GCA_026284645.1 Erythroxylum acuminatum | reverse complement strand
ATTGGTTTTTGTGTGAATTGACTTCTGATTTTATTGTAGAATTATTCGAAAAGTTTGAAAGATCTATTCAACCCCCCCTTCTAGATCGTTTACAAAGAAGAGCTCTGACACCATCATCGCTTATCTCGACATCATCTCCACCACTGCTGAAGAACTCGCTACGATTGGTGATACACATGTCAGATGCCGACCTCGTCCTTTTCACGTTAAATAGCCTACCTGTAGAGTTCAAGTCGTTTATAATGACAATCAAAAATTGCCCAACCCCCGTTACCTTTCCCTGGCTCAAAGCAAAACTTTTACTCGACGAACAGTGCCTCCTCTTCTTTAGGAATCTAAATTTTGGCCCAAGTTGATCAGACCATGGATAAGTCACGGGCCAACCGAAACGCCAAAAATGAAGTCTTTTTTAATTTATTTTAAATATATATATAAGGTTAAGTTGGGTTGGCTTGGCCTATCCATAGCCCCACCCAACCTGTTAGCCGGGCCTGGCAGGGTCGGGACAGGGGTGATCTAAGCCCAGCCTGACCCATTGACTTCCTTACCCTCCTTCCACATAGCACTGTTGTTGGATTATGCTCTTGCTAGATTCTCCACCACAAACCATGCCTGTCATGGTCGCAACACTAGTAAACGAAGTCAGGGACAACACCCCTCTAAACACTTCTCTAGCCATTTTAATTTTTCATCTAGCAACCCTAATAGGTTTGGACAAATGTGGCAAGCCAATGGATCATCTTATGGGCCTGGTCATTTTAATGGCCCAACTCAGAACCATTCATATAATGGACCCACACACCTTCAAAAAGCCCACTAGTCATAAGCCTTAACCTAATTCCCTTTCTAAACCCAACCTCCATATAATTCCTCTTACCTTAAACCCAATTTTAATATCAATCAAGCCCTCTACCCAAATATGATGGAATGAGGACATATTGTTGCAAATTGTCGCTTTTAGTATTCTGAATCTCGGAATCGCTCCACTGGTTATCACCACTCTACCAATAACATTACCACTATCTTTTTTGCCATAAATACTCCACTCAATCATGACACTGCTCCTTTCACCAACAATAATGTCACTAAATGGTTACCTGATATTAGTGCCACTACCCACATGGCCCCACATTCCTATATCGTAGAATCTGTCACACCTTATGACGACTCCAATCAAGTTATTATTGGTAATGGCCACACTCTTCCTATTTCATCTACCGGTACCTTAACACTTCTCACTCTTTCTCGTACTCTTCATCTTAATGAGATACTGATTGTTCCTCACATCACTACTAACCTTTTATCTGTTGCTAAATTTGTAACTAATAATTCTTGTGTCATTGAATTTAATCCATCTGGTTATGTTGCGAAGGATCTTAAATTCAAGATCCTGCTTCTTGTGGGTCCCATCTATAACAACCTCTATCTAATGAAGCTTACGACACACTTCATCAATCCACTTGCTCTCACAATCGCCTCCTCTTCAATAAATTTGTGGCATCAACATCTTGGTCATCCCTGCCATTCTACATTATCTAGATTAGGTACTAGTTTGTCTTTAAAAAATGTTACCAATCTATGTACTTCTTATCTTCAAGGCAAAAGTGTTTTTCGTTAATTTCCTATGATTTCCTGAGTTATTGCTAAACCTTTACAACTAATTCACTATGATATTTAGGGTCCTTCCCCATCTCTTTCTCAACCTGGTTCTCGATATTTCATTATCTTTATTGATGACTTCAATCATTTTACTTAGATTTCCCCTTTAACTCATAAAAATAATGCCTTACTTTGTTTTCAATCTTTCAAAGCCACCGCTGAAAACCTCTTCTCCACCACCATAAAAACCTTTCAATGCGATGGAGCTCCTGAACTCACCAAAGGTGCCTTTGCTCACTATCTTATTTCCACTAGAATCACTTTTTGAATCTCTTGCCCCTATATACCCCAACAAAATAGTCTTGTCGAAAGAAAATTTCGTCATATTACTGAGACCAGTCTTACTCTTCTCCATGCCTCCCTTCCTAGGTTTCTCTGGTATGAAGCCTTCACTATTGTTGTTTATCTTATCAATCTATTACCCACCCTTGTTCTTCATCACAAATCTCCACATGAAGTCCTCTATCGGACTCCACCTGACCTTACTCATCTACAGGTCTTTGGTTGTGCCTATTTTCCCTATTTGGGCTCCACTCGTCTAGACAAACTTACACCAAAATCTGTACAATGTGTTTTTATGGACTATTCCTCCTAGCATAAAGGTTATAGATGTTTTGATCCCATCACCTCTAAACTTTACATTTCCCGTCATGTCCGCTTCCTTGAACATCTTTTTCCCTAAAAAAGTTTCATGTGTCATCCACCACCTCACCATCATCATCTTTTATTTCTTTACCTTTACCTCTTCCTCCACTACCCTCTACTTCCTCTTCCCGCCTTCCCACAACCACATCTAATCCTTTTTTCGCATCCTATGATCACCTGTACCTGAGACTATACCCGTACCCCTCGTCATTTTTTTGATTACATTACCTACACTGTCACCATCCCAAATATGTTTTCCGATCCCACATACTTCACTCAACCTAACAAATTTTCTCAATGGCACCAAGACATGCTTGATGAGTTCAACACTCTCCATCGCAATAACACATGGACTCTTGTTCCTTCCACATCAAACACAAACATTGCTGGCTGTAAATGGGTTTTTCACACTAAACGAAATCCCGATGGTTCTCTTAAGAGTTACAAAGCTCGCCTTGTAGCCAAAGGTTATCATTAAACCCCAGGAGTTGATTATACCGCAACTTTCAATCCTATTGTCAAACCAATAATTATTCAAATCATCATTGCCCTAACCATCTTTCATTCTTGGCCTATCTGCCAACTTGATGTTAGTAATGCCTTTCTTCATGATTACTTACAAGAACTTGTCTACATGTCTTAACCCCCTAGATTACTTACAAGAACTTGTCTACATATCTTAACCCCCTAGCTTTACTAATCCCCATCATCCTCACTATGTTTGCAAACTCCATAAAGCCTTATATGGTCTCAAACAAGCCCCTTGAGATTGGTTTCATCGCCTCAATAAAAAAACTCCTTGATTTTCATTTTAAACCCTTAAAATCTGATACCTCTCTCTTCATTCATAAAACCAACTCTCACACCACCTTCCTCTTAGTTTATGTGGATGATATCTTAGTCACTGGTTCTTCACAATCCTTTATCACAACACTTATCAATGACCTCAACTCTGCCTTTTCCATAAAAGACTTAGGTCAACTTCATCACTTTCTTAGTATTGAAGCCCACATTACTTCTCAAGGTATTCTTCTCAACCAAACACAATACACTAAAGATCTCCTTCTTCAAACTGATTTTGATAATTCTAAGCCAGTTCATACACCAATCACTCCATCTCTTTCATTGTCCAAAAATCATGGTGTTCCACTTTCTGAATCCTACTAAATATCGAAGCACTGTTAATACCATCCAATATCTTTGTCTCACCCGTCTTGACATTTAATTTGCTGTCAATAAGGTCTAATTTTTACATTGTCCCATGGACATTCATTGTTCTGCGGTAAAATGGATTCTATGATATCTTCGCTCCGCACCTTCTCATGGCATTCGCTTTATCAAATTTCCTCACCTTTCTTTACAAGTCTATTGTGATGTTGACTGGGCAAATTATCTTGATGATCGACGTTCTACATCTGATTATTGCATTTTTCTTGGGCCTAATCTTATTTCTTGGAGCGCCAAGAAGCAACCCACTATTGCTCGATCCAGTACTGAAGTTAAGTACCACAGCATTGCTCTTGCCTCTGCAGAATTATGTTGGATTATTGCTCTTTTTGGTGAACTAGGTTTTCCTACCCTTTCCCTTACCCTTTGGTGCGATAATATTGGTGTTACATTTTTAGCCTCCAATTCGGTTTCTTAGGCTTATACCAAGCACTTTGAAATTGATATTCATTTTGTTCTTGATCTCGTCGCCAACAAAGCTCTATTTATTCGACATATTTCGTCCTCCACTCAGATTGTTGATATTCTGATCAAAGCTCTTTCTTCTTTAACTTTTCAACGACTTTGAGACAAGCTCACCGTGAGCTTGAGGGGGTTTGATAACATCTCAACAATTTATCTATCATATCTTGTATCATTTCACATTATTCACGAGTAAATATCTAATATGTTGTAATCTTCATTTAAGCTTATCACTTAGTTTAAATTGAATCAATTCTAAATTGATTTATCTTATCTCATTTAGTGCTATAAATACAGCACAAATTGTATAGCAATACACAGAAATGCAATACAACTTCTTTACATTACACTTATCTTTCACGAAATTCAACTCTACAATTTAGGTCAAACAGCAACCAAAAGCACTTGTATGTTAATTCTACACTTCTGCGTTTAATGAACCGATTTTGTCTCAAGTGGACCACTTCAAAGGTTGTTTTTATTCTATAGAAATTGAAGTACACGTGAGTATTTTAATCACTTGACAATCAGCAACTCCATAGTAAAATGCCAGTTTCATTTTTGTAATCAACACATACAAACTGAAATATCTAATATCAGTTTGCGGCGGCTTATTGAAGGGGCAGAGGATTGTAAGGTAGAGGGACTACATGCAGATCATGCTTTCTTCTAACAGCAGCACCGAAAAGCTCGGTCATGTCGAGATCTTCCTCCTTCGTACCTCTGGGGAGTTTCCAATCAAAATTATACAGCAATTGTGCAAGTGAAAAATTCCACATTAGCTATACCAAATGTTATGCCAGGGCATATCCTTCTTCCTCCACCAAATGGGATGAGCTCGAAATTAGAACCCTTGTAGTCTATTGAACTATCAAGAAACCTCTCTGGATAGAATCTCTCAGGATCTTTCCAATGATTGGGATCTCTTCCTATTGCCCATGAGTTGACAATGACCTTGGACTTTTCCGGTATTATATAGCCACTGATCTCACATGTCTCCCTACATTCTCTGGGAACCAATAATGGAAGAGGTGGGTGTAGTCTGAGAGTTTCTTTGATAATCAATTTTAAGTAGCTCAATTCTTGAAGGCTCGTTTCATCAATAGCTCCTTTTCTATGAAAAACATCTCTCACCTCTGCTTGTGCCTTTTTCATAACTCTTGGGTTCTTCATCAATTCAGACATTGACCATTCAAGAGTAGTAGATGATGTCTCACTGCCAGCCACGAAAACGTCCTACAATAGGATTACCAAAGGAGTTAATTAGAACTGTTTAAAGTTTGTATAGGATTCATTTTTCTACCTCACCCAACAACTTAGGTTTTTGTGAATTCCAATACTTACCAATATAACAGCTTTGACATTATCAGTAGATAAGGGGAATTCAAGATCTCCTTGCTCCTGAAGATTCAGAAGAACATCAACTAGATCTAGATCACTTTCTTCACTTTTTTTGCTGTCCTTGTTCGCCAACTTAGTGGCTTTATGCTCACTGATGATGATGTCAAGTACGCTATCGATTTTTCTATGCAACCTTTGGAGTTTTTGCTTCATCCCAGTTATAATTGGAAGAAATTTAAGAGAAGGGTACACATCAGTGGCACTGAATCCTCCTGCAACCTGTATAATTTCCTGTATAATTGGCCCAAATGCATATTTGTCTTGCCATATCTTACCAAAGGCAGTCCTTGAAGTAACACTAAACGTTAAGGAAAATATCATCTTACTGAGATTGATCAGTGATCCTGAACTAGAAGAAATGTTTCTGATGAGATCGGACACCTCTTCTTCTCTGATTGGTCTGAAACATTGCACTCTTTTGGCACTTAACAGCTCCAAGATGCAAATCTTTCTCATTTGTCTCCAAAAATCTCCATACCTTGACATCACCATACTTGAGTTATAGGCTACGGCTTCTGCTGCAATCAGATATGGCCTATCAGCAAAGATAACATCATGAGTTTTCATGATTTCTTTGGCAGCTTCAGGTGATGAAACAACAATGGTGGAAAGTTCCCCAAGTTGAAGGTGCATAAGAGGTCCATATTTCTTGGCCAAGTCTCTTAGTCGATGATGAGGTAGAGACCCTCCAAGTTCAAGCAGGTTTCCTATTATTGGCAGCTTCTTTGGCCCTGGAGGTAAGTTTTGAGCCTGCTGATCAGTCTTTGTTCTCTTACTTATCAGAATAACCATTGATATGCAGAGAAAAATAAAAAGAAACATTGAGAAGCAGAATTGATCCTCCATGTCGAAAATGGAGATCAAAAGCAAGAATGAATTATGGGGCTGTTGCCACAAGTTTTTACTACTCCATATATAGCAAATCTGCAGCTCAACTTCTGTGACCAAGAATTTGGGTTCGGCCCCCTTATTTGACTTTAGATTCCTTGTACTGATTCGGACTTGTTTCGCAGTGTCTGACCAACAGATTTGGCTTTTTGTGGAATCTCCAAAAGATTGAAGCTCCTCTTTATAACAAGTGAACGAGAATCGATTGCTTAATTTAATGGCCATGTCCCATGCGTATGTTGGCATCAGGACACACCACACACCTGTACAAGCTAATATCGTCCTATATTAACTGGATGAATCAGGAGTGACGAAGAACATGAAGTTTTAAAGTGTGTGCGAGGAAAACAATTATTATTATTTTCTTGGAACAATTCTGCTTCTTCACGCGGAGTAACTGAGGCTTTAATATCCGTTCTGCAGTTCAGCTTCGTTGTGAAATTTGAAGATTGGACGTTGTCGGAACAATACCGATATTGTAGGCCAAGTGCTGTTATTGATATGATGCATAACAAATTACAATACCCATGTAGACCAAGTGCTGTAGCATAATATGATGCACAACAAATTAAGAAGTATTTAATTTTTAAAAATTTTAATTTAATTTATATAAATTTTAAAAGTTCATTATTAAATTAAAATATTAATACTAAATTTAAAAAAATTAAACACTCTTTATTTATCATTTTTAATAATATTTCCTTATTTATCAAGATAAAACCGAACACTTTTATTTATTAGTTGCGACTTAAACCATATCCAAAACATTTGATTGGAGATAAAGTAAAACTTTAAACTTCATCAATAATCAAATTTCTTTTTTGTGCATTTTATTAATATTTTTAATATAATAAAGGAAAACCATTTTGAAAGTTCACTTTCATATTCATAGCCGCTTGAAATATTGGAAAATGTTTAATACTCTCCTTTTTTTTTCCACAATGTCGGGCTATTAGTTAATTGACTCAAGAATGGCAATATTTAGTACTCTCCTTTGAAACTGTAGAGCCACGAGACTTTTATATTTTGTTTATTAGTCAAAAGTCTTGAAAACTAAAGAGTGGCTGAGCATCTTTTGTTGAAATTTTATAGTATAAGTGCTATAAATTTCATTTGAAGCATTTAAGACATATTTGAAATTAAGTACTTGAGTTTTATGCAAGGAGCTAACCTTCAGTCCAAATTAGGGGGCTCAATAAAGCTAGCTCATATAAGTTATAAGTAGCTTGACAAAATGAGGGAGGGTCAACATCGACTTCCTTTAAAAAAAAAAAAATCTAGAGCATTATGTGAGAGTACCAATGGAAGTCTGTACCGCCTTATACCTCTCCATAATAATCAAGAACATCCTTCATTATTTTCTTATGTGGCCTGGCCACTTTGAACAAACTACATTTCTCAACCTAGAAAATGTGTGCTTCATTCTTCTGCAAGGAAAGTAATGAAACACTTGAATACATTTTTGCAATCGTAACTTCCTCCCATGATATATGAAAAATTATTCTGGAGCTATGCCATATCAATACAGAAAATTTAAGTTACATCGATTTCTTTACTTGTCTATTTCTCATTCTGCATTGGGCCATTTCTGAAAACATGGCACAAGCACACCAAGTGCTTTCTATACATTTTATCCATGATTTAAGCCTTCTTAACTTGAGTGATATGCCCACTATCCTGCAATAAGGCCATTGATTAAGTATTTCTAAGAAATTATATTCAGTAATCATGCACTAAACTTTGATGGGGGTCAGCTACAGCCTACATCGTTATGAACGTTTATGTCTAAAACCTAATACCAGTTGTTTTAGACTTTTTAATTTTCAACTTCAATGCTGCACACAGTATAAAGATTCGGCTAAGATGCAGCCACAGATTGGAGATAAACTTCAGTAAATAACTGTTCGAAAGCTATTCAGAGAGAATCGTTTTGAAGCATCAACTCCTGTTGAAGAAAAAGCTCATTTCATACCATCCAGGGACACTGCAGTATCGGGACAATTGTGCTTGTTACTGTTATCATAAGCAAATGATAGAGAAGTAATTAAGTTCATAAAAGCCTGAAAGATTCTTTTTACAGTTTGATGGTCAATTTGAATTTTCCATTTGTTCAAATGGAGCCATACAGTGCCAAATCCAACAATACAGTGATAGATCTAGTACTTCTTGCTGTCTTAAAAATGATTGTTGCTATAAGCTTATTCTAATTTGCTTAAAATCAATTAACAGTAGCAACATCAACAAATTTGACAATTTTCATTTTAACAACAGCTGATACAAAAGCAGATCCTGACTTCACCTGTCTATGGCGATTCACTCAACAGATGGGACAGGAATTAAGGTCAGATCTGTTCACTCTACAGACGGACCATGGTATGGGACAGGAATTAAGATCAGATCTGTTTTTCTTTTGACAGAGGCGCCAAAATTCTCAGTCATGTCTAGGTCTTCTGGCTTCATTCCATCAGGAAGTTTCCAATCAAAATGATAAAGCAACTGTGCTAGTTGAAGTTCAACGTTGATCATACCAAAAGTTATACCAGGACAAATCCTTCTGCCAGCACCAAATGGGATGAAATGAAAATGAGTCCCCTTGAAATCAACTGGACTATCAAGAAACCTCTCTGGAAAGAAAATCCCACTTTCAGTCCAATGTTCAGGATCTCGTCCGATAGCCCATGCATTCACAATAACTTTCGTCTTTGCAGGCACTGTATAGCCATTAATCTCACATGTCTCCCTGCATTCTCTTGGTAATAGCAAAGGAGCTGGAGGGTGTAGTCTCAGTGTTTCTTTGATGACCGAATTTAAGTAATTTAGTTTGTTAATGCTCGTTTCATCAATATTTCCATTTGTGTCAAAGAACTGTCTCACCTCTGCTTGTGCCTTTTGCATCACTCTTGGGTTTTTTAGCAGTTCAGACATTGCCCATTCTACAACTGCAGATGGTGTTCCACTGCCAGCCAAGAAAATGTCCTGAAATAGTACCAAAAAATTTTGTTATACCAAATTTATTTACAAGGAAATAACTGTAATAAGAAGAAAACTTTTGATTATTGTAGATTATTACCAGGATTACTGCTTTGATATTATTAGTGGTTAATGGGAGTTCAAGATCTCCCTGATCCTGAAGTTTCAAAAGAACATCTACAAGGTCGCGTTCATCATGCTCTAAAGCAGTCTTTTTCATCGATTTTGCAGCTATGTGTTCCTTGATGATGTTCTCAAGTATCTTATCAGTTTCTTGATGCAATCTTGTGATCCTACGCATCATTCCAGTAACCACGGGGAGAAATTTAATGGAAGGGAATACATCAGAAGCACTGAAACCTCCTGCAACTTCTACAATTTCATTAAGAAGTAATCCAAATGCTTCATTATCCTTCCATATTTTACCAAAGGCTGCCCTTGAAGTCGCACAAAACGTCAGCGAAAGTAACAGTCTACTAAGATTGATTGGTGATCCTGTATTGGAAGAAATAGATTCAATGAGATTTAATACCTCTTCTTCTCTGATAGATCGAAAGGATTGCACTCTTTTAGCACTTAACAACTCTAATATGCAAATTTTCCGTAACTGTCTCCAATAGTCTCCATATGGTGCTAGCACCATACTTGAGTTATAAGATACGATGCTTGAACAAAGGAGAAAGGGCCTGTGGCAAAAGTTGATATCATGGGTTTTCATGACCGCCTTTGCAACTTCTGGGGATGAAATCACAATGGTGGACAGTTCCCCCAGTTGAAGGTGCATTATGGGTCCATATTTGCTGGCCAAATCTCTCAGGCGATGGTGGGGAAAAGAGCCAACAAGCTGATGCATATTTCCAATCACAGGTATTTTCCATGGCCCTGGAGGCAGATTTGGACCAGCATCATTGGATTTTGATTTCATGTAAAATCTGAATAGCATAAAGATAAAGAGAAGAGTGATCAGCAATGAAAAATAGAACTGGAAATTCATTTTGGTAAACTGAGAGTTTTGTTTCTGTGCTCTTTTAAAGAAATGACGCTGATCCATATATATTATTTATTACTCATGCATGTGAGAGTCCTCGTTGACTCCGGACATTCGGAGTCCTGCCCCCCCCGCCCCCCACTCAACAGCGCATTAACATATGAAAATGACGAGCAATAATCTTCTTTTCAGTTTTACTCTGTCATATTCTGTCTTATGAAATCTCATTTATTCATTTTGTGAGACTCACGTGGATCCTATTCATGTCCCACATAAATAAATGGCTGAAATTTATTAGACACAATAAGATACCATAATATTGGACAAAAAATTTAGACTCCAAAATAACAGATAATACAAGTTAATCACGAAAAGGTCTGATCTGAAATTAAATACTGATGTATTTTTAGATTCGCAATCAGCACCTCAATCTTGTTCAGATTATATACTATTGTGTTTTTCTCCTGGAACATAAGCCCAGACCTCACCCCAATTTGCTCCCTTTTTCTCGTGTTATTGTGATTGTCGCTCGCTACTTTTACAATCAAACGGTCATGAGTACAACGAAAAACAAATCCTTTTTGGTTTTTTAGGAGCAGATTGTTCATATGGTTGACTTTTTTTGTTTTTAGGACTGATAATAATTATATATTATATAAAATTTAAAGATAAATTATTTCTAATTAAATAAATTTATTTTAATATTTAACATAAAATTTATTGACAAATTACTAATAAAATTATTTTATTTTATTAGAATAAATAATTTAAATTTTAAGTTTTTATTTTTATGCTAAGATTTATTTTAAATATATTTCAATTATTAAATCAAATTTAATTTGAAATATATATATTGAAGATATTTTAAATTTAATTTTATTTATTAATAACTATTAAATTTAATTTATATAAAGTAAAATTAAATTATTCATAGATATTATTAATAATTAATCTTAGTTAATTAAATATAATATTAAATTAGATAATTTATAATTATTATTGAAAATTAATATATTAAATAATTAAATAATATATATTTAGTTAATAATAAATCAGATTATGGGGAAAAACAAAATAAGAAAACAAAAGTCACTTTTTATGGTTTTCATAATTTCTGAAAACCGAAAGAAACTAAACATAAATTAAAAACATAAGCAAACAAGTTTTTTATTGATTTTAAAAATAAAAACAAAAAATAAAAAATAAAAATGGAAACCGACAGGACTTTAACTCTGCTTTCCTTGGTACAGTTAGAAAAACATCTTTTAAACACTTTTTGCGAAAAATATCAACTATGAAAAATTATCTAAAATCTCCTGATCTTGTAATTGACTTACTAAGCTTGGTTTCTATTTTTAATTTTCAATTTTCTTTTCAAAATTAAATTTAAATTATTTTTAATTTTCAATTTTCTTTTTCAAATTAAAAAATATGTTTAACTTTTTAATTTCTAGTTTTGATTGGTTTTCTAAATTTTCATAACTTATGAAATTCGTAAAATTTTAAATTTTAAATTTTTAGGTTATGAATTTTTCATAATATAACTTATTATCAATGAAATATATTATTTAATATTAATTATTAATAAAATTATAATTGATATTATTTCATTATTTATTTTATTTAAACTTCATAATTACTTTAAATTTTATTTTTTAAAAATATTTTCAAATTTGGTAACTGCTTTCAGTAATGCACTGATTTTTCTCTAAAAATGGAGGTATTGAATTCAACTCTAAGAAATCAAATTCAAATATGTGTCTATTCGAGTGAACATTCATAATACACTTTGAATATCGGACCACAAATGGCTTAAGCCATTTCACTAGCATTATTGTCAAACTTATTAATGATATTGAACAGGAGTTGCTTGATTCCATTCCCTTAATGCAATTGAATGAAGAGATGAACACATTCAAGGTTAGGGTTTTGGTTTAATATCAATGGAGAGTAGACCATCGGTTCATCATCTTGGTAAAGCTTGGATACTAACTAGCAAGATATAGTAAGGGAAAATATTTTGAGTTGATCGGACTATTTAACTCTACATATTCAATTGGAGATTCATAAATGAAACAGTCACATGCTCCTCCCAATGACATCTTGGAAGAGTTGAACACCTTAGAGCAATTGAATGTTTCCATTAATTTTGCCATCTGTTTTGAAGATCCATAAAATTACATAAATTCTAATTCTTAAATACCAACTTTGGAATTAGTTACATTAGACAAGGTAGGTGATTTAATTCCTCCACAGGTATCCCTATAGAAGTACAATGTCGTATAGTCTGTTCTATTCTTTTGAACATTAAGGAGTGTCAAGCTCTTTAACACACCTAGCACATCTAGTAAACTCTTTGGCTTTTGACAATATTAAGCCTAGAGATGGATTCAACGTTAAGCCAAGTAGTGAGGCTAGAAGAAAGAATTAGATGTCATGCACATATCCTCACACTTTCTTAATATATGTTTTGTTAGAATTTGAGGGCAATAAATGAATTAAAAACAACATATTCTTAAGGAGTTTTTGAAGGAATCTAACCTATTTATCTTTTGACTCTTGGAAACTAAGCTAGAAGAAGACATATAGAGTAAGCTTAATCTATTCAAGCATCACTGGCCCTTCATTATAAATTATTACTCTCATTATAATGGAAGAATTGCTGCCTCTTATGACCCTAGAAAAGTCAAAATTGTTAACTCTATAATAAATGCTCAATTGGTTCACTTGACAATTGGATTTCTCAAAAAAGAAGAAGAAGAGTTTCCATGTGTCATTTATATATGGCTCTAACTTTATATGAGAGCTACTCTTTGAAATAAGTTGATAGTGATCTACTCTAGCATAAATGGACCTTGGATGTCATTTGTGACTTTAAGAACACTCTCTAGAAGTTGAAGGAAATTGTTCTCTAAGAAATCACTTAAAGATTGTTGCAAATATGGCAATAATATAGATATTACTGACTTGAAAATGCAATAGTAATTTTTGGCATGGCATAATAAGCAACAAAGAATTTGGTTCTTAAGGAAAAAGGTAGATAGAGCTATGGTAAATAGTGATTGGTTAGATAGTTTTCCAAATAGTTTGGCAACATTTAGGAACCAATTATTTTTAGACCATTCACTTATAACAACCAGTGGCTTTATCTTATGAAAGACCCGACACTCTCCTTTTAGGTTTAATAATTTTCCTATTAGTGATTATAATTTTGATAATGATATAATGGCTGGTATGAGTGATGTGTGCTTAATTGTTTAAACATTTACTCCTTAACACTTCATGATTATTCTCGTGAAATGCTTAAGATACTCATTTTAGCTCATATTTGCTATTAGATACAACTTGGAAGTTCAAGAGCTAAAATGAGTTAGAAGCACATTTCTTAGGATGCTTATCTTGATTTCAAACTCATTTTTCTTTGTGGAATAAGAAGGAAATGAAGTAGAGTGAAGATGAGGCAAGAAAATGTAAGAAATGAAGAATTCACCACGTAGTGGAAGATGCACGATCGTGCACCTAATTGCAAGGCCGTGCACAATTTTGAAATTATTTTGGTGATGCATGGTTGGATATGCATCCAACTATGCATCTTCCCAAAACCCTAGTTTTTCATATAAAGAGACATTTGAGTGACTAAAATAGGATGGATCGGTTTTGAAACAACAAGGGACGATAGAACTCCTACTTCTTAGGCATCTATAGAGCACTAATCTTCCTTCTTCCGATTCGGAGGGGAAATCAAAGTTGGGGATCACATTTGGGCGTATCTTTATTGTGTAATGTTGAATCATTCTCATTTAGGGACTATTTAAGTTATCCTATGTCTATTAATTTGGGCATTTGTATAAAGATGATTTGAATGTGTTCATTAGATTGTTTTTATGAAAAGCCATTGCTAGAATCTTGAATAAAATATGAAATTGTTTTGTTTTTAATTCATTTATGGCAATTAATGGTGTCAAATAATTAGGGATAACGTGACCATAGTTAAATAACTCGAGCTTATGTGGTTGTTGCCTTGATTAATTTATTTTCCTAACCTGTAATGTGGCTGTTTTTTTAAATCTAGAGAGCTTGTTCAATAGCTAGGTTTAGTTAAAGAGCTTGTTTTAACTAAACACGACCTAAGGGAAATGTAACATCCCACTACCATAGAGTACATACCAAAATACCCTGTGGACATTATAGGACATAACTTATAATAGTGGCCTGTTAGAGAAAATCACATCACTAACTTAAAGCACGACATCATCATAAATACATAAATGTCACCATATTTTAAAACTATATCCTCATTTCATTTCATAAAAATCGTATATATTCATTGTAGCTTTTCAATAACTTCCAAATATGCGCAATGATTCAAACCTAATGCCAAACATGCTATATGAAATAGGAATTAATCAAAAAGTCTAACTAAATTCTTCAGTCTCAACTGACTGACCTTTGAATCATTTCTTCAAAAAAGTACAAGAATTATTTTATCTCTATCACTAATGTCCTCTCTTATTCCTAAAATATCAACGTTGCAATTTTGATGAGTTTTGTGAACTTAGTGATGTAACCATCTTCGATGGATCACTCAATTCACACAACATATAATGACATGTAAACACATAGTCCACCACATCTTTTCATTTAACATATAGCGTCACATATCCCATTGTTGGACGCCGAACCTTTTTGTAAGTTAGAACTGCTGAATGAGAAATTAATGGCGATTATTCATGTGTAGAAAAGAGGAAAATCCTTGAATTTGAAAAGAAATAGAAGAGATAGTTAGTTACAAGAT
>JANKOD010000005.1:17827115-17838275 GCA_026284645.1 Erythroxylum acuminatum | reverse complement strand
AAGAAGAAGGATGGTACACTGAGAATGTGCATCGATTACAGGCAGTTAAATAGAGTCACAGTGAAGAATAGGTATCCTCTGCCTAGGATTGACGATCTATTTGATCAGCTAAAAGATGCAGGAGTGTTTTCGAAGATAGATTTGCGATCAGGGTATTATCAGCTTCGGGTAAAGGATGTGGATGTGCCGAAGACTGCATTTAGGACCCGTTATGGACATTATAAATTCCTAGTAATGCCATTCGGGTTAACTAATGCTCCAGTAGCATTTATGGATCTGATGAATAAAGTGTTCAGGGCTTATTTGAACCAGTTTGTTGTGGTGTTTATGGATGATATCCTGGTTTATTCTAAGAATGAACAGGACCACACTGAACATCTTACAGACCCTGCAAGAAAAACAATTGTATGCTAAGCTGAGTAAGTGTGATTTCTGGCTTCAAGAGATATCATTTCTAGGGAATATTGTCTCTTCTGAAGGAATTAGAGTTGATCCTAGTAAGATAGAAGCAATTGTTAATTGAAAGCCACCACGAAATATGACAGAAGTGAGAAGTTTTCTAAGTCTAGCTGGTTATTACCGTCAGTTTGTTAAGGAGTTTTCAGTGATAGCATCCCCTTTAACTAAACTGTTACAGAAGGGAGTGAAGTACGAATGGTTTTATAGATGTCAGTGTAGCTTTGATCAGCTAAAAAATATGCTTACTGAAGCTCCTATATTGGTCCAACCTATTTCTAGTAAGGAGTATGTTTTGTCTAGTGATGCATCTGGAACTGGTTTGAGTTGTGTTTTGATGCAAGAAGGGAAGGTAGTTGCTTATGCCTCTAGGAAATTAAAAACTCATGAACAAAATTATCCTACTCATGATCTGGAACTTGTAGCAATAGTGTTTGCCTTAAAAATTTGGCGGCACTACTTGCATGGTGAAAGGTGTAAAATTTTCACAGATCATAAGAATCTGAAGTACCTGCTTACCCAGAAAGAACTCAATCTGAGACAACGACATTGGTTGGAACTGTTTAAGGACTATGATTGTATTGTGGATTATCATCCGAGTAAGGCTAATATTGTGGCAGATGCCTTGACTCGGAAGACAATTTCAGCATTATCAGTGAAGCGAGGTGAATGGGAACTTGAATCTGATGGAGCTTTAATAGCTCAAATGAAAGCAAGGCCTAGGTTGAGGCAAGAAATTTGTGATGCTCAGAGAGCTGATGATAAGTTACAACAACTTATCTTGGCTACTCAAGAAGGTGAACAGTCTGATTTTTCTGTGCAAGGAGATGGTGAATTGTATTAAAAGGATCGATTGTGTGTGCCAGCTAATGATGAATTGAAGAAGAAGCCGTTGTTTGAGGCTCATAATACGGTATTTACTATGCATCCTGGTGGGAACAAGATGTATCAGGATTTGAAGCAGTATTACTGGTGGTTAGGTATGAAACGGGATGTTGTGGAGTATGTGGTAAAATGTCTGACATGCTAGCAGGTTAAAGCTGAGCACCAGGTTCTATCTGGTTTGTTATATTCTATTTCTATTCCTCAGTGGAAATGGGATAACATTACCATGAACTTTGTCACTAGACTTCCTCTCACTTAAAGGAAGCATGATGTATTATGGGTAATTGTAGGTAAGTTTACCAAATCTGCTCATTTTTTGCCTGTTCGTCCTGACTACTCTTTAGATAGGCTTGCAGATTTGTATGTGAATGAGATAGTGAGACTACATGGAGTACCATTGTCGATTATTTCTGATTGTGATCCTCGATTCACTTCGAGATTATGGAAAAGTTTACAGAAGGCTCTGGGAACTCAGGTTAAGTTTAGTACTGTTTTCCATCCCCAGGCAGATGGACAATCTGAGTGAGTGATACAGATATTAGAAGATATATTGCGGGGTTATGTGTTGGAGTTTCCCGGGAGTTGGGATAATTATCTGACTTCTTACAATAACAGTTATCAGACGAGCATAGGCATGGCACCTTATAAAGGTTTGTATGGTAGGAAGTGTAGAACTTCAGTATATTGTACTGAGTTGAGTGAAAACAAGATAATCGGGCTAGAAATTGTGAAAGATACTAAAGAAAAGATTCAGATTATTCAATAAAGATTGAAAGCTGCCAATGATAGGCAGAAGTCTTATGTTGATCTAAAAAGGAAAGACATTGAGTATCAAGTGGGTGATAAGGTATTCTTGAAAGTGTCACCATGGAAACACATACTTCGGTTTGAAAAGAAGGGTAAGCTTAGTCTATGATTCATTGGTCCTTATGAAATTCTTAAAAGAATTGGACCAGTAGCTTATCAGTTGGCACTGCTTGAAGAATTGGCCAGGCTACATGATGTGTTTCGTGTTTCAATGCTAAGAAGATATCGGTCTGATGTGACTCATAAAATTCTAGTGCAAGAAATTCAGGTACAATCGAATTTGTCGTATGAAAAAAGGCCAGTTTCTGTCTTAGCCAGAAAAGTTAAACAGTTCAGGAATAAGTCAAAGCCTTTGGTAAAAGTACTCTAGCAACATCGTGGACTTGAGGAAGCAACATGGGAACCGGAAGAAACCATGAAAGCTTAGTATCCGCAACTATTCGGATCAGGTAAATTTCGATGATGAAATTTCTTAAGGAGGGATGAATTGTAACGCCCCATATTAGGGGTTAGAATATTGAGGAATTTCAATGCATAGTATGCCTTGCATAATTGAGTTTTTGCTTATTTATGCATATGCATTTTGACACATACAAATTATTGTACATGCATTCATGACATTTTGGGTGTAATTTGTTTTAGAATTTTGATTAAGATGAGAATTTTGGTTTATTAGTGATGGAAATTTATTTGGAAATTATTAGTAATATTTCAATTTTTTTGGGAATTTTAGAAATTTTCTAAAAATTCTGGGATATTAAGAAAAATAGACAAATGGTGTTTTGACGTGTAGCACTTCTATGTGCATGAGAAATAGCTCACATGCAATAAGCCATGTGTCAAATTGGTAGAAATGCATGTGGTAACAACATACGTGAGTATGTGTGTTACAGGGGGAAAAATCAATGAAGCCTTGTTGTTCTTCGGATTATAGTGTTGTACTCTTTGAAAATCACCAAACTTCATCACTAATTATTGTTGTTGATTTTTAAGTTAGTGTTAACCTTTGTAAACAAAACAATTCAACCCAGCTAAGAATTTGTTTCTTGTTGGTTTTACTTCTTCAACCTTCCACCGAATCTTGTTCTTCACCTTCACTGTCAAAGAATTTGAAGAAAAATCAAGTAAGTGATATTCTAACTCTCTGAGTTCTATGAATGATTTGGATGATATGTTAGTGTTGGAAATGAATTCATGCATGAGTTGGATGACATTTTTTGTTGGAACCATATACATGCAATGAGAAGTTTATTCAGTGTAGTCTCGGTGAATGAATTCACCGAATGACTTAGGTGAGGATTTGAGGTTATGAGTGTATAAAAATAACAGTTAGAGTATTTGGAATTGAATAGGAGATTACTGGGTGTTGGGTAATTGAAAAGAAAATGCTGAAAATGGAATAAATGTAGTAAGAATGAAAATACAGTAGAGAGAGAAAGTCCAACATGAAAGATTTCATTTTTGTGAAAGTTCGCCGCGGCCAACTCTCCTTGGTTCATCGCGGCCAACTTGAAGGATTTCGCTAGGATTCCTTTCAGGTAAAGTTCGTCGCGACCAACTCTAGGTTTCGCCGTGGCGAACTTGTGAGAGTTTTGTGAGAATTCCTCTCTAGAGGAGTTCGCTGCGGCAAACTTTTCTCTACTCTGAACATACTTCGGTATTTTAGGCATAACTTACTCTGTAGTTATTCGAATGGAGTGATTTATGATTTGGAGTAAACTAGAGACATAGGGATACAAATTTTCTGAAGAAATCGAGTTCTAATTCTGCCTTTAAGAATTTCAAAATCTGATTTGAAGTTGAGATATGAATTCTAATGAAGCTCAAGAACAACCTGAAATCTTTTGAGTATAACTTTCAGTATACTAAACCAAATTGGACAAACTTGGTGTCATTGGAAACCTAAGACAAAGAGGGAAAAATTCTAGAAGGAAGTATTACCTAACTACCTCACCTTCCTGATGAGATTAAATGAGCAAAGTGGACCCAAAAGTTGAATGTGAAATAAATCTGGATTGAGGAAATTGAGTATGGTTTCACATGATTGATGATGTAACAAGATTAAAGATAAGAAACCCAGATTATTGACATGAACATGCATCATACATATTCAGTATACATGAGTGTGCATAATTTAATTCATTATTGTGCACAATAGTAATATATAATTGTATTGAATGTTTTAGAGGAACCCTTAGAGCGACCGATTACAGATATTGCCGAGAATTTGAAACAATAAGCAATAAGGGAGCTTTTGTAAGTAATTTAGTTGGTCAATTCTGTTTGTAATTCTGTAAGTAAATTTTGGATAGTTCTACTTTGACTGTTTTGTTTGCTACTGGTTTGGATCATTGAATGATTTCCAAAGTTGTAAATATGTGATATGCTTGAATGATTTGCAAAGTTGTAAATATGTGACTTGAATTTTAGACATTTCTGTTTTGATTCTGTTAAGTCCTAGTTGTGGGTAAATACGCATGTCTAGAAGGGTTTGCAGTTGCTTATGTGAAATATGTGAATTGAATTTTAGACATTTCTATTTTGATTCTGTTAAGTCCTAGTTGTGGGTAAATAGGCATGCCTAGAAGGGTATGTAGTTGCTTCTGTGACACGTCGGTGTCTTCTATTATTAACACTTCAGTGTCTTCTGTTATTGACACTTTAGTGTCGAGACCTCGGTCTCTTCTGTGACACTTCGGTATCGAGACTTTGATCTCTCCTGTATAAATCCCATTACCTGCTTCTATAATGAATTTAACAGTTATCTATTTTTGTACTATGATATTTGTTTGATTTTGGCATAAACTAAATTATGTTCTGATTCTGAAGGGTTTATACCCACTTGTGTTATGCAGTTCTGTTATTTATAAAACTCCATTCTAAAATGCTTTCTTCCTGACTTACTGTTAAAGAAATCTTTGAATGCATGTTGATGTTGTTACATGGTTCGGTGTGATGATTTGTCAGTTTATGTATAGATTAGTTATTACTCACTAAGCTATAAGCTTAGCACGGTGGAATTGCCCCGTGTAGGTTCAGAGAGAAGGACTTAAGGACTTGGATAAGTCAACCGCAATGGCCAAAGGAGTCTAAGTTTTGTGTTGCTCAAAATGTATTTTGAGTTTGTTTTGGGCTTGTATACGACTTTGAATTTCTGTTTGAAGGATTGTAATAACCTTAATTCAGGTTGGTTTCTGAAATTATTATATGTATTATATGTTTGTTTGAGATTCTGGAAATGCGTGTGTGAAATGTTTCGCATGTTTTGGAAATGATTATTTTTGAATGCTATGCTTCCTCGAAATGTTTTGGTTTTGTTTGTACTGTCTTGTGTGGAATCCACATATCCTCCCAGGGGGTATTAGGGTGCTACAGGATGCACAACCGTGCACCCAAATGTGCATGTTTCCAAACCCAATTTTTTCGTATAAAGTAACATTTGATTGGTTAAAAGGGGATGGATCGATTTTGGAACAAAAGGGACGACAAAATTTCTACTTTTTGGTCATCTATTAAGGGATATTCTTCCTTCTTCCAGTTCGGAGGGGAAATTAAAGTTAAGGATCACATTTAGGCATATCTTTATTGTGTAATGTTGAATCATTCTCTTTTTAGGAATTTTTTATCTTATCTGATGTCTATTGATTTGGTTATTTGTATAAAAATGATCTGAATGCATTCATTAGATTGTTTTTATGAAAATCCATTGCTAGAATCTTGAATACAATACGTAATCATCATGTTTTTGCTTCATTTGTGGCAACTAATGGTGTTGAATCATTAGGGCTAACGTAGCCTTAGTTAAATAACCCGAGTTTATGTGGTTGTTGTCTTAATTAATCTATTTTCCTAACCCAAAATGCAACTATCATATTAAATCTAGAGAGCTTTTCCTAGCTTGTTCAATAGTTAGGTTTAGTTAAAGAGCTTGTTTTAACTTAACATGACTTAAGGGAAAACAGAGGTTAACAAAGCTTATTGTTAATCCAAGATTAATAGTTTCTAGGAGAGGTATGAGAATAATAAGATAATGCAGTATGCTTATTCGTGTGTAGGCTAATAATGAACCGAGAACTGGATTCTAAATCCATTCATTACTTTTATCTCTTTTTGACTCTTTGCTTTAATTTTCTTTCGTTAGTTTAATTTCACTTTATTTTCTTATTCGAAACCAAACCAAACCCGCTAACCTCAACATTAATTTCTTTCATTGCAAAACCTACATGAGCACTTCCTATGGATACAATCCTTACTCACTGCTACTATAAATCTTAGTGTGCAGAGTTAGGCTTTATTTTCTAGTGAATTTGGCACGGATCAAGAATAATTCATCTCTTTAAAAGATACAAATTGCTCACTAGTATAAGGAAGTTATAATAAATCAAAGAGGAGTTCAATGCTTTAAACATTAAAAGGTATAAGGACATTTAAGGTGCTAGTATATCAGCTAAGGAAAAAATTACTCAGTTACAATTATTGCTATACTATAATCTATTGAGCTCTTCAAAGAAAATGGAGGAGAAAAAAGGCCATAAATGACTGTATATAAGTAGTTAAGATCAACTGCTCCATTCTTAGATAGAGATTAAGGCTTGATTGGCTTAAGGGAATATGAACTCTTTTTTATTTTATAAATCAACGCTGTTCAAAGGAATTACAACATAATTTCATTGCTTTAAAAGTATAATGGAACTACAGTCTCATCTCAATTTAATTTTTGTAAAAAACTTGCAATAATTTTAATGGTCTTTTTGGATCCTCTCAAACTAATGTTTCTTCCATCAAATTGATCTAATCTATTATTCGTAATCTAGTCTCCCCAATTGATGTTGATTATCTATAAAGATCTATCTCAACTAATGAGGTGGAGAAAGCTCTCGAAACGCACATAAGAGTAATTCAATCTAGAAAACCATTATATGAAGAAGTCGTTTTGTCCACCTTAAGACACATTGATGCATCACTTCTGGGACTATCAGCTCAAGGTCCTGAAGTTAAAAGTGGACATTCTGATCGAAATCCTCCTGAGTCTGGAATAACGATTCAAAATGTTTGGAATAAAGCTGTCAATCATTTCTCTTCATCCTAATAAGGCTCTAGGAGTAGATGGCCTTAATGCCATATTCTTATAAAAATCTTCATACTTTTTGAAGAATTTTGTGATTGAGGTTGTCTTTTAATTCTTTAATAAAGAGTGTTTGCTTAATGAAGCTGATAGAACTTATATCACCTTAACATCTAAGTACTCTAATCCAAGCTCATTAAAATATTTCAAACCTATATCTTATAGTAATACCATCTACAAAATTATTACAAAGATTCTTATTTCAAAACTTCAAGTAATGCATTAATCATTAGTCTGGCAAGCATAGATTGCATTCATTTTAACAAAAAATATTGGTGACAATGGGTTATTGGCTCAAAAACTCTTTAAGAGCTACAATACCAAGCATTATTTTAAGATTTATGACATTAAAGTGGATTTCAACAAGGCATTTGATTCTATAGGTTCATCGCACACACTTTTTATACTTTCAGTTTTCCCCCTTGATTTATTCATTGGTTTACTTAATGCATCACCACTATTTTTTATTGTGTGCTAGTTAATGATGAGCCTACTGAGTTCTATAGTAGAGCTAAGGGACTAAGGTAAGGATAACAACTATTCCTATATTTATTTACACATACTATGGAGACACTCGATAGACTTACTAGTCAAGTGATAAGTAAGGAGAAGAGATTCAAGTACCATTTCGAATGTAAACAACTTAAGTTTCATACTCTTGCTTTTGCTAATGATATGTTAATGCTAACTAGTGCAAATTATAGCTCCATTTGTGCTCTAATGAATGCCAAACGATGTTTCAAGGATATGTTAATGTTATAAATGAATAAAAACAAAATTTTTGTGTTAATTTCATTAGTTGCTACTTCTTATTCTTCAGGGATTACTAGCATTACTAGTTTGCAAATCAAGCAATTTCCTTTCACTTACCTCAAAGTACCTATATTATATAAAAGTCCTTCTTATAGAGGATTCTTTCCACTAATAGAGACAATTAAGAAGATAATGAATAGTTAGTGTAGCAAAAGCCTTTCTTATACAAGTAAAGTTAAATTAACAAATGCTATTATGAATTTGATGCATTTTTATTACTCCACTTATATTATTTTTACTAAACATTTAGCGACAACCATTGAAAGGATCTGCAAGACTTTTTTATGGTTTGATAACACATCAGGTAGTTATGAAGTAAAGGTGAAATGGATGTTGTATTCTTGCTTATAAGGGAAGTAAGTCTTAAAGTTCTCTCTATCAAACCTAGTAATAGAATTCACATGGAAAGAAGATTATGGAGGATATTAAAAGTTAAGGAGTAACTTTGGGTTAAATGGGTTGATTCTCATTACTTAAATACTGATAACTTTTGGTTAGTTTCTTCAAAGTGTAGCACTTTATGGACTATGCTCAATATATTTAAGTTGAGGGACTAGAAGATATTATTAGTTCAAAGGAACTTATGCAACAATGCTTTTGCTAATTTTTCGTAAGATAATTGGAGTTATTTAGGGCCTTGAGTTAATGATTCACAAATCTCACCTATCTATAACACAGTTCCACAATAGACAACTATGTTATATAATAATGTTTATAACCTCTCTCATGCTATTAGGGATGAGCTATTCAGGATTACCCCATTTTTAATCCCTCATCTAACATTATTGATAAGTATGTTTAGTTAAAACACTCTTAAAAAATTGTCACTAACAAGTCTTGTTGAGATTATATAAGGAATAAGGGTCCTATAATATAATGGTAAAAAATTACTTAGTTTAAATAAGCTTCTGTGAGAAACTCCCATATCTTATAAATAAGCTTCTGTGAGAAACTCCTATATCTTATAACTAACATTCACTGGAAAGCTTATTACTAAGGATAAGCTTCATGCTTCGACTACCATCAATTCCATTTACCCTCTATATCAATAAGATCTTGAGTCTATGATACATTTATTCTTTCAAAGTGATTTTATCAAAGCAATATGACAAGTGATAGTTGGACTAATCAATATTAATTGTCCAGTCACCACTTGGACTTGTATTATTAGATGGATAATAAGGATGTAGTGGATAAATAAGAGTGACTTCATTAACTTGAAAAATTATCTTTATTGCTATCATTTACTTACTTTAGTAAGAGTTTTCAAGGCCAACACATATCAAATCAAGAGATATTCTATGAGATAGTGATGCATAGTAAAGAACCTAATAACTTAGCTCATTCTCTAGTTGATCCTTGATGTATATTCAACTTACAAGTAGGCTTACAATTTTTGGACTTTTTTAGTCAAATATCAAATGTTTTGTGTTCATTAGTTAATTAAGATTGAGTTTCAATATGCTTTGTAAATTATTGGTTTGTACCTTATTTATATTAATTCATTACTTTCCTTAAAAAAAACAAATATAATTTTTTTGTCTAAATAAAATAGAAACCAAAAACCACAACAATAAAAAAACAATAATGAAATCAAAACATAAGTTGGTTTCTTTATTTTAATTAAAGTCTTCTAGAATGTTATGAGCATAGTGTGTCTGAGCATGAGTTTGAGGATTATAAAGCTACATGGATAGTGGAGTCCCTATTAGGTGTTTATATGATCAAGAGTGTTAAAATTATTTTAGTACCAAGAAAGTTATTTTAATTAAGGAAAATTCTTTATGACTTACTGTTGGTGATCATCTGTGGTCATTACTAACCAATTACAAAAAAAAAGAGATAAAGAGTGTTAAAAATAGTAAAGGCAAATATTTTTTTCCTTCCATCTCCACAGAAGACATTTTTATTGTTTTCAAAACTTTTTTTTATAAAAGGTAATTCATTCAATGAAAGGGTAGTGTTACATAAGATCAATAAAATTAAGAAACTATCCTTAGGAGGCTAACTCTATAAAGGATTCAATAGCTCAACCAATGCATACATCAAATTGGGAGATTAATTAACTCTGTTTGCTACATTGATGGTTATGGAACATACTTGTTCTAGTAGCTAAAGGCCTTCCATGTCCCTGTTAAAGCTTTGGCAGTGGTTCAACTCAGGATAATTTCCACTCCAATGATGCATTGTGGCTAAATTTATGCTTATGCTTACATAGAAAAATGGGCAATCTGATTTGATCTGGAATGATCCTTTAGTTTTCCTGTGGGGTGTTTGTGATAGACTTAAAAATTATATCGTTCCTCTTAGTCCAAATACCTGCTATAAGGTAAGCTAAAGCTGCGAATATTATCCATGTGTCTCCCTCTTGTGAATGTTTGAGATGAACACTCCACTCAATGATGTCAGACTAAGTTGTGGGAAGGTTATAAACTCCACATATAGTCATTATATCCTTTCATATTTGTTTTGAGTAGGAATAGGAGAAGAAAAGATGGTTTTAGGATTCTACTTGAGTTTTGCAAATAGTTCACCAATTAAAAATCTATAGGAAACTTCCAATTATATTTAACTTAGCAAGCTTTAGTCTAAATCCTTGTCAAAGAATATAATCATGTATAAGGGTAAAGTCTTTACCCCATACCAAGTGATACCACTGCACCTGGGGATGTTCCTCTCTATAGATAATTTTATCTGAGGAAGTGGAGAATTGACCTAATCTCTCTAGCTTCCATAGGATTTTGTTTGCTTACTTAGTTAAATTAAAGTTGGATAATTGTTGAATGTTACTAGAAGAGGAGCTTCTGTTGGAGAAGTGCTACAGTGTAGATAAACCATAAGCAACATTGACATTTACGTTGATGGAGTTTTTGAACAATTGAAGCTCAGGAATGGCGTGAAGATGATCTTGATTGAACTATGGATCAAACTAAATGTTGGGACCCGTTTCCGAATCCCAACCTCGAAGCACAAACTTAACGAAAGCAAGCAAACAATAAAACGAATCGGAAGCGAATCGAATTCCATACGAACTGAAACAAATGTGTCCGACAACCGTGAACAAATATCTTAGC
>JANKOD010000005.1:17789940-17823172 GCA_026284645.1 Erythroxylum acuminatum | reverse complement strand
CAAGTTATTCATATCTTCACATTACGACAACAAATACTTTAGACAACAGGTAAAAGCGTAGCTGTAAGTATAATTATCGTTCATTTTTATTAAGACAACAAAATTCATATTGTTACAAGAAGTAGTGTTACAAAAAGTATAAGGCAACAGAATTTTTTAATTAGGCGACAAAATAAAAAATATTGCTTTAATCTTAACTAAGGCAATACATTAATTTCAAATTATAGCAACAATATTAAATAGAAATTGCAACACTTTTAAGTCTTTTTAAGACAATAAGGTGAATTTTTTTAGGCAATATTGTGCTTCTTAATTGCGTACGTAACTAACAAAAAAAACTTCATTTATATATAATATATAGTCTATAAGGATTTGTAAAATTCAATCTTTTAACATATTCAAAATATAAAATCAAAAATTACTAGTAAAAATATTCATCTATAATATAAAATGGTATGGAATATAAGTGAATTAATTTAAATACTAAACAAAATCAATATATATGGGCACTCCAAAATCCTTCACTAAGTACCTCTTTGTCCATTCCTAATCATCACCGTCCTACCACAAAAAAAAGAAGAAGAAAGAAACAAGAAGTAGATTAGAATCAAGATGATGTATGCAATAATTCTCAACAAAAAGGAAAACAAGATGATGGACAACAACAATGAGTTAGAATCAATTAATTTCAAATCTCTTAACTATAATTCAGTACTCAGTCAAGTACCATGTCGTGGCATGTATGATAACACTTGAAGTCTGGTAATTGGTAGGACTTAAATTTTGTAGTAAACAAAGCAAGCACCAACCTCTAAGTCTTAATGCTACACTACCATTAGATATATACAAATACACTAACAACCAGCATTTATAGTTCCAGAGCAACATTCCTTGGAATTTCTTCCACAAATCAGTAGATTACCACCCAGAACACTGCATCATAGCAGCTTAATATTAACATTTGACTAACTTAGATACTAAACTATATAAAGAGATGTCTTTGTTATATAAGAAGAAAACACTTAGAATGTTCTTGCAAGGAACTTGGGTAGTGGTCCATTAAGACTGGTGTAAGACAATTCTCTGAAACACCAAACCAGAGCAATGTTCTAAAAAAAAAACTCATCAGTAAGATATCAAACAGCCACATTAAAGTCAGAAAAAAAAGGATAAAGATCTTTAGTTGTTACAGTTTGTTTCAATTTTCAAGGCACTAAAATGAAAACCTCCAATTATGAAGTAGGTCTAAAGGAGAAAATTATACTCCCAAGAAAGTAAGCTCTGGGATTTTGGCCAACGACACAGAAAAAGGCCCCGACAAACTAATGTTGTTCAGCCACCTACTCTCATTACATGACAAAACCAAAAAACCAACTTCACTATATAAGATCACTTTAAGAATGATATCATATCAGCACTGATTAAAGATTGTAAAAGAGACAAAACCATTTGGTTCATAGTAGTGAATATAAAATTAGTAGCATTTAACTAATCCACATGCACGACTCTTATACTTCTGGATTATTTTTTGTTACCATTTTCTTGCTATTTTTGCAAATAAAGTGAATGTTTCTTGATGATTAGAGGAAAACTTCCAAACTAATGAAAAGTTCGAAAAGGAAGACAATCATAAGCTAAAAATAAGAGCTAAGCAAAATATTGCAAATTTGAACCGAATCCAAATTCACATTATCTAAAGGTTACAAGCTTCATAATAGCAACTCATAGAAATCACGTCCATGGTTCGTAAAGAACTAAGAATCACACCACGTATCTTGATATCACTCCCAATCATCCTTAGATAGGAAAGCCTCACACTTTTAACCATGAAATTTATAACCAAAAGTGCTCTCTTCTTTTATTTAACTATGGTAACATTCATCCCAACTTAGGCTAAAAAAAAGCGCTAAGCAAAAGTAATATATATGAACATTTCTTTATTAATGTCAATAAAGAAACACTCAAAATTAAATCATAAATTTTACAAAACAAACATTAAACTGGAACCTTAAACATGCTATCTCCTTAACACTTGAGTCTCTTGAAGTCAAGGAATCTACTTAAATGTTTTGATTCATGTATAGGTTTGTTGATCTTTCTTTTTATAAAGGAAATTTTCATATATCGTAGGGGTTCCAGCATTTTATCATGAAAACTTACCTCAACTAAGTTAGAATGCTGAATCTGTCCATCTTTTGCATTTTGCAGGTGAATACGATCTGTACTCGGGCTGCTCTCTGGAGCAGAAATGGTAATATTATCAACTTTGATTCTTTCAGAGTTGTCACATTTTAGATGTCATTAAGGGCTATTTATGATGTTGATGTCTCGAACAGTGACGTTGTAGCTGGCGTAAAATCTTAAAGCCTGTAACAAAGAGAGGGAAAGTTACACATTCATGTACAATCTTACAATAGAACGACCATAACTGAACAGAACACTAAGTGATCAAATATTATGGTTGTGATAGGTCCCAGTCAAAGCTACAAGTTTAGAAAGTAATATTCTGCTTTTGGTGAGAATAAACCAGTAGGTTGTTGTCGAAATATTGCTTGCTTTCCATTGATGATTGAACCAAACTTAAATACATAAGAAAATAACCACTTTCTCCTACTTCTTAGGGCACGACTCTAAGAAGTGAAACTAAACACTATGCAACACAGAGAGTTAATTAAACTAAATAACAACTAGTCCTATTTCTAAGCAAACACTCAATGACCATGTTTAACTCATTCTAATGTAGTCAAAATACTTCGAATTCTTCTTAGATATCCTTTGTGACTTTTGTGACTTATCAATACCCCCTTCTTTGACAGCAACTTTGTCCTCAAGGTTGACATTAAGGAACTTGTCTTACTAGGAATAATTGAATCACTAAACTTCTTCTTCTGAACAATCGTCACCACCATCTAACAGAAGAAGTTGGGGCCCTCTACAACGATATCCAGGAGTAAATTTCTCATCGTAATTGAAGCAAAGTCCATGCGCACGTCTCTTCTGCATCTCTTCCCAAGTCAACCGCCGTATTGGAGTCTCCGACTCATTTTTTATTGGGGAAGAAGTCGGTGGTAGAGTATTTGGTCGGGTAACTCTCTTTTGTCGAGTTATTTGTTCCTCTCTTATTCTGGCTAGGCTAATTGCTTCCTTCAAGGATTTTGGCTTGAACATTCGAATGCCATCAGCAATTTCAGCTTTCAACCCTCCCATAAATGTTCCCACCAAGGCCCTTTGTGTCCATCCCTGAACCCGGTTTCCCAATCTCTAAAATTCTTTCTGATATTCCCGTAATGAAGCTACTTGGTTGACTTTGGACAAAGCTTCATCAAAGTCCTCACAGTCAGTAGGGCCAAACCGTGCCTAGAGTTCATCATGAAAACTTTCCCATGCTACGTCTTTGTCTTCTTCCTTGTAGGCTCTCTTCAACCATTGCCACCATTGATTAGCTTCACCTTCCAAATGAAAAGAGGCCAAGGGTACTTTTTGTGACTATGTGGTTCTTTGATACTCAAAGAATTGTTCTACTCTTGTGAACCATTCTATAGGATCATCATTCGAGAAACGAGGGAACTCTATCTTTGCTAGTTTGGAAGAAAACCATGGTCGGCCATCTTCATATTGGTTGCGAGTTTCATCCCTGTGAGTGTGAGGAGGTGGGGTAGTTGAAGTGATTTGAGGTTCTGGATGGCTGTTTGAAGATGCTGTGGCACGATTGGAAATGAGAAGTTTTGAAAGTTTGCTAATCGCATCTTCCAAATGGTTAAGCTTATCGTTGACACCTTTTTCTATGGAACTAAAGCTAGTCTGGAGTCCTCCCAAGCTAGCCCCTAAATTTTCAATCATTTCCTTGTTTGTTGCCATAGAGAGTAGCTCTGATACCAATGATAGGTCCCAGTCAAAGCTACAAGTTTAGAAAGTAATATTATGCTTTTGGTGAGAATAAACTAGTAGGTTGTTGTCGAAATATTGCTTGCTTTCAATTGATGACTGAACAAAACTTAAAAACATAAGAAAATAACCACTTTCTCCTACTTCTTAGGACACGACTCTAAGAAGTGAAACTAACACTATGCAACACAGAGAGTTAATTAAACTAAATAACAACTAGTCCTATTTCTAAGCAAACACTCAATGACCACGTTTAACTTATTCTAATGTAGTCAAAATATTTGGAATTCTTCTTAGATATCCTCTGTGACTTTCGTGACTTATCAGGTTGATTTCATATTTGGGATGTGTTTGCATTCTTTCTATAGAAACACAGTAGAAATTTTAGTTAACTATAAAACATAGAGCTTAAGATGTTTGTAAGTGAACACAGTCTAACGTATGAACATAACAATAGAAATTTTTGTTTGGTTTTCATCGGTATCATACTGTAATGGACAAAAACTTGTTAGTCTCAAACAAGAATATAAATTCCTATACTAAGGAAGAATGTTACAAAACCTACAATCCACTAAGCCTTGCAATGAAGCTGGCAGGTTTCCAGTCAATTGACTAGAAGATATCATCCTGGGAAAAACATTACAAAAATAGAAAATTATAAAATAATTCTTTTCATTTTTTTAATATTATGAAAATATCATGAATTTCAAAATAAAACTCAACTCTTTAAAGAAAAAAGAAAAGAGGAACCATGGCATACAATGTCTGCAAGTTGATTAATTTCTCAAGTTCATGAGGAACAACTCTACAGAACTGGTTTGCAAAAAATGACATACAAATCAGCAGGCAAAGGTACTTCGTATTGACTACAAATGTAAACCCCAATTTGTTTTCACTAAAAAATTCCAAAACAAAGCACCACACTTCACCAACCAAATCATACATGAAGGATGAGGAAAAATTTATAATTATTTGTAAATTTGAGATTCTTGGAAAAAGTAATATTAGTTAAAAAAAATGAATGATTAAGTCTTCATAATAGAAAAAAAGGAAGAATTTGATGTTCAATAAGTGTATGAATCCAAACAAAACGAGATTATTCTTTTAACTTGTACTAGTAGCAATGCCCTTCAGATTGAACTTTGATCCTGATTGAAGAATGAGTTGTGCAAGTTGTGGAGCATAATGACCTGTCAAGAAAACAAAAAGTTCAGCGGCACGTGTTGAGCTTTTGAGAAATTGTGGACTTCTTCTGTTTCCAACTAATATATATATATATATATATGAAATTGTGTTGATTGAACTAGAAGGTACTTGCATAGCTTTCACCAGTGATGTAGAAATCTCTGTTCTTGTATTTTGGATATCTGTCAAACCACTTCTGCAAGAATACCAGATTGTCTTGGGCTGAAACGAAAGCAAATTTAGAGTATCTGTCAGGTTTAACATGCCATGACTTGTTGATTAAAATTGATAAACAGAGCGTCAGGTTGGGATTTGTCGAAACCTGTGATCCCATAGTTGTAGAAGGATATATTTTCTAAGTTAGAGAAACCAACCCCTGCAGGTGAAAGGGTTAACTAATTGTGGAGTTTTGATTCTCTTATACCCGAACTGGAATTGTTAATATCACGATTGTTCATGTCGTTGACAAGTCATTTGTGCTTTACAATCTCCCCGACGCAGCCAACATCGGGTGCTCCAGAAGTGGGTTAGACGACGCCAAAACGGAGGTCAGATTAAAGGATGATCTGCATAGTGTTTGATCGACATAATCGGTGGGCTGCAATTCTTATCACTATAATAGGGTCGATGATCATGATAGGAATCTCAGGTACAATGATGTACCATATTTTGAATCAAGGATGATAAGAAAAGTTACGATAAATTAGAATCAATCAAGGATTACTTGAAACATATCAATGCTTGATTCTGATCCTAAAGGAAACCCAATTTATTCCATTTGATCTATATCGTAACTACGTTTTTTTTCTCTCTAAAAATTCGTAAATAAATGATAAGAAAATTAGGAGGGGATCAAAAGAATTAGCAGTACATAGTTGACATGTAACACGTCAAAGTGATTTCAGCTCTTATGAAACTATGGTGGCCAGACGTGTTGGGGTCGAGGAGAGGCAGATGAAATTAAGTATTTTTAATTTGTTTTTTATTTATGTTGACATAAGAATTAAAGTCTAACAGAAAAATTAACAATAAGTTTTTTTAAAAAATTACGATTACTTTTTAAAGTTTAAATTAAAATTGTTAAATTATTGAATTATGATTTTTTTTCTAAACTTAACAATAATTATGAACATCCTTTTTCTTAACTTTACATATTTGTTTTAAAGGGAAAAGTTACTCAGCAGACGTTTGATAGATTTGATGTTGGATTTTAATCCCTTTAAAAACAAGATCCGTTCATATCAAAACATCAAGTATAAAAAAAAAAAAGCGAAAACATACCTGAATCTATTGTAAAATTTACATTGAAGTCTTGTGGTTTGTCTTCCAAATTAGAGTGTATCCTTTTTTCAAAGTTTTCTCTAACTCTATTTTTTATCTTATGATGGGATCTCAGAAAAGAATCATGCTTACGTTTAATTTAGAGACCATAACCACTTATATTAGGTTAAAACCCTAATCTAATTTCTCTAATTTCTAGTTTGGCCCATCATAAAACGAGAAGTCATAAACCCGTTCTCTACACATATAAAGTCCACACTTAAAATAGATGCATGAAGCCCAAAATACTGTAAACATATTAGACCACTTTAATTAATTGGGCTCAACTTTATATGATAGCCTCTATATACAATTATATACATATAAGCCCACATGTTTGATTAAAAATCCTTACAATCTCCCACTTGGGCTATATATGTTACGTAAAAATTGTGTATTAACTTTATGAGTACTCAGAATTTTGCTATCATTACTATATGCATTCCCAGACAATCTGGTCCATCAATTATACCAACATAGGATCAAAGCGTTTTTCGCTACAATTAATGTAACTAGACTCATCAATGATCACATATGCTGATATAACCAAATGACATGGATCAAGCATGGATGTGTAGCATGGAAATTATAAGCAGCGTGATCTTAGCATGCTTATTTCCAACTGGTCCAACCTTATGTGTTAGTGAGATCAATTTTAAATAAGTTCAAAGACAAAATAAACCAAATTTCTTAAAGCTGAAAATAACCTCGAACAACTTAACCAAAAAAAGTTATATCCAAAATGACAGTAAAAAAATGTCTAATCTGAAAAGCATCTACAATACAAACTCCCATTGAAACTATATATCCTAAAAAGATGCAACACCCATATGAGCAGTGTGCTCATGAAAGACCTTGGGTGACACTCCTTTAATAAGCGGATCCGCAATCATGGAGTTTGATCCAATGTGATCTATAAACAACTGTCCACTCTGAACTCTCTCTTTAACAATTAGGAACTTGATATCAATGTGCTTCAACTTTGTCAAACTCCTATTGTTATTGGAATATAGCACTGCAGAGTTATTGTCACAAAATGACTTAAATTGTCTTTCAATAGAGTCCACAATGCGCAGCCCCGTGACAAAGTTTCACAGCCATATTCCCTGATTGGATTCCTCATAACACGCTATAAACTCCACTGTCATGGTGGAAAAAGCTATAAGTGTTTGCTTAGCACTCTTCTAGGAAATAGCTCCTCTAGTAAGCAGGTAGATATAACCCAAATTAGATCTTCTACTATCTTGGCATCCATCAAAATCGGAATCAGAATAACCAATGATCTCCAGCTTATCTGATTTTCTATATGTGAGCATATAATCTTTCGTTCTCAGCAAATACCGAATCACCCGTTTGGTTGCTTTCTAGTAATCCAATCTCGGGTTACTTAAATATCTCCCTAGAATTTCAACAATGTACACAATTTCTAGACGTGTACAAACCTGAGCATACATTAGACTTCCTCCAGCCGAAGCATAAGGAATCTTCTGCATTTCCTTAACGTCAAAGTCATTCTTGGGGCATTGACTTAAACTGAACTTATCTCCTTTAGACACAAGGGTATCATCTAGTTTACAATCTTGTATGCCAAACCATTTAAGTACCTTTTCGATATAGCTCTTTTGTGATAATCCAAGAATACCTTAAAAGCGTTCTCGATGTATCTGAATCCCTAAAACAAAAAAGGCGTCACCAAAATCTTTCATTTCAAATTTCTTTGAAAGAAATTTCTTAGTTTCGTACAAAAAGCCTATATCATTAGTGGAAAGCAATATGTCGCTGACATATAAAACCAGAAAAATGTACTTACTCCCACTAAACTTATGGTATATACAATCATCAACCAAGTTCATCTCAAAACCGAACAAGATGACAACTTGTTGAAATTTGTAATGCCATTTATGAGATGCCTGCTTGCGTCCATAGATGGATTTCTTTAGTTTGCAAACCATTTTCATGGCATTCCTGACATAAAGTTTTCTGGCTGCACCATATAAATTGTCTCATCAATGTCACCGATGAGAAACGTTGTCTTAACGTCCATCGGATGTAACTAAAGATTAAAAGTTGTCACTAATGCCATTATTATCTTAAAAGACTCTTTCAAAGAAACCAAAGAGAAAGTATCTTTATAATCAATGCCTTCTTTTTGTGTAAAGCCCTTTGTGACAAGACAAGCCTTGCACCTTTCTACATTGCCTTTCGAATCCTTCTTGGTCCTAAATATCTATTTGCAACCAGTATGTTTCACACCTTTAGGCAATGGCACAAGGTCCCAAACATCATCATCCTTTATGGACTTTATCTCTTCATTCATGGCAACAATCGACTTTTGAGAGTTAGAACATCATATGGCTTGACGAAAGTTAATTGGAACATCTTCCACCATACCAATGCCAACTTCATGTTCTTGAAGAAATACAAAATAATCATCTGGAATTGCACTTCTCCTCTTTCTAATGAATCTCCTTAATGATATAGGTTCTTGAGGTTGTAGAGTTTGTTCTTCTGGAACAAGTTATTGAACTTGGGGGAGGAGTTTCCATGGCATTGTCTTGATCCAGAATTGCTTCTTAAATAATGACAGGAATGGAAACCTGACCCTGATCATTGTCAACAGCAATTAGAGGAATTTCAATGTGTTCTTCTTCAAAAACAAAGTCCTTAATCCTTTCTCCCATCGCAAACTCAACATCCTAAAAAGATTGGGCATTTCCTGTCTCAAAAATTGCCTTAGTAATGGGATCATAAAACTTGTAACCCCTGGATCTTTGAGAATATCCAATAAATTAATAACTGATAGTCCTTGAGTCCAGTTTCTTTTCATTTGGCCTATAAGGCCTTACCTCAGTTGGACATCCCCAAATGTGCAAGTACTTTAAACTAGGCTTCTTGCCCATCCAAAGTTCATAAAAGGGTCTTATCATTTGCTTTAGATGGAACTCTGTTTAGTATATATGTTGTGGTCTTAAGTGTTTCTCCTCAGAGTGATTCTGGCAAGGTAGAATGACTAATAATACTTCTCACCATATCCTTGATCATTTTGTTTCGTCTTTCAGCAACACCATTCATGCTAGGTAAACATGGCATAGTGTACTGTAGGACAATATCGCATTCCTCTAGGAATTTAACAAATGGTCTTGTACGTTGTTTACCTAATCCGTCATATCTGCCATAATACTCGCCACCACAGTCAGATCTGACACTTTTAATCCTTTTATTGAGTTGGTTCTCAACTTCAGCCTTAAAGTTTTTGAACACGTCCAAAGACTATGATTTGTCATATATGAGATAAAGGTAGCCATATCACGAGAAGTCCTCTTTGAACGTTATAAAATATGGTTGACCATTCTAAAATGTCATAGGGAATGACCCACAAATATCCGTAAGGATAAGTTTTAAGACGTCTGAAGCCCTATTGGCACCCAATCTCCTGACATTTGTTTATTTCCCCTTAATGCAATTAACATAAGTAGCAAAATTTGTACAATCAAGGGGATCGAGAATTCCTTTGGACACAAGTCTCTCAATTCTCCTTTCAGAGATATGTCCTAATCTCTTGTGCCACAACGAGGCAGAATTCTCTCTGGTTAATTTATGCTTTAAACTTTGTGTACCCACATGTAAGGCTTCATTAAATGAAACATTAGTGTCAATCATTGATAGATTATCGTAACCTGATAAAGAATCGGCACCAACCAAATTTGAATTTTGAAAGAGACTAAATATTCCATTTCCAAATGAACAACAATAACCAAACTTGTCCAAAGCAGAAATAGAAATCAAATTCCATCTAAAAGACGGTATAACGAAAGTCTCAACTAAATATAAATAAGATATAGTTCTTAACAATAATCTAAAAGTCTCCATTGCTTCGACTTCTACTGACTTGCTGTCTCCTACATAGATGTATCTTTCACCATTACTTGGTTTTCGGCAACTCAGGCAACCCTGCATAGACACACTGATGTGAGTTGTTGCACTAGAATCTAACCACCATATGTGTTTAGGTGTCGAAGTCAAATTAACCTCACAATAAACCAAAATAAGAACCATACCTTTCTTTGCACACCATGCATGATAATTGGCACATTGTTTCTTTACATGACTTTCAACTCCATAGAAAAAACAACCTTTTGGATTTTCTTCCTTTGGTTGTTTCTTTTGTGTTGTCGGAACAACAGCTTCCTTAGTTTTCTTTCTTTTGTTCCTTTTGTCCTTAGATGTTGTGGTTAAGTGAGCACTTTATTCCTTATCATGCTTCAACCATTCCTCTTCTTGGACACAATGTGAGATAGCTCATTAAGAGACCATGTCTCTTTTCGACTGTTATAGCTCACCTTGAATTGACTGTACTGTGCCGAAAGAGATATCGAAACCAGATGTAATAATAAGTCTTCGGATAATTCCAACTTAAGTGCTTTCAATTTTGAAGCAATATTAGACATTTCCATAATGTACTTTCTTATGTTTCCTTTTCCTACATACTTTATTGAGATAAGATTTGGCAAAAATGTACTTATTTCAGCCTTTTCATTTTTGGCAAATCTTTTTTTAAGATCCTCAAGGAAACCCTTAGCCGTACTAATTTGATCGAACATAGTGCCTCGAAAAGCTTCTGGAATAGCATGTTTCATGATCATCAAGCTCATACAATTCGACCTTTCCTACTTTTCCATCTCTCTCTTTTAATCAGAGGTACTCTCGCCAGTAACTGGATCAGGTTGATCAACTCGTAAAGCAAGATCCAAGTTCATGACTCAAAGAACAATCAAAACGTTCTCCTTCCATGACCTAAAATTGGTGTCATTAAGCATAGAAATTGAATTCATGCTAGCGGAGATATTTGCAGCAGAACCAGGAGCTAAACAAAGAACAAAACAAACAAAATCTAATTACTCACATTACAACACTATAATATGCCAAATTAATTATATACAGATAATGATAGGGCCCCATCACAAGATACCTTGCACAATATTAACATTTAGTCTTTGGACAAAAATACTAACTTGTAAGTGGTACTTTGGTGTAATGATCAAACACTGGCAATAAGGCATGTCAAACAATAAACCTTTCTTTGGATCGATTTAATGTTCACATATTATACTGAATAATTGCCACATTTACAACCACAAGTGTATATGCAATTCGGGCTAAATATTAACTTTCCTTTGGGCTAGTCTATATTCGCATGAATAACATATATGCAAAACTTTTTAACATTCTAAGTTAAATTAATTTTCACAAGAAAGGTTGCTTTGGCAACATATTGTTTCATTTAATTTAATTTCAAATGCTATATATTTCTTTAAAATACCAAAATCTAAAATTAAAATACCAAATTTTGCATAAGCTGTATGAAAGCGTCATAGCTCCAATTTTTGATGTTACGACACTGACAATCATGACAGCCCAAATCGAGAATTGGGTCAAAAAAATTTCAAATCAAACTAAAAATTATAAATTTTGGACCCCAAAACATGCATGTTGACAAGTATAAATTTAAAACTTTTCAAGATGCTAAAGCTTTAAGCCTATTTCTGGTCTTTATCTAAATCCTGAAGCACATAACATGTATAAAGTTTTTTTATGGTCTTTATCCAAATCCGACGCTAACATGTATAAAGCTGAATCCATTCTAAAATTTGCACTGAAGTCTTGCGATTTGTCTTCCAAATTAGAACGTAGTATTTTTTTTTAGAGTTTTTCCTAACTCTCTGCTTTCTATGTGATGATGGGATGTCCAAAAAAAAAATTATACATACATTTAATTTAGATATCATAACAACTTATATTAGAGTAAAACTCTAATCTACTTTAACTAATTTCTAGTTTGACCCATCATAAAATTAGAAATTATAAACCCGGACTCTACATATATAAAGCTTACACTTAAAATAGTTACATAAAGTCCAAAATATTATAAACATAATAGACCACTTTAATTAATTGGGCTCAACTTTATATGATAGACCTTGTATACGATTAGCCCACGTGTTCGATAAAAAATCCTTACATCTAAAACTTTCGTTTTAGATTCTAATGACGGAAATGAGACTTCCTTCATTTCAGTGTAGCTGCATTTAGCATTTCTGCTGCTTTGTTACTCAGCAGGCACAGGAATGTAAGAAACGGGAACTAAGCGGAGATCATTCTTTCTTCCCACGGTGGCACCAAAGTCTTCAGTCATATCCAGCTTTTCTAAGCTTGTGTCATCAGGAGATTTCCAGTCAAAATGGTAAAGTAAACTAGCAAGCGGAAGCTCCACATTTATCAACCCTAATGACATGCCAGGGCATATCCTTCTCCCTCTGCACCAAATGGGATGAACTCAAAATTCGACCCTTTGTAATCAACTGAACTATCAAGAAATCTCTCTGGCATGAATGTCTCAGCTTCAGTCCAGTAGTTTGGATCCCTAGCAATGGCCCATGCGTTTACAATAACTTTGGTCTTGGAGGGTATATCGTATCCATTTATTGTACATTTCTCAGAACTTTCCCTTGGAAGCAACAGTGGAGCAGGAGGGTGTAATCTCAGAGTCTCTTTGATAACCATCTTCAAATACTTCAGTTCACCAAGCCCAGCTTCTTCCACCTTTCCCTTTTTACTAAATACCTGCCTCACCTCTGCTTGGGCTTTCGTAATAATTTTTGGGTTTCTCAGAATTTCTGATAGTGCCCAAGCAACGGTTTTAGACGATGCCTCACTTCCAGCAATAAAAACATCCTGAAATGAAAACAAGAACCATCAGCTAGACATATAAAAGTTCTTAGAATATTTTTCCAGCAATAAAAACATCCTGAAATGAAAACAAGAACCATCAGCTAGACATATAAAAGTTCTTGGAATATGTTTCAAGCTCGGAGTAAAGAAATTGGCATAGAATGAAGAAAGTGGACCAATTCTTACCCTTCAAATAGCTTAAATTTTGAGAATGAGTGGCTTTTTACACAATTGAAAGCAAATTAGTAACAGAAATTTAAAAGAAAAGAAATTGACCAAAAAAGACTAACCAGGATGACTGCTTTAATGTTGTCATCAGCAAAGGGAGAGTCCATGCATCCAGTTTCCTGAATTTTCAGAAGAACATCCACTAGGTCTTCCTCTACTTCACCTTCAGTGGACTTTTTGGTAATTTTCTTTAACCTATGTTCGGTGATAGTAGATTCAAGTATCTTGTCAACCTGTTTATGAATCTTCTCTATCTGACCCATCATTCCACCAAGTCTATGAACCAATTTTAGCGAAGGAAATGAATCAGCAATACTGAAACCTTCCCCTACCTTGATGACTCCATCGACAAGATATATGAATTCTTGTTGTTCATCGTATTTTCTGCTAAAAGCTGCTCTAGAAGTGATACCATATGTTGCACTACTTATTTTCTCACTGAGATTTACAGGAGAATCCACATTCTTGGAAATATACCTGAGAAGACTCAAAACCTCTTCTTCTCTGATTGACCGGAATGACAGAACACGTTTAGGACTAAGCAACTCAGATATGCAGATCTTCCTTAACTCTCTCCAATATTTGTTTAGCGGGGAACAAGCAATGTTCTTGTGATCATAAGAGATGACACTTGCAGAAAGGATAAAAGGCCTATTAGCAAAGATAGTGTCATGGTCTCCCATCACTTCCTTGGCATATTCCGCAGAAGAAACAACAATGGTGGAAACTTCACCAAGTTGAACCCTCATAAAAGGTCCGTATTTCTTGGCCAAGTCTCTTAATCGATGATGGGGCGAAGTGGAGCCAACAAGTTGGTGCAAGTTTCCTACAAGTGGCAGCCTCCATGGCCCTGGTAGCAAATTCAAGTCCAAGTCTTCTCTGCTTGACGTTTTACTTATTTTAAGAACTGTGATGATAATGAAGAACAACGAAACAAGGAAGTAGAAGAAAGATAGCTGCAACTCCATCATGAAAGCTAAAAATTGAGAATACCTTTACAGCAGATTCGATGCTTATTGCTCTCAATATGTAATAGCATAACCAACACACGTATTGCTTTATTATTATGAGGTAGTTTTCGACTTCACTAATTTTCTAATTTGTTATTGTTACTAGTTATGTGACCTCTTATTCCTTCAAAATATCGCCGGCAGGTAACAACTCCAATAATGTCAAATATGCATTATTAATTGGTAGGAAGCTTTCAACCACAAAACAAAAACGTTATCAGGTTTTTTTTCAGTATAATGCTATAATTTTTTACCACTATATTTCCCTTTCCCTTTCCAGATGTTGAATCGATCCTCAGGACACCAAGATAATGATAAGGCTATTTACCTGTTGTCGTCGGCAGAGTTGACTGTCTTTACTGAAACTAAGAAAATAATTGGTGGCATATAAATGAGCTTACTGTCTTTACTTTTTGTGCTTCTGTTTCTATCTGTGAACCTGTCTGCTGCAGGTACACTGATTGATTGCCCTTGCAGAAAATTATCATAAGAAGCAAACAAAAACTTCCCTCTCTGACATGATATGGAAGAACCCATAATTTGTCATTCTTTCACATCGATAAAGAATAACCACATGCTTATGCTAACGTGTTGGATCAAGTGCCAAGAAGATTGAAATGCAGTACACAATCAAGTGCCTACTTGACCGAATGGTAAATACAAGAAAATACATACATGTCATAACAGGGATATGACAAGTATGTTTTTGTTTTTGTTTAAACAAACTTCTCGATAAAGCATTTAAGAGTTGACCAGATGGATCTGTACTACATATAACTATATATAAAAGGTTGGCACTTGCAAGGAATGCATAGGATGACATTACGCAAGCTTACTTTAAAACCTTTTTCAAGCCCCCAGATCCTCTGTCTCACATAAGTGGATGGCTAAGATAGCATTGGACAGAGTTGGTACACGGGGAATTAGACAGAGGATCACCTCTCTTTTTCAAGTACTTAGGAAGCAGCAATATGACAAGTATGTTTTTGCTTTTGTTTAAACAAACTTCTCAATAAAGCATCTAAGAGTTGACCAGATTGATCTGTACTACATATAACTATACATAAAAGCTTGGCATTTGCAAGGTATGCATAGGATGACATTACGCAAGCTTCAATGGAACTTTAAAACCCTTTTCAAGTGCTTAGGAAGTAAAACATTTAACTACCTCATTTTACATTTCGAAAGATAACGACATTCCAAATATATTCTACCAACAATATTAAAGTTCAAGATTTATCAATTGGATCAAGTAATGCCTAACAACTTCTTTCTTCAATAAGAGACTGTGCTCTCACTTCTCTCAAGGTTTTGTCTGCCCCATAGTCAACTCTTTGTTTTGTCCTTATTACTTATTTTTTTGCACTCTCTTCCATAGTTTTTTTAAAGAAAGAAATAGAATTAATTAATAAAGAAAAACAAGGTCATAAAAGCTTAAAAAACAAGAGGAATTACCCCTTTCTACCTTACCTTTGAAGGCAAAGCATTGTTTTGTCCTTACTACTTAATTTTGGCACTCTTTTCAATAGTTTTTTTAAGAAAAGAAATAGAATTAATTAATAAAGAAAAACAAGGTCATACAAGCTTAAAAAACAAGAGGGAGTACCCCTATCTACCTTACCTTTGAAGGCAAAGCATTAAGAACAAAAAACTAAGGTGAAAATAAACGTAGCTAAGTTACACTATAGATGTAGTGAGAAACGTATATTTGAACTACACTTCAAGTGAAGGTTCTTCATCAAAAGGAGTTCCCAAACTTCAGCGATGATCATAGATATCAAAGCCTCTTTCGAAGAAAATTTGCTAGCAAAACATCTCAGGTTGTGCTCTCCAAAGCGTGTATATACAACTTCCCAGTACAAGAGTATGAATTTGATTATCTAATTTCGAGTAGGCTGTTTGAGTTGAGATTTTCTGTGTAATGTCTGTAAGAGAGTCCCCCGGATCAGACCATGAACATTTAGCAATAACATAATCCCAAATGGAGTTATTGAATGGACATTCGACAAGTAGATGGTTCCTTAATTCATCATACAGTGAGCACATTGGACATAATTTATCAACTTGCAAGTGAGACATTCTATTAGTGGTTAATAGCTTGTTTTGTATGGCCAACCAAAGAATAAAAGAAATTCTTGGAGTTAGAACTTTATTCCAAACCGTCTTGCATCAGGAAACTTGGTTGCCTCGTCTACGAAACAAATTGACTTATAAACCTTTCTTTTATGTCTATTTCTACGCCAGTTTTGAGTTTTCATGTTTCCTTCCCATTATATTCTTTGGTGTTGAATTGGCTGAAGGAGGTGTTTTTTACTTTGGGGTGTTTTTTTTTTCTCACTAAGAGCACTCTTGTTTTTGCTCTTTGTGTCTTTTCTTATCCCTCACTATTGTTTTCAACTTTTTCTTTTATCATTTTATGTCACCAAGTTCCTCGTTGGATGGACTAAAATTCCTAGATGATTTTACCTTTTTGTCTTCCAATCTAGTGCTTCCTCCCAGTTGTCACCTCCCATTGTGTGTGGAACTCCACTACCTCTAGCCATCGACTAGAACCCCTCTCTCTAACCTAGAATCCTTACTTACTAATGACTTGCAACTATGAGCACTTGTAAGATCCTTGTCCTCTTTATCCTCTACTCTCATAAATGTTAATCACAACCTAAATTGGAAACAAGCAATAGGTGAAAGTTTTGGTAGGTCCTTCAGTGATAGATAGTTGCTCCAAAGTGGCTCCTGAACTTGATGTTTTGAATGATGGTACTAGGAGTTCAACTTCATCTCTTATGGGTTTCATTTTAGGTCAATTCTCCCATTTCCTAATAATCAGTAATTAGATTATCAAGCAATGGAAAGGAAGTGGCTTGAAAGATGTACTACCGTCTGCAAATAATCTTATTATGTTTAAGTTTTCTACAAATAATGGTGCTAAGGAGATCCTAAGTGTTGTCCTTTAACATGTCCAAAACTATCTTCTGTTCTTACAATTTTGAAAACCTAGAATCTTTTTGGAGAGCATTAAACATGTAAATGTCCAAATATGGATCAATTTCACAATGTGCCCTTTGAATATTAGTCAACTAAAGGATTGAGTGTGTTATCATGCTATGTAATGAGCTTACACATGCTTGATGAGCTACATAGCTACTTACACAGTCACATAGCTTGCTTACACAGTCGTGAAGGTTATAAGAGAGGTCGAAACTACATCTTCACACTTCTTCCAGTGAGTTACACGGTCCCATATACTGTCGTGTAAGATGCAATAACTTCATTTCTTTCATTATTTGTGATAAGTAGAGATTATAATACATTTTACACTTTTATTTTATATTGTTTTAAATTATTTACATAGCACATTTAGGTATTGCATTTTCTTATTAATTATTCAAGTTATTTAATTTTCTATTTTATTTCTAAAAAGGTTTTAATTATACTAAATATTTAATCAGGTCACCAAGCAAAACAACGTAGTCCAAGTATCCAAAGATGAAAAAAATGCAAGAATTTATGGACAAAACAACAAAAAAAAGAAGCTACTGAGAAGAACAAAATGACAAGGAAGCAAGAGCAAAACACAAAGTGCAAGGAAATAAGAGCAAAAAAAACGAGTAGCCCATCACCCAAAAGAGAATAAAAAGCAACATCTAAGAGGAGAAAAATGCAAAACCCAAAATGATGCGAAAAAAGACGTGCATGCCAATAACCAACCACAGCAAAATGACAATGTAGGCAACCAAGGAGAAAAAGTAGAAACTATAGTAGTAAAGGATGTACTCTTTTTTAATATATTTAAAAAAAAGAGATATATGATATTGATGGATATTTTTGGACATTTCTATTGTTTATTTTTAAGGTTCAATATAATTAAGGAGAGTTATATAGATGTTGCCTTTTAGGATTGTAGTTTGTTGTAGATATACTTTGGATGTATTATAGTATTTGCCCATTTGATGATATTGTACATGCTTCATTTTTATATATGAGCAAATCCTAGCTACTGATTATCACTTAAGCACATTTATTTTTAACTCGATTACAATTATATGTTACTCATTTGAATTTAACACTTGAATAAGAATTTGGCCAACCTCTAATCTTTTCAAGAGGTAAAATTGATAAAATGAAGTTAAATGTTTATGTTACTTTGGTATAAGAGTAATTATGCTTAAATGATCATGTAATTCATTTTTTCTTAATATCATACTGTGTTTTGTCATCATAAAAAGGGGAGATTACTAAACCAAGAAAGGCTACAATCTATATTTTGATAATAATAAAATATATTTACTTTTTTCTTCACATCCCATATGAGCATATGGCCAATAAATGAAACTTGAAAGCTGAGGCCCTCAGATCACATGTAAGCATAACTACTAATGACATAAATAAATGTAAAATCTCATAAATAAGTGATAAAATGGGCATATATAAGTATAAACAAGATGAAGTACATTAATGTTAGAACGTATCATAATAAAAATTTTCAACATACTAAAGCATATCACTGTGGACACTACAGTACAAGTACAAGTGAAAACAAATGAAAAGCATTCATAAGGTCAGTAGTTATATTATAGTCAACGTTTGGAGTCACTGCTGCGAAGTTAGTTGTAACTAACTTGAAAAAATTAGACTTTAGGGGAGTCAGACCTTACTAAGTAAATTCATAACGCCCCATGACATCCAATAACTTGCTCACACAATATACAGTTTATATTAGTATAAACACATAAATATGATGCATGGAAATTCACATGTAATGCACAATAAGTCATGGAGAATGAATATTTGTTATATCCTAGTCTCTAAAGGTACATCCTCACAATACTACACCTTAAATGGCTGCGGAGAACTAAGCATCACCAATAACCCAACCATAAACTTATACTAATATAACCATAAGGCTTAGTCCAAAGGGCTACGAGGAGCCAAGCCTCACTAATAGACCATCCATCACTCAGTAAATCTAAAGTCACAATCACATCAATAATATACATGTCAAATAGGGACCTGAACTGGAGCCAAACATCAACCAAGATCGATCTATATCATTTATCAATGTCATATCATAATCATTTCTCACAATCAAACTAGTGTACAACTGGTCTTGATGCATACCCATTAAATGGCACAACGTAGAGATTTTTCCTACTCCACAATCACAATCAAACATATCCACACATAATCCAAATATCAATCACACAATTTCTTAATACCCATATTCTTAGATATCGCAATATTACTTATATAGTCATCACATTAAAGGCTACTCAAATTACATATATACATGTATATACTTGTAGATACTTATATACATATGCATATCATATCATATCCATGTGTATAATGATAGGGGCATCTATGTTAACTTAACATTTCATCAATCATATCAATCTAGAACCATACTCAATAGAGGGTATGGATTCGATAACGATAGATAGATATAAACTTACTTGATTGATGTCCTTGTCAGCCTAAACCTTGTGATGTGGGTCTTACTCCTAATATATATATATACATATATATATAATAGGAAAGTAAATATCCTAATTAGTATCATTAACATGTTGTTGGGCTCAATTAACAACCTGGGACTCATTAGGTTTGCTAGAATGGTCCAATTATACAATTCAGCCCTTGATCCTATTCTCACCTAAACTTTATGTGATTTTTAATTAAAAAAAACAATAAGAATTTTGTTATAGTTCTTAAGAAAAATGATTAGCACAATTTATAGGATTTTTCAAAAAAAAATTTGAAATAAAAGTCACTAGAACAATATCTTTGGCTACTAAAATCTTCCTTCAGTGACTGAAAAAATTTTGTCTCAGAATTCAACGACTTTTATACCAAATGAAAGCTCTTGACTAGTAGAACAACTTTTATAACCATAAGAAACTCAAATTCTTAACCAATATCAATGAATTGAAGAATAAATATTTTAGAGCCTTAACATTTATTTTCTCCAATTGGTAGCGATACAGCAATGAACAATAAAAAGACCATAGGGCGTTTGCTCCTAATATTGAGGGGAGCGTAATGGTAGTGATGGTGTCAACAACACTCACCAGAGACTACAAATCAAAGATTTGAGTTTTTCTCTAATTTTTCTTCTTTATTATTGTCATGATTTTAGTGTTGTTGTGAGGTAAACTGGGTATAGTTGTGACAAGCTTTAAGAGAGGATTTGATTGTATATATGTTTGATCAGTTAGAGTCACTAGATATGGAGAATAGAGGAAGAGAATGGTTTCATAAATAGTAACCTTAGGGGGTGAAAAATGAAGAAATAGGAAAGATGAGGGTAGAAATGAGATATATATATATATATATAGGGGATATTACTATCTCCCCTCCTTACAAAAAAATCATCCTTGAATTCTACAACAATGCTTTATTGAAGAAACAAGTGAGGATATAACTCTCACATCTGTCACTTTGTTTCCCACATGATATCCTTGTTGTTTCCATTCCTCCGTTTTACCATTTTAGGAATCTACTTTGACTGTGACTTGGGCACTTGAGAATCCAAAATAGCTATTAGCTCCTCTTCATAGGTCAGATTATCATTCACCTCTATAATTTGCAGCTAGAATACATTAGAAGGATCAAAATTGTACTTTCAAATCATAAAAAAGTGGAATATTGGGTGAACTTGCGACATATTTGGAGTAACACCAATCAGCATGCCACACTTCTAACTCTCTCTTTTATCTCGTAAAGTCCAATATATTTTAGAGATAGTTTCCCTTTCTTTCCAAACCTCATCACACCTTTCAATGGAGATACCTTTAGAAATATGAAGTCACAAAATTGAAATTTCACATCCTTAAGCTGCAAGTCTACATAACTCTTTTGTCTATTAAACATTCTCTAGTCTCTACTTGATCAATGGAATCTTCTTTAATATGATCTTGATTAGTTCTGGGCTTTTTAATTTTCTCTCACTTACTTCCTCCTAGTACATCAGTGATATGTATTTTCATCCATATAATGCCTCGATCCTAATGCTACTGTAATAGCTATTATTGTAAGCCAACTTGATCATAGGCAAGTGCAAATCCCAACTACCACTAAGGTCCATTATGCACATCCTCAACATGTCTTCTAAGGTTTTAATTGTCCTCTTTGATTGCCTATTGTCCTCTGTAATGTGATCTTGATTAGTTCTGTACCTTTTAATTGTCTCTCGCTTACTTCTTCCCAGTACATCAGTGATCTGTATTTTCATCCATAAAATGCCTCTATCCTAACATTACTGTAATAGCTATTATTGTAAGCAAACTTGATCAGGCATAAGTGCAAATCCCAACTACCACTAAAGTCCATTATGCATATCCTCAACATGTCCTTTAAGGTTTTAATTGTCCTCTGTGATTGCCTATTAGTCTTAAGATGAAATTTTGAGCTAAAATCCAATTTAGTGCCTAATGTCTCTTGTAATTTCCTTCAAAATTGAGATGTGAATTGTGATCCTCAGTCAGAGACTATTGATACAAGTACTTCATAAAGACACATTATCCACTTAATATACACTTACACAAGCTTGGATATTGAGTAGGTAGTTTTCATGGGTAAGAATTGGGCTAACTTGGTCAACCTATCTATGATCACCCAAATTGAATCACATTGAGTCCTTATATAAGGTAGGCCAATCATGAAATCCACTTAGATCTTTTCCAATTTCTGTTCAAGAATTGGCAATGGTTGTAGCGTACTTGAGGGTCTCTAATGCTCATTTTTCTTTTTTTCTGAAAAAAATAAATTTCCATTCCATAGAAGAAATGTTATACTATATCTGGATAAGGAATATACAAACATCTATCACAGTACAAAAATGGACCTCATAAGGTGATACAACCTTACACATGTGTTTTAACAGCCTTAAATTGGAACTGAATCCTGGATAAGATTTTATCTTTCTTAAGAGATCACCTAGCTTCACTATATGTGGAAACACCAACAGGGTCTTGCGCGTTTGCATTTCTCCTCTCAATTTTTCTGAATGTTAGTGAACAACCGTTGTGCACCTAAACAAGATGCCACTCGCGCTCTTTCTTACATATTGAAGCTAAGCTTAGATGGGAGTACACGTCTATATAGCACCATTTTTCTTATTTTCACTATAAATGTTATACTGAAGGTAAGAATATTTACTTCTCCCCTTAAGTGATATTATAAGTTCTGAGAGTAGTGTTTAATAAATGTTTCTTAGTACTAAATAATGTGATATGCTTTCTAATCTTACGAAAAACCTTCTCTGCCAAATTGTTGTGTGATTAGGAAAGTGCCACTAAAAATGTGTGTGTTTCTTTCATCCTATATCATTGTGACCAGGTAAGAGATAGAGATAAAATAGGGCCAAATAATTGATTCATGCATATAAGATATGTAAGTGCTCTATTGTATAATATTATCCCAATCATTAAGAGGCTTTTCGTTAAAATGCTTACTCTATATTATGCTCTATCATACCTTAGACAACTCACATTGGAAAGATAAATGTGACATAGTTTCTAATGCTTTCATACATAATACACATTTGTTTGGGATCAATATGAATCTATTGAGTCTATCCAGCATGAGTAGTATGTCCTTGATTGCCTTCTATAATATAATAGTGGTTTAGGGAAGAGTATACTTTCACTATATCATATTATATCAAAAGGTTATTGGGTGCAAGCCTTGGTACAATTTTCTACATGGTGAGCTAGTGAACTTCCCATTATCTGTAGCATTAAGAGATTTGATACGTAAGATGATGTTGATTGAGTGCTTTGATTATATCACTCTTGTGATTAAGAGATTTAACCATCGAGTAGTTGTCCCCTATGATATTTTTTAGCCTTGATAGCTATTGAATATTATTTAGTGGACCAACAGATTTCCAATGTCTTCCTGAAAGAAAGTATCTTTTCCATGCACACTTTTTTAGTGATTTTAAGCCTTATCAGATATGTTATTTTGAAGATGTTCTTCATAGTAGTTGAGGCAACCTTAACAAGTCTAGTATTCCATATGTTTCTAATTTTAATGTAAGATTCATAGACCCATTTAGACCACAATGATTGTTTCTCATTAGTTAACCTTCATAACCTCTTTATTTGTTAGTATTACTTTATTGAGAAGTTTTAGAGGAATTATAGTCTTGTTGCCTTGATTTTAGCCCTTGATTATAAGAATCTTCTCAGCTTTTACTTGTTGGCAAATCAAACACTTAGAGACGTATTTAACCATATCCTTTTTTATATTGTCCCACTAATACATGTCTATAATATTATGATATATCTTGGTGGAACTTAGATGTACATTGTATTTCATATAGTGCACTTCCTCTAAAATCTCCTCCTTCAAGTTTACATCTGGAGCACACAATCTCTCATCCATCCTTAATATCTCTCTCATCAATCTCAAAATATGTGCAATATCCTTCTTGTACTTCATACATAAGCTTTTGAAGCTTAGGGTCTTAGCCTTAAGCAACCTTGATCCTCTCCAACAATACTGATTGCACTCTAATGCTTGCCAATAATACTCTTGAATCTAGAATTTGAAACTAAACACTTTGATCCATCAAATCATATATCTCCTTGGTCAAAGCTATCCTATATACTAAGATATGTGCTTAACTACTTGAGAACTTCCTACTTAGTGCATTTTTTATGACATTTGCCTTTCCAAGATGATACTAAATTGTGTAATCATATTTTTTAGTAATTCCATCCACCTTCTTTATCTCAAATTTAAGTCCTACTGAAATATATATTTTAAACACATCCACACAAAAGCCAAATATCGATCATGCAATTTCTCAAACATGCACTCACTCATATGAGGACCATTATAAATGCATGCAGTCTACTATACGTACCCAAACCCTTATATATATAAAGGGGGATATTACTTTTTTGGTGATTCAGAGAAAGCAAAAATAAATTATTCAAGCATATGAATCAATTAATCCGAAAGATATGCTATGTAGCCAAGTCAATTATTAAGTAACCTATAAAGTTAAAAAAGAATATTGGAAACCTTCATTATGTAAACCCAATGTAATTTTTTTTTATAATCTTAACTTTTTCATTTTAATGCTTTAGGAGCTCTTCATGCATAAACATTTCATATATTCAATTTCAACAGATTTTTTCATTTATCAAGAGGAATTAATATTTTGATTTTAAAAAAAGTCTTGATTTTTAAATCAAATATAAGGAACTTTGAAAGTGAGTAAAGCAAATTTTATTAAAATAGGATGTTTTGATGTTGATAAAAAACTCGTAGTGTTGAAAATTGACGTTGTAAAGTGTTCTTGAATGTTGATGTTTATTGGGGTTCGAATAGCTTAATATAATGTTAAAAAGCTACATAATTGATGATTTATGCCAACTAGACAATTGATTTCAATAGTACATAGAAAGAACTTCATGTTTGATTAATTATCTAAAAAATATTATAATTGAAGGATGCACAACTAACCAAAGGAAGGTGATCAACTCATTGGACCTACCTAAAAACAACTCATTACAATGGTTAGCTTGTATCTCCAAAGACTTTTTAAAGCCTTATAGGCTATATAGGCTATAAATGCATAATGTTAAAGCTGTTGACAATCAAAATGTTAACCATACACTTATTGTGAGTTGATTATGATTCCTAAAGCATTAAAGTAAATAAATAAAGTTCATTAAATTTGTAAAGTTCAATTAAGGGAATGTATATATTGCTTAAATGATTCAAAAAGACATTTGATTCCTTTTTTCCCATCAAATAAGATTACAAAAAGGGTTTCTTTTTACCTAAGCCCAATAAATAGACTTATACAAGGTTCTTCTTCACCCATTTACAAAAAGAGTTTAGTAAAATCTCAAACGAGTCTTAATAATTCATTTTTTCTACTATTTTGTAAAACAATTTATACTCCCACCATTTGACAATTAAAAAGATAAATTATATTTAATTATATCTCAAAATAATTTTAACTTGCTAATTTGATTAGATATAATACATAAAATTCTTTTTTTAATAATGATGTAGGTAACTTTAATTTTTTATTTTTCCAATCACTTTTTCATATTTTAAGAATAAAAATGGTTTTCATAAAAATATAAAGAAGAGGATATAACAAAATAAATATATCTTAAGTAGCTAAGACATTACAGTTAATTTTTTTTCTAATTATTTGCTAAATCTAATCTAATCTAATTAATTTTTGTTTTAATTGGCTAATTTGTTTAATCATTTTTAACATATAGGTAATGTTAATGTTGCTTAAAATCTACGATTTTAATTTCACAAGTTTATCATTAATTTTTAATAATAAAGTTCATGTTAAAACTTTCAAATTAAGGATACGATGAAGATGAGAATTAATTGTAGTATATTTTTATTAAATTGAAAAGAGAGTTGACAAATTTACTTAATTTATTTATCCCAATAATATATTAAGATAAAATTAAAAAATTGAATCGTAATTTCACTAGGAGAACCATAAAATGACATATCTCCAACACTTCACGTTTCCTTATACTATAAGGCAAAAGAGTCATATTTAACCTTAAAGTTAATGAAAATTTTAACTATAACATTTAAGAGAGTACAGATTAAACCATTTCATTTGACAAACGTTAAAAATTAGCCCTAAATTATTCAAGAAATTGATGGCAATATGACTCCGTCAACTTTTTTCTAGGTTATTTGACGTAACAAAACTCACGTACTTAAATTATAAATTTTAATTAATATTTAAAATTGTGGGATCCATTCTAATATTAACATTAGGGTGGTTAAGATTAACTAGAGATGTCAACAGGTCAGGTCAGGCTGGGCCAAGAGGGCTAGGGTGGCTCATGGCCTGGCCCGACGGGCGACAGGAAAGTTGAGCCAACTCGACTATCATATATATTTTTTAAGAAAATCACTAAAAATGATGTCGTTTTTGAAGTAGCGGTAAGATCACAAGCCAGCTTGTGACCCGATCAGGCCGATAGGGTCGGTATATGGCCCACTCATGGCCCGCCCATGGCTAAAATCAGGTCAAGCAGGGCCCTTTTTGACATCTCTAATTAACTCTTCTCTCCGCACTTAATGTGGAGTATGGCTCCATAAGCTTCTTGGCGTACGATGGCAAGCGAACCATCGCCGGACCTGCCATCACTTCAGCCGGTTCTTTTTGTTGGAAGATGGCTATCAACGATCTAACCTATAGAAACATGTTGTTAAGACTTCTAACATCTGTAATGTCATTTCCAACAAGGTTGACTCGGTTTGTCAATTTCAGAAGTTTGCTGAGATTGTTGTCTCTGTGTTGGAGACCAACCCAATGAGTGATGGTTAGGTTAAGCGAGCCAGAAAGGCTTTAACTTCGTTACTATTAACCATCATCAATGATGATCAAGACAACAATCAGTCTCTTTGGTATGTCCCTTCTCTTTCCCTTAGCACTTTTCCTTCCTATTATGCCTCTGTTCTCTCAAATCTTGCAATGTTAGATGTCCGAGGGACTGTTCTTCACATTTTAGTGCTAGCTGCTTTTTGTTTCTCTTTGTTTAGGCCATAATTCATTACCGAGATAGTTGTACGTATGCTTCTCTCTCACTCTTGCATAAAACAAACACGACCGGACAAAGTGTACATCTTGCTTTTCTATTTGGCTCTTGAGAAAACGGGAGAAAGAAAGTATTTTTCCTGCTATTTTTGTGATAAATATGTGATATCGATCATTTTTAGGTAGATTTGGTCGTTATTTGTGTAGATCTATGCATAAGTTGAGTTTTTCGGTAAAAAAGTTTATTTCTTTTGTGTTTTGTTATTTTTTGTTTATCGGTTTTCTTCGTTTGATATTCACAATAACTGTTATCTCTGTAGCCAGATTTGGTCTGGTATCTAGAGTACTGATATTTCTTTTTATTTAAGAAGAGAACAGCTATTTCAAGTTGTCGTTTAGAAGGCGACAAAGATATGTTCTGGTACAAAGTTGTTTATGATCCAGATGGTCTTTAGTTAATCCTTGATTATGTTTTAAGTGTCTAAAGTAGAGTTCCCAACTCTTTTTGGTTTCAAAGCAAAGCTGGCAAAGAGAACTATACCAATATTTTATTAAATATGACTACGCAAATAGTGTGCCAGCTTGGGGATTGTCTACACCGTCTTCTCTGCTATTACCGCCAGTAGCGAAGCTACATAGAAGGGAGGGTGGGCAATTTTTTTTTAAAAAGAAGATATATATATATATATAGAGGTTGCCCACCCTAAAAGAATGTCGTTGTCCATGGTGGATTGGATTAAAAAAAACTATATATATATACCTTGCCCCCCCTGAAACAAATTCCTGGCTTCGCCACTGCCTGCAAACGAAATAATTCTCTCCAAAATATACTAACAAACAGAGGATCTCGGTCACTGATGATGAATTGAGGGATTCCATGTAATCGAACCACTTCTTTAATGAACACCTCAGTAACAGTTTTTTCAGTATATGGGTGTTTAAGTAGAATGAAGTGGCCATATTTTGACAATCTGTCCACTACCACCAGCACAGCTTCATACCCCTTAGATTTAGGAAGTTTGGTAATAAAATCCATTGCAATATCTTCCCAAACCTGATTCGGGATGGGCAAAGGTTGGAGCAAACCTGCAGGAGATGTAGCAGCATATTTCTGCCGCTGACAAGTATCACAAGCTTTCACAAATTCCTGAACACACTTTTTTATACCGATTCAATACAAGTTACTTGCGATTCTTCTATAAGTTCTTAGAAAACCTGAATGTCCACCCATCGGAGATGAATGGAACTCCTTTAAAAGAATTGGAATGTACACCGAAGAAGCTAAAATCACCACTCTCCCCTTATACATTAAAACTCCTTGTTGCCATGTAAACTCCGGTCTAGAATGAGGATTCTGCTGCAGATCCTTAATAATTCCACATAGGGTAGAGTCTTATTGCACCTCCTGCTGTAGATTTTGGCCTTCCATCCATTGAGGATAAGAAATTATAGTTTTAAGCTCTCCTTCATCATATATCCTCGATAATGCATCAGCTGCCTTATTTTCAGGTCCGGGTTTATAAACGACCTCAAAATGATAGCCTAAAAGCTTAGCCATCCAAGATCGCTGATCCGTGGTAGTCACCCTCTGTTGCAACAAGTGTCGAAGACTTTTTTGATCTGAAAACACCACAAAGGACCTTCCTAATAAATGATGGCGTCAATGGTGTACAGCTAGCATCGGAGCCATTAATTCTTTCTCATACGCCGACTTGGAGAGATTCCCCTCTGAAAGTGCCATACTAAAATAAGCTATTGGCCTCCAATTTTGCATTAACACTGCACCCACTCCTTTTCCCGACGCATTACATTCAATCTCAAAAGGTTGTGCAAAATCTTCTTTAAGGCCTCAAAGGACTCTAAAGCCCTTGCATTCCAATGAAACCTTCTTTCTTTGTCAAATCCGTAAGTGGTTTAGCGATTTTACCATAATTCATGATGAACTTACGGTAATATCCCGTCAATTCCAAAAAACCCCTCACTCCTTTAACATTTCGAGGAACGGGCCACCTTACTACACTCTGAATTTTTGCGGGGTCAACTGCTACTCCCTCGCCTGAAATAACATGACATAAATAGTCAACCGATTGCCTTCCAAACGTGCACTTGGCCTGATTCACCATAAACTGATTCTGCTTTAACACCTCCAACACCTTGGATAGATGTAACAAATGCGTTCTCCAATCAGCACTATACACCAGAATATCGTCAAAGAAAACTAGAACAAACCTTCGAACGAAAGGTCTGAAAATGTCATTTATTGCCGATTGGAAAGTGGTCGGTGTATTGGTCAGTCCGAACGGCATTACGAGAAACTCATAGTGACCATCATGTATTTGGAAGGCAGTTTTGTAAATACCGTCCTCCATGACTCTTAGTTGATGATACCCCGATTTAAGATCTAACTTAGAGAAACAAAAAGGTCTGTGCAATTCATCCAACAGCTCATCCACTTCCAGAATTGGGTATTTGTCTGGTACTGTGACCTTGTTTAAGGCCCTATAGTCCACGCACATCCGCCAAGACGCATCCTTCTTTTTAACCAAAATTAAGGGACTAGAATAAGCACTTAAGCTAGGTCGAATAATTCCTAGCTGCAGCATCTACTAGGTTTGCTTCTCAATCTCATCTTTGTGATGACAAGGGTACCTATAAGGCCGTACACTGATTGGACCTTGTCCCGATTGTAAGACTATATAGTGAAAATGATTCCTTTAAGGAGGTAATCCTTGAATCTCTCGGAATACTTCCGAAAATTTATGCAAAATTTGATTCAACACCTGCTGCTCTCTACTGCCCATTTACAGTTGAAGCCCTTCCTTGTTTCCCTTTGATTCCACCAATGGAACCCCCTTCTGTAAACTTGCCAGTAAACCATGCAAAGGTGCTGGACCTTTGTCACCCCCTTTCCCTTTTTTTTTGTATTGTCTTACTGTCAGCCTTGCCACATAACTCGACAATTTGACCCTCATATTAAAATTGCATTGTCATGTCCTTCCAATCTACTATGACTTTTCCCAAAGTCTGCAACCAAGTAACCCCCCAAAATGACATCCATTCCCCTTAAATCTAGCATATATGCCTCCACCTTCAAGTCCAATTGCCCCAGCTGAATAGGAATCCCTATACATCTACCTTTTGTCATCACCTTGTAGTCATCACCCAACTGGATTCCTAAAGTTCTGGTAAGTACTGTAGTCAAACCTAAACCAGTAACCAATTCGGGGGAGATGAAATTGTGGCTAACTCCACTATCCACTAATACCACGATAGGAACCCCGAAAATTTTTCCTTCTAACCTCATGGTCTTGGTTTCAGACATCGACGCATCTTGTACTCTGAAGACACCCATAATACGATACTCTAACGCCACATCGTCTACTTCTTCTTCCTCCACCTCTATGGCAATTATTTCCCCTTCTTCATTTAATGTCTCATTTTCATCCAAAACCAGCAGTCGGAGTTGTCTCTCTGCGCACTGGTGTAATGGATGGAATCGGTCTCCACACCGAAAACAAAGCCCCTTCGCCTTGCGGTCCATAAGTTCCTGATAGGAGATATGGCGCAACCCTCAATTTTTTTTCAGTCGGTGGTCTCCTGTCCGTTTCAGTTCTCCTCATCTGCACCGTCGGGGATGTCTAATTCGACGCCTGAGTATGAAGTCGGTACCCAGGCATGTCACGAGCTCGACTCGCTCCATATCTGCCCCCATCTGTGTTCGATCCGTTGAGCTGGAGTGACCCTTGTCCAGTCGACTTGGGTTGACTCGAAAATGGGTGGTTCTTAAAACTGCCTTCCCGACGTTGACCCCAGGGGCATTGTCGCAACTCCCAGCCTTCCTCACTGCACACTTCCTCTTCCACTGCCCTAGCGACTTTCATCAGTTGATACCGATTCCTCGGATTAAAGGTGTGCACCTTTCTCCTAATGTCTGATCTGAACCCATTTATAAAATATCCCATGAATTGTTCCTCTGGCAGTTGACCCACTTGAGACGAGATGAACTCAAAAGCTTCAATGTATTCATCCACGGTATCAGTTTGTCATAGGCTGGACAACTCTTCGTAAGGGTTCTCGAACCTCCTTCCTCCATAACGATCGATTAGTGCCTTCGTAAAAGTCTCCCAACTCAAGTCTGTCTTCGTCTCCCTCAAAAGATTAAACTAGTGGATGGTTGAGCCCTCCATGCTTAAAAGGGCGAGCTTGATCCTTACTTCATCCGAGGTATTATAGATCTCGAAATACACTTATACCCTAGTGATCCATCCCACAGGGTCAGACCCATCGAACATGAGTAGCTCCAACTTTCGTTTCGATATTCTATACTCCTTTATGTCAGCAGATGTCTCCCCAGGTTGTCTGGACTGTTGCGGATGCTGATTAATCCTTTCACCAGACGGCGTTTGCCCATTCCTTACCGTATCACTCCCCTATCCTTCCTCAGGTCTCTTCCCCATAATCTTATTCATCTCCAACAATAGTGCTCGTTGCATTTCCCCCATCGCCAATCGCATGGAAGATTGAATGTCTTCCATTCCAGCCTCCAAACTTGCCATACGAGATTCCAGAACATCTACTCTGTTGGACATCTTAGGTGGCATGAATGACAATCGGTTTTCCACTCTTCCAGACGTATCTAGCAAGTCGTACCAATGTTAGGAAGCTCTAACTTAATCAGCTAGAGTGGAGTATATTATTTAGTATAATTAGTGCCTAGCACTACTATTACAAGGATGATTCTCAGACCTCTTTCTAAACCAAAGCAAGAAATGCTCCTCAGGGAGAATATTGATTCTCTCTGCCCAAAATGTCACCTTACTTCTGCCTACCTTTCTCTCCTCCCCTCCCGCATAAAAACCCCGAACCTCTCATCCCCTCTCACCATTCCGTTATGCCAGCTCACTAATACTAACTTCCCCCTTTACCCTCTTTCTTTCTCCTCGAGTACACTCTCCATAGGTTTATTCCCCTTTTTATCCCTTCCCCTATCAGTCCTAACAAAAACATACAGGATCCACGTAAAATCATTACACAAGATTAACATAACACATATAGAAGAGCTAGGAGTAAGTATGAATTTATTGTTTCAAATTTATAATTCACATTTAAAAGTGATGATACCAGTTAGTTCATAAAATAAATTTTCTACAATATCACTTCGTGTTTGTTATCTATATTTAATTAAATTTCATATCAATTCTTGTAACTATCCACAACTACCCATATTCCTTCAGAGGTCTCATTATAATGTGGGAGAAATTTTCATTTAAGCAATTGAACCGTCGAGTTGTAAGTTTTTAATCCAGGATGCTTGCATTCTCTGGATGCTATTACGGTGGAGGAGACAAATAAAGCACAAAACTGGACGCTAAAAGTACTCATGTACTCCTACTTGATTGGCTATACATTACTTTCATTTGGTTGCGAGAGCTTAATTCACCTTTTCCATTTACTCAATTCGTGGTACAATATATCAGAAAAGGAATATGCACTTTTTTCCCGCTACACTTTATTAGTCATTTTGACTCAGCAGGGGTACAAAATCATGATCATGCTTTCCCCTCGTTTACCTTTTAGCTTATGGATAATTGGGCTCAAGTAAAACTTAAATGAGTCAAATTATCAATTAAAACAACTTAGGCAATCTAGAAATATGAAATGTAGGCACAATGGCGGGACCGTGACGAGAAAAGATCTCAAGAAAGAGACATCAAGGAAAAGGGTCTTTTAGAGATCTGATTGAAGCTCACCTACAACACGAGCCTGTCAACATAGCCCAGCCCTCAGAGCAGCCACACATGTTTTTATTCAATGTTGGAGCCCAAGAGGAACAATACCAACGACTCAAAGAAAAAAATTTGGGACTGGTAGATGCATTAACTGGGAGGCACTGAAGCGGATTGGTTTAGTTCAATATGTTTAGGACTTTGTTAATGTTGGAACGTGGGCCCGATTCTTCAAGATCATGGAGCCTTCATATTGGGGCCTGATGCTTGAGGTGCTCCCCACGTTCTTTGTGGAGAGAAACAGCTACAATGGGGATTGACCAAACATGATCCAGTTTCGGATGATGGGAGAGTGGTCCGGATGAGCTATTTGGAATTGTCCATCATGATGGGTCTTTACGAGCAGGAGTTTGTTGGGACATCGAAATACATCGCACTGTGGGCAGACTTTCCATATGGATTGTCTCCTCAAAACTTCTAGTGTATGATTGACATGAAGAAAGACTACAACCCTAGTAAATTAAAGCCGTCGATACTACAACATGCCACACTAAGATTTATATATATATATATATATAAATTAAAGCCGTCGATACTACAACATG
>JANKOD010000005.1:17762233-17780086 GCA_026284645.1 Erythroxylum acuminatum | reverse complement strand
GCCGGGATAAGGCTTAAATCGTCATTGTGCACATGACATCAAAACGTTCCCCTCTTACCCAAACAAAGCACATAATCGAATCAAATGCATAATACCATATTTCATCTCATGGTATACTATTTCATCAAATGTCCAACATGCACAACAATAGGCATAATACAATCACATTTCCAATAATCGATTTCTCATGCTAAATACTATATAACATGCTCATTTCTAGCAACTCATATACATATATCATACAAAGCAAGCAACATGCATTTGCTCTAGGCACAAAACTATAAAGAGTTTACCCACCTCAAATATGCAAATTCCAAAGATGACTAACTTCCTTCCCCTTGGCTTTGGAAAGAACCTTGATTCCCTAAACATAACACAAATGTCATCAATTTTTCATGATTTTCGAAAGTCCCCTCTCCAAGCCCTAGAAATTGGTTTTAACCTTAATCAACTTCAATCTAACACTTTCTAAGTTCATTCTAGTCAAAACAAATCCAAACCTAGCTAAAAATCCCAAAAACCCTACCATTTCTACTATTCATCATCTTCAACTTCAAGCTTTCTCTCACTAAACTTTTCCACCACAAACCCTAACTCATCTATTCACAAAAACAAGAAGATAAGTGTTAGATCTTACCTTAAAACTTGCTTTCTTCCCTTTAGAACCACAAAATCTCACTTTTCCCCTTGATTTTCCTTCTCTTTTTCTTCTCTTCTTCTTCTCCCCTACGTTTTCTTCCTCTTCTTCTTGGCTCTCACGACAATGTCCCTTCTCCTTCTAATTTTTGGGTCTTCATTTAACCCTTTGAGTTCCCATTTTACCCTTCACTTAAGTCCCTCTTCCAACTTTGCCCTTAGTTACATTTTAACCACTCAACTAACTCCTTTAACTAACTAGTTTCTACCCAACTAACTACTAACACTCATCTCATTTATTATACTCCATTTAATTCTAACCACTAACTTACCTCATTAATTCTAATTTCAACTAACATTTAAATCTAACTTAAATTTCTAACCAAACAAATTCTAGTTCAAACAAAAATATAAATCAATTAAACAGATTTGAACATAAATAATCAAATAACCCAATAATCAAATTTAGAAAAAAAAAAAGGACAAGGCCTAACATAGTAAGTTTCTATTTGCCATCTTTGAAAGTGATGCAAAACTTCATCATCAAGTATGCCAACAAAGATCAAATTTAGGCAAAGATCAAGAACATGTCTAGCATCTTTCAGAGGTAATCTCATGCCATTATCTGTCTCCAAGTAAATATCACCTATTATGGAGATTTTGGCTAAACCACTATTTTCCATTTTAACAACACAAAAATCTCTTTGTGTATATGATGAAAAGAGTTCTTTATGTGATGTGGCGTAAATAGTGACATCACTATCACTTATCCAGTTGAACTCATAGGATGCACTATTCATATCATTATCATATGAGATGAAGTGAAAGTCATCAATAGTGGTAGTCGTCAATGCCTGTTCAACGTCACTGTTATCATCTTTCTTAAGTTCTTTGCCTTTGTTTTTTTCTTCTTTGAATTTCTTACATAACCTTTTGATATGACCCTTCTTCTTGTAGTGATGGCACTCAACATTTTCATATTTATTTAATGTTCCTCTACTATTATCTATGAAATTTGGACCTCTAGATTTGCTCCTCCCCCTAGAACCTGTGACCAAAACTTCTGACTTTGTTGAAGAGGCCGAACTCTGTGATCTTCATCTCATTTCTTCATTTACAATTTCACTTTTTACAGATTCCATGCTAACAACATCGTCAACTGTAGAATTGGTGATTGAAATCTTTAAAGTCTCCCAAGACTCTGGTAAAAAGCTAAGCATAAAAAGGGTAAATACTTCACCATCAAACTTTATTCCCATTCCTAATAATTGATCCATGATTCCCTTAAATTTATTTAAGTGATCTGCCACAGAGGTACATTTTCGATATTTTATTTGTACTAATTTTGTCAAGTAAAATAATTTATTGTTACCAGTTTCTGAGGCATACAACTCCTCAAGCTTTTTCCACAACGTCCGTGCACAAGTTTACAGATACAATTATACACATTATCTTCAAAAAATTGTCGAATAAAATTACATATCTGCTCATGCTCAAACATCCACCCCTTGTCTAATTTATTTTCAGGTTTTGTTGTGGTAAACACTAGTAAATGCATTTTTGTGACGAACAAAAGATCTTTCATCTTGTTCTTCCATATGTGGTAGTTGGAGCCATTTAGGCTAATCGTCTTACTTATTTTTGCCTCCATCTTTAACAAGAAATGCTTTGACAGAACCGAACCTAACTCTGATACCACTTGTTTAGACAAATTATGAATTAAATCCCATAGGTAAAATAAGCAAGGAAATAACATAGAAAATTTAGCGTGGTTCATCCTTTAAATTGGGTTATATCCACAGGCCAAAATCTAAATAAATCTTCTACTAATGAAAATAGTAGGTATAAAGAGTGAAAATGATACAACAAAATAGTGACGCTCTCAGACAAGGTGTTCCCCAAAGTTAATATCCCTAGGATAATATACTCACTATTTTGTCACTCACTCTTTTTAGAAAAATGTTTCCTAAAAATACCCCAGAAATCACTCTCTCACATAAAATGTCTCTCTAATCTCTCTTAAAATTCACCACATTTGTCACATATATAATGCAAATGTTGATAATAAAAGAGGGAGGGAGGATCTTTTATAGACCCTCCACTGCCTTAACTACAGCTTGCAATATGCAAGTTGTAGCTATCCACTGCCACAACTTGCATACAAGTTTTGCATAGTTTGCATGCAACTTATGGACAACTTGCATACATGTTGTTCACATCAGCTTGCCTCTTTTTTTTACACATAAGTTTAGGACATTAGTGGTACCCATGTAGTTGGTACCGCCTTATAGAGGGTGGTTCCCTGGATGTTCTGCCTCCGGTGGTAGGGATTAAAGTTGAAGATGGTGGAGGACTATGGTAGTTTCTAGAGCAAGACAGCCAAAAGGAACAACTTGTAACGGCTAGGATTATTGTAATGCTATAGTTTGTTAAGTGTTTTGTTGACATCAATGAGTTATCAGAGAGTTGGTAGCTGGCAAGTTGGATGATCTCACAAAGAAGATCATACAAGATTGAGGGATGGTGGTTGTTTGGGCAAAGTGGTCAGGAGTGTGATGATGGTGAACTAGTGTTAAAGTTATTGGAGGTAGGTAGCGAACACATGTTGGAGGTTAGACTACACGTTAAGGTGTGGTAATGTAGGGACGATAGTAATAAGAATGGCATTTATGCCTGGACTTGGCCTGGTATAAAGTCAACGGGATTGGTTTGAATTGGCAAAGTTTCATTTCATGTTGAACTAATTTTTTTTTCTTGTTTAAACTTTAGGCTACGCTCGAGTTTTGCAGTCTGGTCTAGATAAAGCTCAAATGACATGTGACTTGTTAGAATGACGACATTTTTGCTAATGGACAAGATGGCATCATTTCTTAAAACAAAATTTTGATGCCAAATCATAGAAAACTCTCGCCTGTTCCTATTCTGCATTTTACTGAATCATTATGACATAATTGTTTCCAAAGATAAAATGACCAAAACCTCTTATGGTTGGTTGCCCTTTAGTGCTTTCTTTACATTTTATCATGTAACAAGACATATAAAGCTATTTAATTCGTAATTATGGGAGATTCCAGGATAGCCTTGTATGTAAAGAAAGAGAACCAAGTACCACATTATGAATTGCTCAAAGCAATCAAACTCAGTTAAAATATTATTAGTTTCTTATCATCTCCATAGAGTTTGATTTTGTTGGGTGCATTTCCATGCTCAACCCACCAAATTCGTAGTTTGAAGCACCTTTAACTAAGTTATGATAGTCAAACTATTGATATAAGAGAGTAACTTCAAAAGGTTTTTCAATGATGAAGTTCTTGTATGCTTTAGTGGATGGAATTTATGTCAGCTAGTTCATTATGGGGTTTTTAATTCCAAAAACTAGGAAATGATGTAATAGAACTTTTTCCATTCAAAATGTATTCCTGCATATTATATGGATACTAATTCCTATTCAATAGTCATTGTGGCTTGGTAGGTTTAAGGGAATTATAACTTAAAAGGGAGAGTAGGTTAGTATGATATGTTATGGTTCATATTTCCTTAAATTGGGAGCATATATGAACCTATCTAGTTTGCAAATATCTACATTTAATTAATCATTTAAATTGGGCTTGGCCCAGCCTGGTTGGGGTTTAGATTGCCCAAAAATCAATTAAGCTCAAACTTAAGTAGTAAGTCCCAAGCTCGATTTGGCCACAAGCTAGGTCAAGGCCTTTGTTCAAATTTTTTGGTTGTGTTCCTAGCTGGTGACTTAAGCTTGATGGCTATTAGGAGTTTTTGGTCTTCTTTAATTTTTAAATTAAATTTATTTGATTCCTAAAGTGACATGGACCTAGTCTAAAAACTTATGATTGGCAAAAATAAATATAAAAATCCTAAATACTATAAAAATGGAAATAGAAAAATAAATAAATACTTATAAAAACAAAAATATACAAAGTAAATAAAATGAAACTGAAAGCTTAATTAGGTTGCCTTGCCAGTAACATCTTAATTTATTGTCATTAGTTTGATTTGATGCCTTTGTCTATTGATTACTATAGATGGGCTCCACTAACTCTACTTCTTCTACGTTTTTTACTTGTAACACTTCATAAAAGGCATAAATATGTGGCAATTAACTTGAATACCTTAGAAGTTATTACACTATGAATTTCAATTGCACTATGTAAAAGCACGCTAAAAGTAATAAAAATTCCAATCCAATAAGATCGTAACTTGCCTGAGAATAATTAAAGCTTAGAATAATAAAGAAAAACTTTTTGGCTGATAATTTCATTAGGGAAAGGCTTTGTTTTCTTTTTATAAATTCTAGAGCTTTTATAGGCATCATTACAAAATTCTTCTAATTATTGTAGTTGTAATTTTCTATATTCACCACTCTCAATTGCATAATTTTCTTAAAACAAAATATTTATGCAATTGATTTATGCAATATAAATCAATTTCATAAAAAAGATAGTCAATATTAAGGTACTTATATCATATATATTGAATTATGCAGAGTCCCATAGAATTCTATAGTTAGTGTACCATATATGAGCATCAATTTTGTTTTGACAGTTTCAAGAAATGACCTTCCTAACAAAAATAGGTGATGATCGATCGTTATTTTCCATATCTAAAATATAAAAATAAGTAGAAAATAAATTAATAATTGACTTAAACAAAGACATCTTTAATGATCTCCTTAAGGTATGCATTAGATCAATCAGCTAGCCGAATCGCGACACTAGTTTTTTTCCAAAGGTATAAGATTTAGAGCATAATAGATGGAGTGTTGCACAACATTAATGGATACTCCTAAATCTAGTATAAACTTTTCAATTATAATGTCACCTATCATGCATAGGATGTAAATCATAACTAGATTCTCACATTTTTTAAATGATTATTGAAAGATTCTTTCCTACCTTAATCTTCTTACATCTTTTATGACACTGCTTCCTTTTCACTATTAATTTCTTTTTCTTAGGAGTTTGGGCCACCCTTTCCTTTTCTTTTTGTAATGTCACATGTGTTGTCTTAGATCGAAGCTCTAACTCCTTTTCACTTCTTAAAACTTACATATCCATCCTCCTTTGGGTTTACCACCATATATGAACTTCCTAAAATTTTATACCTCTAAATGATTGATTGCAATAGCCATTTGACTGATTTGACTTTCCAATTTTAAATACTACTTATAATCACCTATTGAAATTTAATGTTACTAGCAAACTTTCGATCATGTTTCTTGAAGAGATATACCTAAATAGGAATTTTAAAAATTAGTCATTGATTAGTGAATTAGTGCATTCACATATTGGAGTTTAGAATTGTCTATCCAATTATGGGTGTAGGTATTTAAATATAGATTATAATTGTGCTGAGGGTTCTCTGAAAAAAAAATCTTCTATATTTACTTGTTTCACTAAATCTTCTTAAAGAATTGGGTAGATATGAGTTGGGTGTCCTATAACCAACATATTTCGCAAGTTTCTAGTACTTCTATTTTTCCTACACCTAATTGGTGAAAATTGATGTTAGTTCATCTAATCTTCTGTCAAAGGAAGAAATATTTACCTTATTTACATACCGAGATTAATGGTTTGGTCTAGTCCCAAATTTTTAGGACTTGGATACCATGTTGGCAATCAAGTTTTAGGCTGCTTTAGGTTTTTTTTTTAACTAACTCCCCACCTTAAGGGCATTAATCATATTTATATCAATTGCTAGAAGACATTTGTAGAAATACTAAATAAGGAGTTGGTCACCAATTTGGTGATGGGGACAACTTGTGTATAAATTTTTGAAACACTCTTAGTACTCGTACAAAGATTCTTTGTTATGTTATCTAATCTTGCAAATCTCTTTTATGATATTAGTAACTCTTAAGGTTAGGAAAAACATCTCTAAAAACAATCTTTTCATCTCGCTCCATGTGATGACGCTTCTTACAGGGAAATAACAAAATCAATCTTATACATCATCTTTTAAAGAAAATAGGAATGCTCACATTTTTATTTGCTCATTGATCACTCCATTTGGTTTCACACCTATACATACCATATAAAACTCCTTTAAGTGCTCATGAGGGTCCTCAACTACAAAGCCACAAAAAGTAGACAAAAGATAGATTAGTCTAGATTTTAACTCAAAAGTAGCTTTAGGATCTAAATTTAGAAATGTAACGCAATGAGGTTATTGGTCCAAATTTGGAGCAGCAAGCTAACATAAAGTTTGATTGGTGGCCATGGTTTCTATTATTTCGCCAACTAAAGTAATGCGTAGCTTTTGAATTTTAGTTTCTTTCCTTATACTTTTCGTAGTCTTTCTTATCTGTATATTAGATATGCTTGCTTTCATAATAGATTAACAAATATATAAACTAAGAATTCCCTGACAATGATGCCAAAATTTGGTGCAATTGTCATCTATATGCGAATTAAACCTTAAGCTCCTGCAACAGAAACAAATGTAGTATAAGAAAGTGGGAATCATTCCTGCAATAAAATATGATTTGTTAATCATTATGTAACAAAAAAATAAATGAAATGGATAATTATGTTAATAAGAAATTTTGCGATAAAAATTGACAAATTAAATATTGTAAATAGTAAAGATGAATCACCAGTAAAACTAACCTTGGTCTTTGGTCACATCTATCTTTAGAACTAGGATTGATCATTGATATAAAAGAAAATAATTTTATCAATCAAGTAATTATTGTGTTACTCAATACTTGTCTTTCCTTACAATTAGCAAATCATAAAAATGTAATCTAACTAATCCTTATTAGTTAACAACCTTAGATACAATCCAAATTTTACTTAAACAATATCTTCAAAACAAGAAAGACAACGAATCAAGATAATACAATATCCACAATTGCATTTAATCCATTTAAACATTCTGCCTAAGAGCTAATAATTCTTGATTCAACAAAATATAAACTCCAAGTTGATACAAAGATTAAAGAGATTGAACATTTACATATATAATATTTAATCTAATAATCAATTATTTCAATCAACAAACTAATATCACGTACTAGCTAGTATATAACCAAAACAATCATAACATATAAGCATACAAAAATAATTTAATATTTGAATAAACAAAATAATTTGCATTAAGACTCAATTATCTCACAATCTACGAATTTCCAAAGACTTCAGCTTCCTTTAACTGTGAAAAGAAACTTAGCTACTAAAGGTCATAGTTTGTCAATAACGTATATTTGAGGACAAGAATAATATAAAGTAATGAAGTAGCCGGAAAATACAAAAGAGACAGATTGATTTCCAAATTTAGTCAGCATAAGATGTAAAAATCATAAAACATTTGACTGTAAATTTGAATTTGGAAAGTTGTAGCCTACTGATCGTGTCCGTATGTAGTCAGGAAAATTAATTATGACTTTTTTAAATTTCTTTTAGTTCTAAGTAAAATACCAGAATTCAAAAGAAAAGAAAATCCCTTTATTAAACCTAGAATTGCATGCAACAAAAAGGAATTAAGATTCAAAATGACGACATTAATAAACAACTCTATCAAAATTCTGCATTAGTAATCAAAAAAACCTATCTTACCGAAAACTCCTCTAGAAAAAGGCCTCCTTGGCTCGTTCTCCCCGTAATTTGGTAAGTACTTCCAAACCACGGTTCCAAGGCACGACATAAATCTATCAGGTTAATAAGCATTTTGTGGTGCATCCTTGGAGCTTTATACATAAAGAGTTGGCAATGATCTAGGTTTTGGCAGGTATTAAGTACCATTAATCTCACATTTTTCTCTTGCTTCTCTTGGAATTGGTAGAGGAGCAGGAGGGTGTAATATCCTGATTTCTTCTTAGGCCTTTCTGAGTGCTCCTAGATTTTTCAGCAACTCAATCAATACCAACTCCCCTGTTGTTGATAATGTCTCAGTTCTAGCTATGAAGACATCCTGAAGAGAACATTTCAAAGTCAAAAGACTGTATAACTCGTTGTTCGTAAACAAAAGAATTGCAGTACTAATGATGAGTGCAAGTGTAGTCGTAATAGCAATTGCAGTTCACCATTGCTGCAAGTGTCATAATAGCAATGGCAGTTCATCATTGCTGCAAGTGCCAAGTGTTACTAATAATTTGACATAGATGAACGGTCTTGTTGATGACCAAACTCCATCTGCCTTAATTCAAATACATTTTATTATATAAAATAAAGTATTGGTAAAACTGTTAGCATTTGCAGAATTAATAACAACGTAACAGATCAGGAATCAACAGACATATACTAACCACAATTACTGCTTTGATGTTGTCGGTTGTCAATGGTGATTTCAAGGTTTCCTTTCTCCTGAAGCCTCAAAAGAACTTCCACATCCTCCTCAGTACTATTACCACTCATCTTTTTCATTTCCTTTTTTGCTACATGGTCTTCAAGCATACTCTCCATTATACCCTCCAATTCTTTGGACAGCTGCAAGGGTCTGGACTTGGTCTGCAAAATTCCATGGAAGGAAACCGGTCTGCAAAACTAAATCCTGCTGCACATTGGATTATCTCCTTAAGAACTAGAGAGAATTTCTCGTGCTCTTTGGATTTCTTACCAGAGATAGGCCTTATGTCAAAAGCAAACAACAACTTGCTCAAGTTGAATGGTAACTCTCCGTCAGAGGCGAATAAATTCATTTATGAGGTTGGACACTTCCTCCTCCCTGATCCATCATCCGATTTTTTTTCTGGCAAACACAAAAATCAGGAAAAAAAAATAAAAGCACCAAAGATAAATAAAATTGAAATTCATTAACGCAGTTTAGTACACATTGCCTACGTCTACGGGGCCCCCACTCAATTTAATCACTTTCACGAAAGTTTAATAGATTTACACAAGGGCTTTCAAAGTCAACTTACTCAATCCTTGAAACTATCTCTCAACCTCACTTTTCGTGAAAGATTTTAACATCCAATAATACGACCGACTCGTGTTAACCTCAACAAATGATTTTCTCTAACACTCTTTTTAACGAAAGAACAATAAATAAATAACTCAAGTGATTGACTAATTAAGAACAAGAATAGAAAACACTTTAGATTAAAAAAAACAGCTTCTCGAAAGATTCTGCTCTATTGAAATAAATCTGAAAGTTGTCGCAACAAACTATGGACTGATTTTTGCAAACTCCAACATCAACTCACAGTAGCAAAGGAAGACATCACGCACAACTAATCAAGCAAATAGGCCTTCAGTAGAAGACACACAAAATGGACAAATCGACTTAATCGTTAGCTATGAAGTGAAAACTCAACACCAAGTCCTGAGCAATTCAAGATGTCGCACTCACAAATAACTATCAGCTCACGTACAAAAACTTCACACACTCACAATCAATTAACCAGTAAACCCAGCTACCTACATACGGAAATAACACCTGGAGATGTTTTTTGCAACACACGCATGGACCACACACCATGGGTTACGTCATCCACCATCTCTTACCTAATTCGCTAAAGATACAATAAACAATTATTTCCCACTGCACAGAGAGGTCTTCACACACACGCCCACTACACTTCTGTGCCCACACAATCTCCATAAGAAACGTAATCTACGTAAATCTTCATCCAAGATAGAGTTCTATTTGCACAACAACTCTATCCGAGAAGCCAAATGAAGTAAGACTTCTTGATTTATATTTTTTGTTATTATCTGAATATCCAATAATCAAAAATGCCAAAATTAAAATAATAGGACATAGTAAATATTCTAACAATCTCCCCCTTTTTGGTATTTTTGTCACAAACATAAACCCCTCTTGAATCGCATAAACAAATATATAAATGTATTGAAGTTACAATACTCCCCCTCAATCCAAGGTTAAGTTCCAAAGAACATACATCAAATTCTTCAAGTTCAAGAAACATCCAAAGAAACAATAATGAACATCCATTAAATATCCAATCATCCATATTTCTCCCTCTTAGGGCAAAAAGATGCCAAAAAGCAAGACTAATAATTACAGAGATACCTTGAGATCTCCCCCTAAATAAAACATTCACAAAAAACAATCTGATATCTCTCTCTTAGGACAAAACAATGTCAAAACAAGAATACCTTTAGTGCGATCAATCTCGGCAAATAAAGAAGCATAAAAATCATCAATAGTTGCAGTGGAAGAATCATAAGTATGCCAAAATGACAATTTATTACCAGTCAAAACACTCGCCAAAGTATCATTACTCACATCAAAGTCATCTGCCTACGACTCATTAAGTTCAAAAACCCCATCATCAAGCATAGCCTCATGTACTCATCAATCAACTGAACCTTAGAAAACTCATAAATGAAAAACTCAGAAAGCTTAAACGATAACTCCTTCGAACCTTTTTCTTTGTTTTGTTTTGTTTTTATAAATAACATCGAACTATACTTCAAAAATGTAAAGCACACAGTCTCTGTGCCCCTTAAAGAACTTCAAACCTGGGCTTATTCCTCATCACATTATCTCAATCATCAACTGTCTAGTTGATTTCTTCATCCGAAGTAACTAACTTATCCTCAGTCTGAACAGTTTCTTCAAAAGCAGTAACTAATTGTGAATCTGAACAATTTCTTGTTTTTCCTTCACTATGTCTTTGTGCTTGTCCTTGACCCTTTCTAACGCAAGTGGATTTTGGTACTAAAGGCTGATTCTGAAATTTATATGAGAGATATATTCTTTCGGTTTTGGCTTCTTTGAAACAACATCTGCAGTAACTTGTAGAATTTTGGCCTTATGTGCCCGATAACTTCGCAAAAATGACATGTGGGAACAAATCTTCGATTCTTCCTCGATGTTTCTTCTTGGACGGATTTGTGTATATCAATTTTCTCATCATTCACCTTGGAGCACTCTCCTTTGTAACCAATACCTTGAAGATCCCCTTTAACCTTACCGATTTCGATTAACTTTTCTGTGCCTCCATTCAGCATTCTCAAACCCTTTTCGGTACTTGCTAACTTCAGTCTGACTTCATCGAGCTCGTCTAAAGCTACCATCAATTTCTTCTCTAAATCTTGGATAGTTCTTCATAGAGAAGTTTTCTTCCTTCAACTGTTCATTCTTTCTACATGTTTTCACCCATTTTGTATACATCACTTCGTAAGCCTCGTAAATATTCCTTCTTTTATCATCTGAACCACTTTCATCACTGTCATAATCTGATATTGAACCTTCACCTGATTTTTCTCCGTTTTTCTAAAAAAAAAATTTGATTTGCCCCCTTTTTCGTCTTCAATTACTTCCTTCTTAGTTACTGTTAGGCATGCAACTAGATTTTTACTATACAAAGCAACTAACGCAACACCATTTGCAATTTCTTCTTCACTACCATGTTCACTTTCTGATTCATTCTCACTCCAAGTACTAGTAAAAGATTTCCCTTTTCTCTTCTTTAAGGAATTAGCATATTCCGCTTGCATATGTTTGAAGCCTTGACACTCATGGCATTGAATTCTCCTCATCTTTCTTTCACCCTTTTGAGTTCTGGCTTGTTTGAAATTTCTATTCGATGAGCTCCCACCGTTTTGACTAAAATCATAAATATCCTTCTTCACTTTCTTTAACTACTTATTGAAATTTCTTGTCAATAACTCCATATCCTCATTCTCATCGGATTCATCTTTGAAGTCATTCACGGCTTTACCAATCTTAGCTTAGAATGCCAATCCTTTGCTCTTGTCTCGATTATCCATCAACAAATTCACCTCAAAGTGGGTAAGAATCCCAATTACCTTATTCAAAGACAATTCAGTGATATCATGGCCTTCTTCGATGGCCACAATTTTTGGTATGAACCTCGGAGGCAACGATCTCAACGTCTTCTAAACCAGTTTCAAGTTAGAATATTTCTTTCCAAGTTGATGTGTTTGATTTATTATATCACACAATCTTTCATGAAAATCCCCAATAGTCTCATTTTCATTTATCTTTAGTTCTTCAAACTTTACAATTAATATTTGAATTTTTGACGCTATCACATATTTGAACCCTTCATAAGTAGTCTGAAAAGTATCCCACGCTTCTTTAGCCGACTCACAGACCGATATCAATGAGAAGTATCCTTCATCAACAGCACTGAAAATTGCATGCATTGCTTGTGAGTTTCCAAATACCCTCTCTTCTTCAGCTCTTGTCCATTCAGATGGATCTTTTAAAACTGCCTCATCCTTATCGTTAGTAATCATTGGATGCATCCACCATGTACTACCAAATGCCAAGCTTTTGTATATTGAGCCTAGATGAAGACTCCCATCCATGATTTCCATATAGGATAGTTAGAGTCGTCCAACAATAGTGGCCTGGTGATAGATGCACCCTCTCTCGTAGCAATGTTTGCGAAACTCGGATCTGCACCAACTTGCTATACCAAGTCCTGATTTGGTGACCTCACTTTGATACCAATTGAAGAAAAAAATTGAAGAGATTATTGTTTACAAACCTTCCGATTCTTTTATAAAAAACACAAAAATTAGAGAAAAAAATTTAAAGTACCAAAGATAAACAAAATCGATATTTGTTAAAGCAGTTCAGCACACGTTGTCTTCATCTGGGAGGCCGTCACACAGCTTAATCACTTTCATCAAAGTTCAATAGATTTACACAAGGGCTTTCAAAGCTGACTCGCTCAATCCTTGAAACAATATCTTAACCTTACTTCCCGTGAAAGATTTTCACACCTAATAACACGACCGACTCGTGTTAACCTCAACAGAGAATTTTCTGAACAGTTTTTTTAACGAAAGAACAATAAATAAATAACTTAAGTGATTGACTAACTAAGAACAAGAACAAAAAACACTTGAGATTAAAAAAAAAGCAACTTCTTAAAAGGTTTAGTTTCACTGAAATAAATATGAAATTTATCACAGCAAACTATGGACTAATTTTTGCAAATTCCAACATCAACTCATGATAGTAGAGGAAGACATCACGCATAACTAATCAAGCAAATACGCCTTCGGTAGATGACGCACACAATGGACAAATCGAGTTAATCATGAGCCATGTAGTGAAAACTCAACACCAAACTGTGAGCAATTCAAGATGCTGCACCCACAAAGAACTATCAGCTCACGTACAAAAGCTTCACACACTCACAATCAATTAACCAGTAAACCTAGCTGCCCACATAAGGAAATAACACCTAGAGATGTTTTCTGCAACACACGCATGGACCACACACCATGAGTTATGTCATCCACCATCTGTTACCTAATTCGCTAAAGATACAATAAACAATTGTTTCCCACTGCACAGAGAGGTCTTCACACACACGCCCACTACACTTATATGTTCACACAATCTCTATAAGAAATGTAATCCACGTAAATCTTCATCCAAGATGGAGTTCTATTTGCACAACAACTCTATCCAAGAAGCCAATTCAAGTAAGACTTCTTGATTTATATTTTTTGTTATTATCTAAATATCCATTAATCAAAAATGCCAAAATTAAATTAATAGGACATAGTAAATATCCTAACAGATCCCTTCTCGTACTTAACGATTCATGTTTCTAGATCTTTGGCAACTGTCTCCTGTAATCTCCATGTGGTTAAAAACACAATGTTTGTCATCTTATAAGAAAAAAAGCTAGCAACCAAATTAAAGGGTGTCTGAGTAAAGTTGATTTCATGAATTTTCATCATTTCTTTGGCAGATTCAAGCGATGAAATCAACACGTTTGCAACTTCACCAAGTTGAAGTTTCATGGCGCTTCCATATATCTTTTCCAGCTCTGTTAGTAGGTGATGGGGCAAAGAGCCCCCAATCAACTGGTGAATGTTTCCAATAACAAGCAACTTCCATGGCCCTAAAGGTAAGTGGCTTTTATTTGATTGCTTCCATACCATCATTGCTATAAAAGCTAAACAAAATTAGCAATATGATGATAAGCGTTGGAAAGGAAGGAAATTAGAGCTCCATCTTTAAGAAGAGCATTAACATTTAATGGTAAGAACTGAGAACTAAAGGTTTGTGTTTTTCAAAGAGAATGGTTATGACCCTATTTAGAGATTAAAGTATTTTCATTGCTTCATGTCTCCACCTTCTCTACCATATATAGATTTGCATTCATTATCGTGACTCTAATGGTTCTCATCATGTTTTAACTAGAACATGAATTGTGTAACTTACGATTGATAAGTTATTCCTGATAAAGCAAACAAACGCAAGAGGAGGGTGAATTGTAAGTAAAAGAAATTTTGCAAGTTCTTTCAATTCGTATAACAAGCAGATCCTAATTAACGAATAAAAATAGTAAGAGCCTTTCAGAGAATAAAGTATTTTAAACATTAGGAGCCTTTTGTGGAATAGGACCCTGCTTAAATGAAAGGAGCCTACTGAATGATGAATCCCATTAAAACATTTTAAAAACAGAAGACGCCTGTTAAAAGTGAAAGGAACCGTCAACAAGTTGAAAACAGAAGGGACCTATTATAAAAGTGAAAAAGTTTCTTGCTAAAATGAACACACACATAATATAATGCAGAAATATAAAAGATAATGAATGAGAGAGAGAAAGGGGGCAGTTGATTTATACTGATTCGACTTACAATCCAAACCTATGTCTAGTCCCCAAGTATCCAACTTGAGTGTTTCACTATAAAAATCTGAGTATTAAATTTGACGAGCCTCTCCAAGCTCACAAGTACTTATTTTTCAAGGTTCTCCAACCTTCCACACTCGAAGTGTATAACACACTTCTAAAAGCTCACATAAACATAAAATAACAATATCTTTCTTGATATAGTGATTTCACTTTCTGTGGTACAATAAGAATGATATGACTCTCAAGAACATAGATGTTGTTCAAATGTTTCAAAAGTCTAAGTATGTTTATACTTTTTGCAAGTGTTACTGCTCATCCTTAAATAGTCAATTTCTTCAACTAGTCGTTACTTCACTTGCACCTTTAGTCAATTGGATGGATTTAAATCTGAATAACTTCGATGTCATCTTTTCCAAACGGGGCTAATATACAACCTTCATAAGTAGTAGGATCCTTTCAGATAAACCATTTCTAATAAGGTAAGTTTATAATGAAGGTTCCTGCAAGAAAGAAAACATATTTCTTATGATTTTATTTCCTTTTGAGAATTAGACCATTAACTATATAAGGAATTAAATCAAATTTGAATTTTGAAATATTATATAGTTATCATCAAAATCGTTAATCATAAACCTCAAGCTAACAATCTCCCCTTTTTGATGATGACAAGCAATAATAGATATATTTTCAAAATTCAAAGAGATAATAGATGATTTCGAAATATACCTGTGACTTTTATATGTTCAGACATTTAGAAGGAGTATGTCTTATAAGAAAGGAACCTATCGTTTATATATCATAGATTTTCACCAGTTTAACATCAAAATCAATCACATATATAATCGAGGTAGCATTAAGAAATATATCATCATATATGCAAAATTATGCAAAAATATATCCACATAAACTCTCTTCTTTGTCATTATCAAAAACAATAAAGTATAGGGAGGAAGTGAAATAAAAAGAATGAACTAGAGGGAAAGAATAAATACTACATCAAACAAAATCATTAATATAAATAATCTAAGTAGAAAGCAAATAGCAACAGAGTTATTGAAGAGATTCAAGGATTCTATTGAGCAAAATCTACATGTCAAGAAGTTGATTCTACATGCTATCTATTTGTTCTTAATTGGCTTAAATATCCCTTGACTTTTGTTGAAGATTTGCATTATTTTCATCCTGAGGAGGGACATGAGTTTGTTGGTCTGGAGCAAGATCTAAGTTTTCTACTACCCTTTCAGATCTTTTGTCTACCTAGATATTGTTTTACAATTTGTATCCAAATTGATAAGGAATGGAAGGGTGAAACTTAGCCAATGCATACAAATTCAGATTTACAAAAGGGACTCCATAATGGTTGAAAATCTTGGTGAGCAACATTCCATAAGGTAGGCAACCGGTTGTATTCTTATGATTCCCCTTATCCACCATGAACCTTAAGATCATAGCTGAAAGATTCATTCTATTCCCTTTTAGCAAATTATACACCACATAAGTGTCTAGTAGGTTGCACTTTTCAATTGAGCTACTCCTAGGGAAAATTGAAGTAGCTGAAAGCGATGCAAGACATCGTGATATTAAGTCTAATTGTTTGCTCCAGGGTCTCTTGTCTTAGGTGTTTTCAGCAAGAAGGAAAATGGATTTGACAACTTCGACTAACTCTAGATCATCAACATTCCACTGATGACAGGGAAAATTAGTTTTCCCCATAGGAGCTACTTCCAGTATTTCTCCTAAGATTTCCTCGGAAATTAAAATTTCACATTCATGCATATTTCAAATAGAAGGATGAATTAATAGCATCAAATATTATATCATCAACATATATTTACACTATGAGTACATCATTCTCCTTTCTCTTAATAAATAAAGTTTTATCAACCTTTCCTCTTTCAAAGTTATTCTCAAGAAGAAAGTTACTTAACCTCTTATACTATGCTCGAAGAGCCTACTTTAAACCATACAGAGCTTTGGATAACTTCATCAAATAATCTGGATGGTTTTCATCTTCAAAACCTGGGGGTTGCTTAACAAATACTTCTTTGTTAATGTAACCATTTAAGAATGCACTTTTAACGTCCATTTGGAGCAACTTGAAGTTTCTATAGCATGCAAAGGCAAGAAAAATTCTAATCAATTTCAATCTAGCAACTGGTGCATAAGTTTCATCAAAATCAATATCTTCCTGTTGATTATAACCTTGAACTACAAGCCTAGCTTTGTTTCTTACCACCTTACCATTTTCATCAAGTTTGTTTCGAAATACCCAACAAGTTCCAATAACTGACTTGTTTTGTGGACGAGGCACCAAATTCCATACTTGTTCTTATCAAACTGACTTATCTCGTCTTTCATAGCTAAGAACCAGTTGTCATCAGTAAGAGCTTCTTCAATAGACTTTGGTTTTAATTGTGAGATGAGAGCCATAAAGTTATTCTTGAGCGATGATTTTATTCTTAGACTTTTAGAGGGATCCCCAATAATATATTGAAGTGTATCAAGATCTCTCCATTCTCTCGGTGTTTTTTGTTGCATAGGCTCCTGCTGAGATGAAGGAGCATGCTCTGTTATAGCTTCAGAAGAGCCTTCTTGATTTTGTGATTCTGAAGGTATTATAGTAGTAGTTTGATTCTCTGATGTATTTTTAGGAATCAAAGGAA
>JANKOD010000005.1:17733740-17750611 GCA_026284645.1 Erythroxylum acuminatum | reverse complement strand
AGTTCGCAAAACTCACCCAAAATTTGCAAATATTTTTCAGGACTCAGAAGAATACCCCGTTAGGCTAACGGGAGTATATCTACAGCATTGAAGTGAAAAATAGAGGTCGGGATCAGTTCGCGTCTGCATTGTATTTATTTATTTTGTATTGAATTGGTTATTCCGCATCTTTTGTATAGCTTTATGTTTTGAAATGATCCAAGTGTTTGCAATTGTGAAAGGGCCCAAACGGCCATATGGGAATGTATATCGAATGAAATGTTAACCTATATTCTCCTCACATTGGCAATAGTGTCACGTCAAATTTTAAAATCTACTCACGTAGTTGGATACTTTACATCAAACAAAATACATACACTCTCAGTAGCATATTCCACTTACTATGCCTTAATCTCCACTTGGACTATGATTCCATGATTCACTTTTGATTTCTTACCTATTCATCTCCGATTTGTTCTTCAATGATCACTCATAAATTGAATCATCTAATCAACTTATCTCAATTTAGGGAAATTCTTCTTTGAAAGAAGATTTCTTGCTACAATCATCGATACCATTCATAGAATCCTTATAAATCCACTATTTTTCATATTTTTTTTGTAAATGGCATGGTATGATTGGGAAGGGCTTATGCCCTACTTGATTATTGACTTCCGCATGTGTGCTTGTGTTTTCAAAAAAAATTTATACCGATTTCTAATTGAGTGAGTGTTTTAAAACGCTACCCTCGTGGGGCACGGACTCGGATATCACCGTCGATGTCAGGTTCGAGTCTTGCGGGAGTAGGGTGTTATATTTATGTGGTATCAGAGCCCAGAAGTACAATCTTATATGGGCATTCTGAAATATGTGTCAAGCTATATGCATATGCATATTAGTCATGTCATAGCAGACTGCGCTAACTGATCCCTAGTATGAGTCACATGCATGAGCATTTCCTTAAGAGCTTCAGCAGTTAAATTCATTGATGATTTGATAGAATGTGCGAAAATAAAGGTTTATGGAGATTTTGGAAATGAGAAATAGCATCAGATTTTGTATGATGGACAGAGGTTCACCCCAAATGGGTATATACCCTTGAGGGTGACACAAGTGTGAATAGGTATATTGTTGTGGATTGGTTGTAGTTGAGGAAAATGAGTATATGAATAAAAAGGAGACTAAAGTGTACCGACAGAATGAGATGAAATCATAAAATTGTTACGATCATAAAAGCATGAAATTGGAGCCAGAATGGTTATGCGAGTATTGTGCTAAGAGTTGTAATTCAGTATAAGGGGATATTAGGGGAAGATTGAGAAAAAAAAAGAAGTCATAATGAATATGCACTGGAAATTCTGGATTGGTTGAGTATATATATATATCTACGGGAAAAAGAAATAGTATATGGATGGATATAACAGATAAAGATTCAATATAACTGTATCGGTGGATGTATTCTTGAATATGAAATTGATATTATGTTCTGGTGATATGTCCTCGAATGTGATATAAAGGTGAATACATTGTCATGGATTGTTTAAGGAAAATAAAGATAATAAGATGAAAGTTTATAAACCAAGTTGATACGACCTTGAAAGATTACACTAATATCAACATATGCGTTCTTACAAAGCTTTAGTGGGCATTTCTAGCCCCAATACATCAAAGTCCCAAAAATTGAAATTTCAAAGAATTTGTAAATATTTTTCAGGACTCAAAAGAATACCCCGTTAGGCTAATGGGAGTATGTCTACAGCATTCAAGTGAAGAATAGAGGTCGGGATCAGTTCGCGTCTGAATTGTATTTATTTATTTTGTATTACATTGGTTATTCCGCATCTTTTGTATAGCTTTATGTTTTGAAATGATCCAAGTGTTTGCAATTGTGAAAGGGCCAAAACGGCCATATGGGAATTTTTTTTGTAAATGGCATGGTATGATTGGGAAGGGCTTATGCCCTACTTGATTATTGACTTCTGCATGTGTGCTTGTGTTTTCAAAAAAAAAATTTATACCAATTTCTAATTGAGTGAGTGCTTTAAAACGCTACCCTCGTGGGGCATGGACTCAGATATCACCGTCGATGTCGGGTTCGGATCTTGCGGGAGTGGGGTGTTACATACATATCAATTTTTCAAAATGAGAGAGGCTTTATTGTTATTATAATCTCAATCGACTACCAACTTCAAAATCCCTAAATTAGGAAGTTAGGGACTATTTTTTCTCTCATCCCTGCTTTCTATCCTTATAATCCTCTTTAATTAATGCAGATACGTCTAGGCTCCTATTGTTGGAGGAACCAATGTTTTAAAAAATGAATCGGACCAATCAGTTCGATCAAGAATAGTATTAATCGACTAATTGTTCGGTTCAGTTTCATTTTATAACATTTGTATACACAAATCGTTGTTTGTCTGGAACCAGTTGGAACCAATTTGTTGTATACAATTTTAGAAGCCAAAAAACCACTCTCACTTCACTCTTTGCGCTTTCTCTTCTTCGAATCTCAACTTCATTTATGGGAATCTCAATTCTTCACTTCTCCTCGCTTCGTTTTTTGGGAATCTTAGTTGTCCATATCTTTTAGATTCATTTTATAGGAATCTCACATCTTTACTTCTCCTATCCTCATTTTATGGGAATCTCAATTCTCCACTTCTCCTTGCTTTGTTTTCAGGTAAATCATAGGAATTGCAAAGCCAGAATCTTTGAGAGGTTTAGTTCTTTCACATCTTTTTCACCTTTTTTTAACCTTTTTAGATAAAGCTCTAGTTTGTTTCTTACGCAGAGCTTTAGATTAGGAAGTCTATTTATTTATTTATTTATTTATTGTGTTTTACTTTTATTAGGACTACAATGATGGTTTTATCCTTGTTATTAGGCTCTAGGTCATTATAACTCATATATATACGTCTTTATTGTATTGCGGAAGAACCTTTTGCCTATTTTCAATCAAAATATTATATTTCTCTTAAGGTTTTCGTCTACCTTTTGGGTTCTTTGTAGATTTTGGATTAGATCTGCGTTTTTTGTACTCTTGGCTTAAAGTACTACATTTCCACACTGCGTCAGGTGGTATTAGAGCCTTGGAAACCTAAGGTTTGTTCGTTTGACAACAGCCAACACCAACGACAATGTTCATGGTTTACCCGAAGTTTGGGTGTCAATTCGCAATATGAAACGACAACTGGCGTTGATTCAGGACTAGTTGCAAGCATTATTGCGAGGAGACAACACAAGAAGAATTGAGGAACCAATTGCTAGGAAAGGTGACCCTACAAGGCGTCCTCATATTCAAAATCTCGTGTCATGGAATCATGAAAATAGTTCCAGTGATGAGAAATAAGTCATCCAACCAAGACGAAGAGGAGACTATGAATATAAACTTAAGGTAGATTTCTCATCTTTTAGTGGAGATCTAGATATTGAAGGCTTTCTTAATTGTTTAGCGAAAGTAGAGAGATTCTTCGATTATATGGAGATTTTAGAGGATAGGAAAGTGAAGTTGGTGGCCTACCGTTGAAAAGGGGGAGCTTCCGTATAGTGGGAGCAGTTGCGGGAATAAAGAACGAGAGAAAGGCAGAATCCGATTTCTTTGCAGAGGAGGATCAAGTAGTTGTTTAAAAGGAGATTCTTACTGCCATATTATGAGCAGTATATTTTTGACGCATATCAGCAGTGTCATCAAGGCTGTTGTAACATCCATGAGTATACAACAGAGTTTTGAGGTTGACAGTCCGAAACCAGTTGTCTGAATCTCATCATCAACAAGCCTCACACTACTTGAGAGGGTTGAGATCGAATATAAGGGAGAAGATAGGAATCTAGATGGTGCTTACAGTGCAAGATGCAAGAAATTTAGCTATAAAAGCTAAATCTATATTGAATGAGAAGCAACGGGAGTTTAAGCGCTATACAGGTGAGAAGAGTCTAGGCGATAAAAGAAATAAGGTGGTTACTGCAACCCCTACGAGGAGTAGTGTTGGCAAAGGAAGCACTAATGGCGGAAACGCAAACAAATTAGTTCCAACAACTTCCAAACTCGCCAATCCGTATACCAAACCAGCTCCATCAAAGTGTTACAGGTGTGACGAGCCAGGACACAAATCTAATAAGTGTCCAAAAAGGAGAGTAACAAATATGGTGGAACAAGAAAAAGAGGATGATAAAGAGGAAGTGTGTGGGCTCGAAGGTGATGGTTGGGAACAACAGGGAGAAGAGGATGAGGAGACATATGTGTGTGTCGTCAGAAGAGTGATGATATCCTGCAAGGAGCATGGTGATTTGCAAAGACATAAGCTCTTTCGTACGATGTGTTTGGTGCTAGGGAATTTGTGTGAGTTGATCATTGATGGAGGGAGTCAGGAAAATATTATAAGTGCAGCTATTGTGAAGAAGTTAAAGTTAACTACCGTGCCACATCCATATCCTTATAGCATTAGATGGATCAAGGAGGTTGGATAGATTCTGGTTTAAGAATGGTGTAAAGTGACTTTCTCTATTTGAAAGTATTAGGATGAGCGCTACTGTAACGTAATAGAGATGGATGCATGTCAGATCCTGTTGGAAGACCATGGCAGTTTGATGTAGATGCGATGCATTCTGGAAGGAAAAAATACATATCATTTTGTAAAAGATGGGGTAAAGTATACTTTAGTACCTATAAGTGGCTTGAAGTCTTAAGGAAAGATCCAGAAGCCTTTGTTATAAGAAGTGAATAATCAGGGCAAATTTATTAGTCAGATGAAGGAAACAAAATAGCTGCATCTGTTAATGGTTAAAAGGGAACAACTATTGGAAAGCAGGCCCGAGCCTGTGGTACCTCAAGAAGTACAATCTATATTGGAGGAGTTTGCAGATGTGACTCCAGAGGACTTACCAAAAGGATTACCCCTATACGCGATATCCAACACCATATTGATTTGATTTCAAGAGCTGACTTGCCTAATCTGTCTCATTACAAGATGAGCCCAAAAGAGAATGAGATTCTACGAGAGAAAGTAAAGGAGCTGATAAGTAAAAGCCATATTCGGGAGAGTATGAGTCCATGTGCAATGCCAACATTATTTACGCCGAAGAAGGATGGGAGTTAGAGGATGTGTGTTGATAGTAGAGCGATCAACAAAATCACTATTGGCTATAAATTTCCCATTCCGAGACTTAACGATATGTTGGATCAGCTGAGTGGAGCCATTATTTTCTCTAAAATTGATCTTCGGAGTGGATACGATCAAATAAGAATAAGGGCTGGAGATGAGTGGAAGACAGTCTTCAAGATAAGGGATGACTTATATTAGTGGTTGGCTATACCTTTCGGATTATCCAATGCACCTAGCACTTTTTTGTGTCTTATGAACCAGGAGTTGCGACCTCTCATCGGTAAGTTTGTGGTTATTTATTTTGATGATATTCTTATCTATACTAGATCTATTGAAGAAAATGTGGGACATTTAAGGCATGTATTCGAGGTTTTAGGAGAAAATCAATTATATGCCAACTTAAAGAAATGCCTATTTATGTTAGAGAATTTGATATTCCTTGGATATGTTGTGGGAAAAGTTAGCATCCGAGTGGACGAAGATAAGGTAAAGGCCATTAGAAATTGACCTACACTGAGAACCGTTGGGGATGTGAGGAGTTTTCATGGTTTGGCGACGTTCTATAAGAGGTTTATTAAGAATTTAAGCAACATTGTAGCTCTTATTACGGACTGTCTGAAAAAAGGGAAGTTTAGATAGGAAGAAGAGTAAGAACAAAGCTTCGCCCTTATCAAGGAGAAGCTGTGTACAGCACAGGTCTTAGCCTTACCAGACCTTGAAAAGTTATTTGAAGTGGAGTGTGATGCGAGTAGGATAGGTATCGGGGCAGTATTATCCTAAAAGAAAAGGCCTGTGACATATTCAGTGAGAAACTACGCGAGGCAAGGCAAAAATGGGCTACCTATAATATGGAGTTATATGCCATTATGAGGGCTTTGAAGACATGGGAGCACTACTTAATTGGAAAGGAGTTTATTATTTATACCAATTACTAAGCATTGAAGTATTTGGGAAGTCAGAAGCAGTTGAGGACTAAGATGCAAGCTAGATGGTCAGCTTTTATTGACAAGTTCCCCCATAAACTTGTCTATAAAGATGAGAGAAACAATGTAGTGGTGGACGCTTGAATCGACAAGTAGCCATGATTAGAACGCTAACAGTTGAGATTGAAGGTTTCGAATGCTTAAAAGACTTATACGTTGATGATAAAGACTTCAAAAGAATATGGCAAACTTGTCAAAGAGGGAAGCTGTATAAGGACTACTACATTTATTATGGCTTCCTTATGAGAAGTAACCAACTATGCCTCCCGCGAACATCAATGAGGGAGAAGGTAATTAGAGACTTACACGGAGGAGGGTTAGCTAGACACTGGGGCAGAGATAAGACACTTACGGAGGCACGTAAAAGGTATTTTTGGCCTAAATTGAGGAGAGGCGTTGTTTCTATTATTTCTAGGTGCCAAATTTGCCAAATTTATAAAGGTCATGCATCAAATGTGGGTTTATACATATCATTACTTGTGCCTGACAATATTTGGGAAGACCTTTCTATGAACTTTGTACTGGGTTTACCAAGAACACAAAGGGGCATAGATTCAGTTTTCGTGGTGGCCGACAGATTTTCTAAGATGGCGCACTTTTTACCATGTAAGAAGACAACAGATGCGCCAACCATTGCTAAATTGTTCTTCCAATAGGTGGTGAGGCTCCATGAGGTTCCAAAATCAATTACATCTGATGGAGACACTAAGTTTTTGAGTCATTTCTAGAGAACTTTGTGGGGTATTTTTTTATTCATCCTTGAAGTATAGTAGCACAGCTCACCCACAGATCGATGGACATACTGAAGTGGTGAATAAGACTCTGGGTAATTTAGTGCAATGTATTTTTCGTGACAAGTCGAAGAATTGGGATTTTCTTATCGCATAAGTTGAGTTTGCCTACAACAATGTTATCTATAACTCTATCGGTCGATCTCCATTCTCCGTGGTTTACACTAAGGTACCAAATCATGTACTAGACCTTATTCTGTTACCTAAAAATGTTAACATCCATGCGAGTGCAACCAAGTTTACTAAAGAAACCCAAGAAATATAAGTCAAGGTGAAGGAATGACTTGAAAAAGCTAAAGCAAAGTATAAGGCTAATGTTGACCCACATAGGAAGAATCAAGTGCTTAAGGTGGGAGATGAAGTAATGGTGTTTATAAACAAAAAGTGGATTGCTGAACATCACCACAAGTTGAAGGCCAAGAAGTATGGTCCATTCAAGATCTTGAAGAAAATTAATGACAATGCATATGTCATTCAGCTACCTTCGTAGATGGGTAATATCAATCAAACCTTTAATGTTGTGGATATTTACCCCTACTTATCGGAGTGCAAGTTAGGTTATCAAGAGCATAACTCCAGGTCGAGTTCTTTACAAATGGAGGGGACTGACGTGGAGCTTTAGATATGGAAGTCTATTTATTTGTTTATCTAGTGTGTTTTACTTTTATTAGGACTACAAGGATGTTTTTATCCTTGTTTTTAGGTTATAGGTTACAGGTCATTATAACTCATATAAATACTTCTTTATTGTATTGCGGAAGAACCTTTTGCCTATTTTCATTCAAAATACTGTATTTCTCTTAAGGTTTTCGTCTACCTTTTGAATTCTTTGTAGAACTTGGATTAGATATGTGTTTTCCGTATTCTTGGATTAGAGAACTGTGTTTTCGCGCTGCGTCAATTTCTTCACTTAAGAGATGTCGGTACCTGTCCCTGCAACATGATAGTTACAACTCCATGGCACCTCTAAAAGGCCTTCATGTCTATTTTTCACACAAAATAGAAAAATGAAGTAGCAAATAGTATTCGGACTTGTGTGAGTTCAAAAAGAAAATTTGGAGCAAGAAATCCGACAGTTGATGAATGGGTTTTGGAGTGAAATACAGATTCTAATTGTCACTTCTCTAGAGTTCAAGTTTGTTCAACTATGTTATTCGAGTTCTAAATATGTTAAAAGATAAAATAAGGATACCAACCATAGAAGTAGTTCAGACATATTTGCTTAGTGAAGTAGGACAATGATCAAGAGTTTAAATCTTTTGGGTTTATAGTTGTTACAACTTTGATACCTTGTAAAGTTGGATCAGTTTTGAGAAAACTTAGTTATACTTTTTCATCATGTACTTCCATCTATATATACAATTCCTTTCACCCCATACAAGATTAGTGTCAGATAAGAAAGAATAGCTGAAATATACAAGATAATATCTACAATATATACCACGAACCTCGAATATACTAAGTTTCAAAATGAATCTTCTAACATAAAAGTTACACTTTAAATGAGTTCATATAGTCTAAGACATTCTTTTTAGAATAATTAATTGGTGAGAAATGATTTAGAATTAAAAGTTAATAGAGTTTGTTAATTAAAAATGGGCAATTTAATTTAATACTCGATCTGACAAAGATTATTTGTTTTACTAAATTTTAAATTTATAAAACATTTTCTTTGCTAAGTAAATATCTAATAAAAACTACAAAAAGAATTTAAAAACTTAGAGATAAAATTTATAAAAGATGATGTTTGAAATGAAATTTTTAACTATTATTTATTTTTCATACTAAATACGCTAGGAACGTCACTTAAAAGCTAACCATTTATAAGTTCACTAGCCTGTAAAATCAAAAGAAAAAAATGTTGTGTCAGTTTAAGAAATCGTAGTTAACATTACTAGCCATTTCACTTCCTAGTTCTCCATAACTACCCATCAACCACCCACCTTCTCCCAACACTAAGGTATAACTTTTAAACCTCAGATCATGGATTGAAACCCTTTTTTCTGGCCAACAAGCCTATATTCCTATGCAGCAGAAAACTTTCATGACAACAGAAAAAAGGTTATTCTTTTTCCAACACAATCCGTTACTTCCATTTCTTTACTCTCTCAAACTCAACCCACATCTTCTGAAATTGTTTAGTAACCTACTAACCTTTGATTCTCCAACACTATTTAGTATTTACTACTGCAGTCCATTTTGTCCCACGCTCCAGTATTTATTACACTCATTTCTTTCACAGTCTTTCAACTCCGTATATTCCAACTCATAGCTTCCATTGTTTTACCTATAGGAAGTTATTACAAACCATTAGATTTCTCGAGAACTCTGCATTCTTCTCCTATTAATTGTTGTACATTTTGTCATTCTCTGTGTTTGTGACACACGTATAGGGACACCCCACCAACGAACTCTCATGAACAGGAGAGGAGTGATCAGGGAAACTCGTGTTCTTTGTGGCTTTGCTCTGGTCTTCATGTTGTTCTCGAGTTCTTTTCAGTTGAGTTCGTCTCAAAATCAGAGACACGGGAAGGATTATATTAGTTGGGATGATATCAAGGTGGATGATCACGGAGCGAGACTGAGTGTTAGAGATGATATTAATGGAAATAGAGTAATTATAGTAGACCAAAATGGTGGAGGAGATTCATTAACAGTTCAAGGTGCAGTAGACATGGTAACAGATTATAACACAAAAAGGGTGAAAATTTTTATCCTCCCTGGGATTTACAGGTTTGTAACGTGCATGTCTAAAACAGACTTCGATATTTTCACTGTCTGCTTCTCTCTATCTTTCTCTTAATTCGTGTATTTATTTGTTTTGTGTGTGTAAAATCATTACAGCAGGAGTGGAAAATAAATGTAGTTATGAAGTATTGAGTAGTTGAGCTATATTATCGGGGTTAATGGGTACAAATGATCACTACGTGGTTACTGTATGCAGTTTTATGCTTAGGTGATAGGGATTCTTTGTCCTTTATGTAATGCTTATTTACCTTACCTTAAGGGAATATAACTTACTTGGACCCTATGTCATCTATATTCATATGTATTCTGTCAGCCCAAAGCTGCTTAAGTCGATGATTCATTAGCCGCTTATGTAACCAAGTTCCATGGAAATTAGGGAGAAGTTGATTGTGCCAATAACCAAGCCATATGTCTCATTAATTGGGAACGAAAGCCACGCTTCTCATACCATAATTTCTTGGAGCAATAAAGCTTCTGATACGGATGACAAAGGGGTTCCGCTTGGAACCTTCAGATCCGCATCAGTCACTATAGAATCTGATTACTTCTGCGCAAGTGGTATCACATTTGAGGTCAGATAGTAGTGGTGTTTGCTGCACAATTCAATTCGATACTATTCTTTACTGATTGGTATGTTATCGGGTGATAACAGAATACAGTAGTAGCACATTCTGGAGGAATTGGAATGCAAGCAGTAGCTCTGAGAGTTTCTAGCAACAAGGCATTTTTCTATAAAGTAAGGGTCTTGGGATCGCAGGACACACTCCTAGATGAAAAAGGATCACACTACTTCTATCAGTGCCACATTCAGGGTAATGTGGATTTCATATTTGGCACAGCAAGGTCACTTTTTCAGGTAACACAAAGCTATGCATTAAGTAGTAGTACAAACGGGTATGGAATGTTCTCTCATGTTAATCAAATTCGGTGGCTCTTTAAACAGGATTGCAGCCTTCAATCAACTGCCAAAAGGGCAGGAGCAATCGCAGCTCACCACAGGAATTCACCAGGTGATGACACAGGTTTTTCTTTTGTAGGTTGTGTGGTAAAAGGAACTGGCAAAATTCTTCTTGGAAGAGCTTGGGGAAACTATTCCAGAGTTATATATTCGTTCTGTGAAATTGGTGACATTATAACACCTACAGGATGGAGTGACTGGAACCAGCCTTACAGACAGAAGTAAGACATTCCTTTCGCTGACTTTGATAAACTAGATATATATATATAGAAAGAACTGAAAAAAATGAATGTAAGTACAGGACTGCAGTTTTTGCCGAGTATTCGTGCACCGGAAGAGGAGCTGATACAAGTCATCGCGTTCCATGGTTGAAGGCATTCACTTACGAGGAAGTTAGGCCATTTCTAGGCATGGAATTCATAGGGGGGCAGAAATGGCTCAGATTATAGTTTCTTCTTCTTCGTTTAAACAGTTTTCATATTACCTCTTGTTTTCTTTCTAACTTCATCATTTAGGACCCTTTTAGAAAATTTCCCTCTTAAAAGGCTAAATGGGCGGGCAGGCACGTAGAATCACTAGTGTATAGAGACCTAAGAACTTCCACTCTTTTCGCCAGGAATTGTTACAGCCTGATTGCAGAAACCAATTCAAACTGTCCTGGCTTAAATTATAGACACGGAAGGCAACATAGGAGGGTGATTTTTTTATATTGTCCTCTAGAATTTACAGAAATATAATCTTTTCACATCAGCGAGACCAGTTGAAACATAATTGTCACGTAAAATATCAGTTAAAATACTTGGAACTACCAATATCAGCACATACCTTTATGTAAACAACAAAAAGAGCTTTAAATTCCTTTGTCAAGAATCTATCTACAGTACAGATTCACACCTTAAGCTTTCTAATGCCCTTTTGCGGATTAGCCATTAAAAGGGATACGGAACAAAAACTAATCTACAGGAACCACTGAGGTTGACCAAGTTACAAAAGAAACCTGGGAAAAGTTCCACAAAGCATGTACATCTACCCGATGCCACCCAGAAGTGTTGGAAAACAATAAGAATTCCGAGTCTCGTGTTACTATCTACAAACCATCTTCACCACATAATAAGACCTATGCCTATAAACTACAACTGCTCACAAGGTAACCAATCCATGAGATTACGTCAAGTAGGGCAGTGCAAGCATCTTAATTTGTCACTTCCCTGAGTTCTATAGCTTTACAATTACTCACGGAACTGTCAATCATTTCCAGGTCTAACCTTCCTCCCTCTTCTTTGACATGTTCATCAGCTTCACATTCGTTATTATTTTCAACATCATCCACCTTACCACGATCAATGTTAGTAGCATTAACATTATCTTCATGACTTTTGTCATTTGAAGAGGAAGGGCCACTACCCTCGTCACAGTCCATGTTTTCTAAAGGGAAGCCTGAACTGGCCTGCAGAGCAATATCAGGTCTAAGCTCTTCAACAGTATCAAGTTTACATTTAGGATGAACATCAATGTTAGAGGTATCAAAACCATGAAAACTCATGTCCTCGAAAATTTTTGATGGTGTAGGCATTTTGGTTTCCGGGCAAGGAGTTGTGGATATGATGGACAGCACATTTTCATCTTTTGCCTGAATATCGATCCACTGGTCTCCTACCCAATCTCTAGAAATCCTTAAATCCTTTTGTTGTACATTCAATATGAAGTTTTCACCTAATAATGGTTGTCGATTGAACAAATTAGGAAAGAAGATAAGAGAGTTAAAGAGACATCACAAACATGGAAAAAGAATTAAAAGTGGATCGAAGAACACGCTAACCTGGAGAATAAACTTGCAGATTATGGTTGCTGCTGTTACTAATGCCAACAACAATCCCCTCCCACCAGCCATCACTCCACCAAGCATCAACTGCTGATCCAATCTCAAGAGAAAGTTCTGATTCTACACTAAAGGGAGGGGCTGGTCGTGTAGTTGAACGACCTAGGCATCTCATTCCAAGTTTGTCTGGCACAGCTAATTTGAAAACCGGGACCCATTCCTAAAAATGATTTAGAAGTTAGGATGGATAATTTGACAATGAGAAGTTTCATTTCAATTCCATCCTCTGATATGCTTCTACAAGTCTTGACAGTCAGAGGGAAAGGTATTTTAATACAATATTTCATAAAGCCTGAACATACCTCAAGATTGTTGCACTCATCTTCATCCTGCACATCATCATAACGGACCTTTATGTGCTTCTTGGACATTTGCAGGACAGTACACCTGAACCAGCAGCCTCGTATACCACTATCTTGGCACAGCAACTCAATTTTTTCACCAATCTTGAACGAGTTATACCACCTTTGAGGCTTGACATGCTTGAGTGGAAGAAGCCTATTGCCTGAAAAACCATATCTCAGACTCCTGAATGAAGGCCCATTAGTTATCATCTGACCACCGGCAACCTGAATTCCAGCATGCTCAGTTAAAAATGTTTCACGTACTCTATCACTTCTAGCTCTCTTTGCACCTAACTTTACATATTCAGTTGGACTCGATTCTTCTTTATCTTCCACAGAAAAGCTATAGCTCATAGAATCAATTCCTGCAGAGGGTTTGTAATACAAACAGCGAAGAATTGGCTGCTTCAAGTAGCCACATAATTTACTAACATCAAAGGGCTTCACTTTATTGCTTCTGAACTGCCTAGAACAAAAATGCAATTTGGTTGTGGAAGCATCACTGAAAGCAGCCAAACATTCATCATAATGTTCACGAGTTAGGACTGTGGCAAGGCCATCAACACATTCAGCACTGATGACCTGTGAATAAGGTGTGATGAAAACTTCTTTTGGGTGTGGATTTCTTAAATGAATTGTACCCTTAACTTCTCGGTTGTCGTGAAACCACCGTACTTTGACTTTCTTCTGTCCCCTCTTGTCTTCATACATATCTTCCAAGTAAGCAACATAATGATTTTCTCCCTTAGCCATGACTAAGACAAAAGATTGGATCTGTATGAAAAAAGTTAGAAGGATAAACGACCACAATTACAGAACCCATGAAATTGACATGACAGAAAATCTTCCACAATGCATCATTTGAAGTCAGACAACACCGTGGACATATGATTGGAGCCATCGGTCAAGGTTGTAAAGGACATAAAGCAATTGGTCAATCTGAGTATTGTTACTATTATTTATGCCATAATAGCATTCAGCAAAAGATTGCATTCTTCCTTTCCTTTCTTTCTTTTCTCCAATCAAACAATATCTCATTTCCCCAAATGAAATTATAAGAATTGAAGTAAACAAATATGGACTACAACCAAGGAAACATTGTGTTTGACTGAGTTCATCAGTGTAATCCCTCACTCCTGTCTTTCATTCATAGTTTAATAATGAATTCTTACCGCAACTGTAGTCCCATTCCGGCAGAACGCTGGGTAATGCTTGAGCTGTTTCCCAGATGTCCATGAATTGCCTTCCCATACAATGTCTGCACTGTATCCACTCAAGTCTTTTGGACAGTGATTCTGCAACGCAAATTTCATATACAAGTCAAATGGCACTAACCTTAGAATGATATGAGCAAACAACAAGAAATGAGAGTCATATCTGTGGTACCTGCATCTGTTGGGCACCATACCCAATCATCGGACCTTCCAGAAACTTTGAAGCTTGTGCTAAATCATGTTTCGGCTCTGTAATGGAAAAGACTCACTTCTTAGTTTGAAAGGAAAACAAAGAATTGTAGCTCATAAGATTAAAAGATACATTGTCTTGGCAAGTGGTGGACGGGATAACAATTTGCAAACAAAATTTGAAACAAGCACGGCAGAGATAATCTATAATAAGATTGAGTTCTTTAGATGCCCGCAAAGTCAAATATACAAGGATGAAACAGCATAATGCTTCCAAACGTGTAAACATTGCTCAGAGGGTTAAATGAGATATTAAACAATTCTTTCAGTTTGAAATATAAATCAGATATATATCTTTTCGTTTTTAAGGAACTGAAAATTTGGAGGAAGCAGAAAAACTCACAAGCAAGTTTGACTGAAATAAGAGTATATGTCACTAATCAAGAAATTAAGAAGCTATTCCTATCATAAAAGGATCGATCTGACAGCAGGAATTATGTTTAAGCTATTACTATCATAAAAGGGGCAGTCTGGATCTGGAATTAAGCTTAAGTTATGAGGCATGATGACTAATTTAAATGCTTACAAATCTACCAAGCATTCTTAGTGAAACTTGTGGACAAGCCAACATTTATAAAGTCAAAAGCTATCACCGATAGTGTTCTGTGACAAAAAAAAGAAAGAAAGAAAAAGAGAGAGAGAGCCTCTAAATGAAGTCAAATGGGCAACAAAAGTGCAAAGGCTTGGCAACAAGAGCTAAGCAGTGGCAGATCACCTTGTAGATGTTGCTTTGAAAGCATAGAAGTAAGCCAATCCACTACCTCCCTTCTGGACCTCCATTTAAAACCAGCATGAATGGAATTTTCAGGGCCGTGTAGCCGTACAAATTCCTCGGCCACAATATAAAACATGTGCCTAACACTTCTCTCAGTCCCCACAACTGCGAGCACAGATTCTCCAGCAGAATCTTTCAGGAAATAGTGAACAACACGGCGTCCACGCTCTTGTGAAACAAACTGCTCTTTCCACTCGACAAAACATCTCGTACTTCCAGTCATTTCAATCGTAAAGTACCGAAAACAGCTATTCTTAATGTGGTTAAAACTAGCAACACCGCCTCTACCCAGAAAATTGGAATAACAAGAACAAAATACAGTTAAGTACTACACAAACTCAATTAAATTCCAAAAACAAAACGCTGAGGTTAGATCCCAAACCCTAATAACATAATTATGGCATCCCAAGATATCCCTCACAATCAGATCCCCAGCAACGAATTCAACGGGGTTTCCACTAGGACGTCTCATCAAAGAAAAGCTTGTCTAATCATTCACCCGATTCAATAAACCTAGAACCCACCTGGAGCTTGAGCTCAAACTTGAAGAACTCTACCGAATAAGAAGTACAAGAGAAAACTAACCAGAAAGCTTAAAACTCTATTCTTTGAAAATCTGCAATCAGATTAGTAACCAAGTCAAGAAAACTATAATCCAAGCTTGACACCACAAAGAGGAACCAAGATAAGGCTTTGACCGATTTAACTAACAAAATCGTTAGAAACTATGAGGTGGGCATCCCAGTTTACAATATAATCAAAATCCCAAGCACATAAATTGAATTCTCAAAGGTTTGTAAGATAGAACAAGCCCTCCGATGGATGGGTAAGAAAGGTTCAAGATGTAGGTGAAAGCAGGAAATTTTGGAGCTCTTTCGGCGTGCAGTGAAAAGGAGAACAGAGGAAGAAGGAGGTTTGATTAGGAGAAGAGACGAGAACGGAACAAAGAGTCCAAAAGAAGGCCATTTTTAGGGGAGTTTTAAGAACGATACAGGGGTTTGGCAATGGAGGTGACGGTAAGTAGTGAAGACGAGGTTGGTTGGGAGCTGAGAACGTGTTTTTAGGAATAGGGAAATAAAGTTAAAAGGAGTTTGGTGTAATGCAATGAATAATAGGTGATGGATTTGACGACGTACTTTGGTAGCTGAATCCATTTTACTCTGTACTTGGAAATTGGAATAGGCATAGGCCTTTATTTAGCGACATGGCCCGTAAAGTTTCAATCTTTTCGCCGTCATGATTCTTACTGCTTTATGTTTATACATGCCAGTACATAAAAGATTTCATGTTTACACTTAAAAGAGACCCGAAACCCATATTATGTATAACTTAAGCTTCGAAAAGTCTGTTTGGTTGAAGTTTTATTAATGAAATAAAATGAAATGTAACGTAATACTATTTTATTAATTGAAATGAGAGTTTTTAATAGAATAAAATGAAATATAATGGAATGGAATTGGAGGTTTTATCTTAAACTAGTTTTGAACCCCGCGCTTTGCACGGGTTGTTACAAAGCAAATAATGAATTTTAACTACAAAATTGAAAGGCAAACATAAGTACAAAATTAACATATTGTATGTCATAAAATAAGACTATAATAAAATAAGAATCTGACAAACAAAATGAGTCCAAAAATATAAGAGCCATATTTATACAAGTACAAAGGATAGATAGTTAACTATTTAAGTACAAAATACTTGCAGGCTCCAAAATAGAGAGATAGTTTACCATACAAAAAGTAGCTGACAAATTGGTTATTCTTGAACATTTCATAGTTAAGTTAACTTTTCTCTTTTGATTTTGGTGGTCAACTTGGTTGAAGACATTTGTGGTGATATTAAATCACAT
>JANKOD010000005.1:17703166-17722855 GCA_026284645.1 Erythroxylum acuminatum | reverse complement strand
TTTTATAACCCTTCGAGGTATCAAGGTTATATGCACGCGCGCTTGCGTTCAAGTTTTTGCAAGAAGGCTTAAGAGTTAGGTTCCGGAAACGGGATCCAACATCAAAACCTTGACATCAGGTGATTGTATATGGATTGTAGGTCAAGAAGGTGATGCCTCATCTAGATGTGCAGTAGGTGGACGTATAGATTCTATAGCATCTGTATAATATGATGCTTCACTTGGACCTACACTCGTGGTTACTTGATCCTTGGTTTTATCATATCCTGTTTTCTCTTTAGTGACATAGCATTTTATTGAATATTCCTGTAATAGAACAATATAAATTCAATATATAACAATATATTGTTGATGCAATAAAAGATTAATTCATATAATATGTTATACAAACACAAATTAATCGTTATCATGATTACTTAATTGTAACTCAAAATCATCATCATCATCTTTTTTCGAAGAATTAGAATCAAACTCAGATTCCTCTTCAGATATCTCGCCCTCCTTATCCTCTCTAGATGAAATTTCAACATATTCATTATTTGGATCGTTCAAAGGTTTATTCTCATCATATGTAACATATGCATTTATTTTATAAACATCTTCCTGAAACGCTTCACTTTCAATTATCTTATTTTCTCCTTTTCCATGTAATTCAAAAATACTTCTAAGTTTAACTTTTCAAACGGTCAATCAAGTTTTTAGCTCTGTTGATGTGATTATTATTAATATTACTTAGGAAGTTAATTTAATGACAACTTGATTCTGATTGCATATTAATTTGCCGAAGATGTATAGTATGAATTGACATATTGAAATTAATGACGGATCGATTTTGTAAATTTATAATTTTGATTATAGTTTACTTGAGGACAAGTAAAAACATAAGTATGGGGATATTATATATGTTGAATTGTGGTACTTATTGGATTGTTGTGAAAAAAACTAGTAAAGTAAGTAGTATCGATAGAGTCGCATTAAAAAAGGATTTATGCTTTGTAAACAAGTCGTGTAATATTTCTTGAGTAAGGTTCCTTCACTTAAACCCCACTTATGCCAATCATACCTTACCTAAGCCCCATTATAACCTTTATAAAGATCTTTTGATTTTTATTTCTAGTTTGTACATAAGTGGTGGAGATGTAATTTTACTGCAAGCATATGGTAAGAATTTTACTATGCATGAATTGAGAGTCTTGATACTTTTCACCCTAAACACTTGAGTGCATTGAGTGAAATCTTATAAGGGTGTAAAGATGTATGCTTCTGATTTCAATGCGATTGTTGATGTGATTATTGTTAATATTACTTGTGAAAATTTAATGACAACTTGATTCTGATTGCATGTTAATTTAGTTAAATACGATACAATGATGTATAGTATGAATGGATAAATTGAAATTGACGATAGATTGATGTTGTAAATTTATAATTTTGATTATAACTTACTTGAGGACAAGCAAAAACTTAGGTGTAGGGACATCTGATAAATGGTTAATTGATTATATTTTTACCCCATATTTAATGTATTCTTACTTGATATTTTATACTTTTTTTTATATTTGGTAGTTAATGCGCTTCAAATGTGTTTATAGTTGATAATTGGCTCCATAGTCTTCAAGGAGAAGAATTTGGTAAAAAATGCAACGTAAAACATAAAATCAGCAATCAGAAAGGAGTGCACATCCGTGCAATTTTGTAGTACTCAATAGATTCTGATTATGCACAGTCTCTTGCAAGGCCTAGAAACCTAGAATTTAATATAAAAGTGATGTTTTGGGGGTAGAAAGAAGGAGGAGACTTTGGGAGGCGATTTTTAGATGTGGAGAATGTCCATAATGGACAATTTTGGTCTAGAGAAGTAGGAAACATGAAGAAGTCATAAAAAGATCCATCAGAATACAAGATCAAACTTCTACATCGCAAAAATACTTGATAGATAACTTTTATTCATTTTTCATAGATAATATTGTGTTTATAGATACTAACATCTTTAATATTTGATGTCAGTTTAAGTGCATATGTTTTCCCAGGAAAGTATAGTATTCAATATATATCAGAAGAAAGGTAAGGCACTAATTTAAGAAACTGGAACAATAAGGAAGACAACCAATAATCAACTTGGATGATAAAGGACATCAATAAGGTTAAGATGAATAAAAGAAGAAGATGGAGCAATAAGGATAATAAGTAAAGTTGAATAAAAAGCTTTTGAACTTGGAGGCAAACTATTGAGTTAGATATATTAATCTTTATAGTTTATATATAACATGTGATCATATGTACAAAACTATGTATGCAATTTCTCTTATTTTTATAAACTTATATAGAACGATATGCGTTTCTTCTATACTTGTGAAGTTAGATAGCCCCATATGCAATTTTATTTATACTCATTACCATAGTGTAAGACACATGTGTGATCTTTTTTAAAGTATATTGTTTCCTTTGTTATGTAATAAGTGATTAAATCCATGTATAATGTCATTTTAATTCAGAAAAACTATTTGTGAATCTATATTTTAAATTTTACAATTATAGGTCTTAGTTAAACTTAAACAACTAATTATGTACAATATAAATGAACACTACAATATTACATATAGATTAAATAATGATCCATCTCATTTTCATTATTTTGGAAATAAGGCTCATACACTTAATATGTGTTACAATTTGATTGACTTATTTTTAGTTTGTCAATATTGTAAGTACACGATATAGCTATAACTAACATAAGCAAGCTTCTGTCAAATCCTATGAAGATAATGATTACTAGTAATTACCATTATCCTATTATCTAGTCTATGAATTGAGTGTTGATTTTTAATAAAGAAAATAATATTAAAATAGATAAATTAGGAAACAATAGTGAATAAAGAACAAAGGAAATTGCTTAGAAAACAATCAATATCAAGAATTAGTGCTTAGGTGGTGAATCCCTTTAAAACCCTTAGATAATTAACCTTTTATTATGCAATTGTTTTATTGACTATTATATTGTGAAAATTCCTATCTTATGTTAATAACTCTTTTGAGACTACTAACAATTAATCCTATGTACCAAAATTCTTTAGGTTCAGGTTAAAGTTTCTAGCTAGGATTGCTTTACCGATTTGTGAATTTCGTTATTAGGTTTAACTCTAATCTAGTAGATTTATGTTGACCTATCTTTAGACTTGTAATAAACTCCTTTAAATTATTGTAGATTTATTCATAAAAAAGGATCTCTTAATCTCTATGCTATGAAATCAAATTATGTATGAATATCAGATTTGTTAGAACATATATAAAACATATAATTGAATCATAATAGATCAAACCAAACAATTTCACTAAATGAAAGAATCAAAACATATTGTAGCACAAACTAGAGTTCATCACACCTAGACACTAAAAAACATCTAATTAAACATGATACATGAAATCAGAGATAAGCAGGAAGAAAAACAAATAAAAAACAAAGAGTTCCTAATTCTAAATGTCCCTTCTTTTCTATCGAATGTTCTTGCAAGTTTGAAGTTTGATGTTGTAATTTATTGGATATTTTGATGAATTCTATGCATTTTCCACTTCTCTGGATCAATATTTTCCCTTTTGAATGTTCTTCACATCGAGAATTACCTCAGAATGTCTACTCTTTTATTTTACCTCAGCTCACGACTTTTTTATAGTAAAATTTAAGGTTCAGAGAGGTACAAGGTCGAATACATAGGTGTGCACTAGACCATCTATATCCCAAAATCTGTAAAATTCATGATTCTGTATGGGTTGTGAGATGTACACAACTATAGACATGGTCGTGTATCCCTTAAAGTTTTTAGGTTTCTAGGCGTAAGAAATGGCAATCTCCACTCTTGTAACTTTCCCTTCTTCTCTTAACTTCATAACAAGGATATACTCTAGCAACTCAACATTCTTTTTAACTTCTATGCATAATTGGCATAGTAGATTCTTTCCATATGTGCAGTTTGAGTATCCATACAAATTAACTTGCCTAGGGAGCTTGCTAAGAAGCTAAGCCCTTAATAGTCCATACTTTAAGGGGTATATTGTGAAAATTCACCTAGATTAGGATATTATCAATATTACCTCTATCAAGTTCAACTCTTAACCTTCATTTCTGGATGAGCATAAATTGTCCCCCTTTATGCCAGAGACCTTTCTCCAAGCAAGTCGTGTTGTTGAACTTGAATATAAAGGTGTCATCCTTCGTGAGCATTGTTCTCTCCAGTCCCTTCTTGCTCCATCTATCCATCTCCCATGTTTGCACTAGTGGAAATGTTGGTCTTTTACTCCAGAAGAAACCAACTAATGCAGAGGACCATATTGACGCTCCTACTTTAAACAAATTTACAAATGGGGTTAGAACTCCATTTACCATTAATCCCTCGTAGTGTTTGAGTTTGCGTTTAGTCTATCGAGTTGTTATTTTATCTTTCCAAGGACCAATCACTACAAGAAAACAAGCCCTTTTGTGACGTTTTTAAAATGTCACAAAAGGTCCTAAAAAAGTCACAGAAGAGTATTTGCGACGTTTTAAAAAACGTCACAAAAAACGTCGCGAAATATGGTGTAGGCAAAAGGTATCTGCGATGTTTTATGAAAAACGTCACGGAAAATATTGACATTCCGCGACGTTTAAAAAAACGTCACTGAAAGTTTGGACAATTCGAGATGTTTTTAAAAAAACGTCGCAGATTGTCTAACATTCTGCGACATTTTTAAAACGTCATAGAATGTGAAGGAATCTGTGACAATTTTTAGAAACGTCACGGAATGTCTTCCTCTTCTGCAACGTTTTAATTATTATCTGCATTATTTTTTATTTTTTCTATTTTCAAAAATCAAATTAATTTAATCATTTTTAAATTTTAATAATTGTTTTTTAAAATACAATTTTTTAATCTTATTTGTTTAGTAACTATTCAATATTATTTATGAATTTTATTTACTTAATAATTCTTCAATTTTTTTAGTATATCATTAATTTTAATAATTATTCATGTATCACAAGAATTTCATACCTACAAACAATATATTATTTAATTGCAATTCGCGAACATGTCATAATACACTAATGAATGTCATAAGTACATCATATGTGTATAGTAAATAGTCATTAGTATATAATATATTATATGAGTACATATATGAAACTTCTTGTATTATACATTCTTAAATAGGCTTCATGGATGATATTTAAAGAAGTCCCAAATCCCTTGGACATCCCTTTCATCAGCAGATCCTTTGGACATCCCTTTGATTTGTTTTTGACCATATTTTCTCCAGCTGTATCCATCTTTCGATCTTTTCTGCTCTCTAACAGACTGATACTTGTTCCATAAGTGAAGCTTTATATCGAGGAGTGTTCTTGTTTAATCGCACTTTTAGGTTCTTGAAAACTCCATGGTTGCTGCTGTTCCGTGAAGAACATTAGAAAGGAACAAAGGACGTTAAACAGAAAATTAAAAAAATCAGGAAAATCGAATGAGACATAAATAACAGCAGCATTTTACGCTATAATATGCACGCGTACAGATTGAAAACCAAATATGTGGATAAAACATTAAACATTTTCAAAACCTTGAACTTAAGTTGGTATTCCAAGCAATTTATAAATCATCAGTTTTCCTTAAGGTGAGCATTCAGTTTAGTTGTATCCAACTTGTCAAAAAGATCACCAGTTTGCTTTTTTCCTGAAAAAAGAACAAATATATGCCCATTAACTCCAAATTTAATCAATGCTCATACCAACATCAACCACCAGTACTTACCAGTCTGAAACTGCCCAATAGCCTTATACACAGGAACCTCGACCTTAACTGTGTTTTCATATCGAATTGAATCTTTACCAAGGAAGTCAAACTGAATATCAAAACACAATCAAAAGCATATTGCAAGTGATTATAGGTTGTAACAAGGTGTTATATCAATAAATTCAGAAGCTAAAACATACAGCTATAAGATTAATCACTGACCTGATTCTTGCAATAGTTGCCACAAGGGCAGCAACCAGGGGTACACTCTGTGATTTTTAAAACATTCAAGCACCTTTCCTCACATTTACTAAAAGGGTCATTTTCATTGAATCTGCATTCGCAGATGGCAGTTTCTTCTTCTTTCTATTTCTTGTGTCTAGAGTAAGTGTAAAGATATATAAAAAACAAATTCGGTGATCAAATTGACCATATAAATAAACATCGAGCCGATTGAATTCATTAAAATCAACAAGTGAAACAAAGAGGTATAACTTAAAATCAAGTGACATAAGGATAGCTCTCATGCCATAACCTTGTAGGACAAGTATGGGCTTTTAAATACTTACTGTATCGTCATTGCCCATAACCTTGACCTTTTTATTGACTAAGAAGAATTGAAAGAGGCAGTTATTAAAAAGAAGAATGTTCAAACAAGAGTGAAGATAGTCATACTGGCGATATGCAAAATCATTTTGTTGAATGTGCTTATAATAAGCAATAAGGTCCCTACACGGATCCTTCATACAATACATTGCCATTAAATTAGGATAGTGGTGAGCATTATTCGGGCCGGTAGTGAGAGAAAACCCTAAACTGGAAACAAGATTCAAATTGGGAGAAATGAGTTTGACCATGGGGACTGATTTGTGTGGGCACGCCATTGAACAAATTGTGAGGAAATTTTTAGGATGTTATGAAAATAAAGATGAACCGATGTTGACTAATGAGGTTTAATGCTCACGTCTTATGTTTATGATATTTGGATCAATTGTTGGGCTTCGAAAATGGGGCCCAACAAAAATCTCTCTTGAAGGCTAAGGAAATTAAAACCCTAGCTTATTTTCTCTTCTTTCTCTCTTTCATTCTTTTTCATGTTTTCTCTCTCTTATCTCTTTTCTCATCCACACATTTTGTTTCTCTAGAATCTTCTCATTCCCGTAGTTCTTCTCCATTTATAAGCAAGACAACATTTCTTTTTCCAATTATGCCATTAATGAGTCCAAAAAGTCCATTTTATCCTAACTTATAAGCTTATGTTCTTTTAAACTTAAGTGTCTTGCCAAAAATATCCTTGAACCTTTTTACACAACACTTTCTTCTAGAAATGTCCCCCATTGTCTTTAAGTTCCTAATGCCACCGAAATCATTCCATTTGGTTTAGTGATTCAAAAGATATACTTCAAACATTTTTGGACTGCTCTTGTCCGAAATAGTATACTATGCATAACTTCCATCTGAATTTTAGACATCCTAGAGACTGAATCGGATTCCAAGTTCTTTATACCATTTGTAGCTTCAAGTCTCTAGTTTACCACAAATCAGAAATCATCCCATTTTGATTTCTACAGATCAAGAAATCATCAAAATACTGAAGTATGTTCAGTGGGGTAACACCAGTTCAGATCCTTTAAGAGCACACTCACTATACCCGTCCCACTCTTTTCACTCAATCTTTCTCAATTCATTTCAGATAGCTGTGATTATTGAAGGAGATCTATAGAAAAGTCTTACAAATCCAATGGTTCAAGAATCAAGTCATTCGGAGATCTAGAGAAGAAGTTATGGCCAAAAAACTCCAACACGTTTATGCCCTCACTTGTAATGTGCATGTCTCAGTGAGAATGTCATAACTTTTGCTACAGATGTCGGATTGACTTTGTTTTTGGACCATTGGAAAGAGGACTTTGAGATCTACAATTTTCATGAAGATCTCAAAGGCCAATTCTATCATCTAACTTCAGTATCGTCTCACTTTTCTTCCGTCTACTTTCTATCGTTCAGTTTTCTTCCTTTCACTGTTTGCGTCTGCTTTTCTTCCATTCACTTTTTTCGTCTGCTTTTCTTCCTTTCATTTTTTATCGTCTGCTATTCTTCCCTTCACTTTTTATCGTCTGTTTTTCTTCCCTTCACTTTTTATTGTCTGTTTTTCTTCCCTTAACGTCTCCACTTATAAAGATCATAACTTTTGACTCCGATATCCAAAATTTTCATACTATATACCGTTGGAAAGAAAAAAGAAAGCTCTATAACTTTCTAGAAGGAATCAAAAACAACTTCGGTCCATAAAAGGGTCAAAAGTTCACGACAAAGTGATTGTTCGTTAATTTCACCCTAAACAACATCAGACTTCTAAACACCATAACTTTCTCCTCCTTTGTCCAAAAATTCCGTACTTTATATGAACGGAAAGATAAGAAGAAAATCTACAACTCTCATGAAGGAAACTTTGGCTAATTCCATCTAGATCAATACAGTTTTTCTTTGGAAATCAGCATACACATTTTATTCTCATACAAAACTTACAATTTATCCCAACTTCACTTTCTTTACTACAACATCATTCAAAACGATTCAACTTCCCATTGGAATTCATCCAATACTCAACCTCAATTCATATGACTCCTCATATTCAATAACATCATATCATTCACCACAAATCCTATCTTTCTTTTCCGTACTTTACTTATATCTATACATAACAACAATTCATATTCATGGCTCCTCAACTCAAATCATATCCTCCATACACAATTCGCATACTAAGCATAAAATAAATTCTCAAATCATCAAAACAATAATGCAATATTTATGAAGCCATTTAGATCATTTTATTCTCTTGATTCAAAACAACTTTATTCCTTGCTTTTTCGGAAAACATATTATGGCTCATTTCTGAAATTATAAACATGAATAACAGAACATACACATATATACCTATTCGTCATCAATTTACTACACAATATTGATCTCATTTTACTTCTAGCTTTCATCTAAATTCTTTCTATTTCAAAAATCTTTTATGCACCAAAACTCCATAGCAAATCGTGAATCTCTCCACATTTTGTATTCTCTACTTTACTCTTGTCTATCATTTCTTGTTTCAAAACCTTTCATTCATTTGTTCTTGACTTGTGACTAATCACCAAAAATTTTTCATTCAATAGTTCTAATCTTTCACGAAAAGTTCGGGGTCCAACAATATTAAACTAATATCATTAATCCTTAAATAAAAATATCACTCTTTCATATGAAAAAATACCGCTATATTGATAAATAAGAGCAATCTTTTCTATAATTTGTGAATATCATAAATTAGTAAAAAAAGTCTAGATTCTATTAAACCAATATTGATACTACTTACAAAAAACTTTATGCTTTCATACGAAAAATACCATTACACCTTAATAAATAAGAACTACCTTCTCTATAATTTATGAATACCATAAGTTAGAAAAAAAAGTACCATAACTCCATAAACCAATAATATTAATCCTTAAAAAAAGCCTTGCCTTCATATAAAAAATATCATCAAACCTTGATAAATAAGAACTACCTTCTATATAATTAATGAATACCATAATTTATGATTATATTAAACCAGTATAATTACTCCTTAATATCATGCCTTCATGTAAAAATTTCATTACGCTATGATAAATAAGAACCAACTTCTTTGTGATTTGTTAATACTGTAAGTTAGAAAAATAGTATCTTGACTCTATTAAACCAATACCATTACTCCTTATAGAAGTACCATGCCTTCATAAGAAAAAACGTCACAGCTTAATAAATGTGAACTATCTTTTTTATAATTTGTGAATGTTATCAATTAGTTAAACTCCATTAAATCAATAGCACCATTAAGTCAATACCATTACTCCTCGTAAAAAATTCCATACCTTTATATAAAAAATATCATTACACCTTCATAATTAAGAACCTCCTTCTCTATAATGTGTTGATACCATAAGTTAGTAAAAAATATGTATATTCCATTAAATCAATATCATTACTCCTTATTAAAAGCACCATGTCTCTGTTAATAACATACTCTCACAATAAACAAATGTACGTATAAATTTATAGCCAAACATGGTTATTCTCTTATCAGTCTAGTTATTTGCATAAAATTTGTATAATAAGTAGTAGTAAAAGTATGCAACAAACTTTATATATATCATTGGATGTTAAAAATGAGGAATAGTACATCTAAGACAATCAAATGTCCCATAACCATTTGATTATATGACATCAAGGTGTCATAAAACATGCTAGCCAATACCAATACTAAGCATAAAATGCAACTGAAAAAATGCCCTTATTCACAAATGCTTGAATAAGCCTAATTGGTTTATCACTTTAATATTAAGTCCATAACTTCCATCTTTATAGGGCTCGATTCACCATTCCTATTTGGCAATTCACTTTCCTTATTATCACTAATAATGATAACTTTGACTTTTATTGTTTAATCTCTGCTCTCTTCACCTAGGGCATATATCTAATTCTTTCTACATGACCCTATAATAGACATATTATTGATGCTAAATTCAAAAACTAACAACTTGAAATCATATAATGATGCCAAAATATATCATAAAATATATAAAAATTGTGACCAAAGATGAAAATATGAAAATGTGAGTAATTTGGTCAATATAAATTTTCTTTTTGAAGTCTCTTGTTAGAATGGTTTAAGCATCCCCAACTAGAATTTTTGTTTGCTAACATATTTTTGAATAATGAAATCATGCACATCTGCCGTTAATCACATGTTTCTTCTTATCAGATGGTGAAAATGAAATTAAATAAAGAAATACTACACCTTACTTTTATACATGATATAATTTGATATATCTATGTAAAAGTATTGATCATCATACAAATATAAATATACGAGTCATTTATTCATATTATTTAAATGGCCATGCAAAAAATGTTGAGTTTTATAGGATTTTAAAACAAGATTAGTATTAATTATGGATTTATTAAAAATAGATAAATTAGTAAAAAAGGATACATGACTCCTCAAATACAATTTCATGACTCCTACTTAAAAATACCAGGCATCCATATATAAAATACCATCATACATTAAAACAAATAGAAACAAACTTTATGTAATGTATCAATATCATAAATAAAGTCACTTACACACTCTTAGTCCAAATTTATTCCTCCCAAATTCCAATCACCATTCAAGAACGCACTATTCTAATTCAAACTAGATCATTAGTCCTCCAGTGTTCATTAAATAAGTAGTTTCACCAAGTTAGGGTTCCACCTTATTGAAAAATTGAAGGTTTTGACATCTCAAATATACTCCTAATTACATAACTTAATCATCAATTTTATAGGATTGTGAAATGTTCTTAAGAATTTTTGAAATCCCTTATCTTCGACCAATATGGGTTTGACTAAATTGACATAGATTGTAAGCTTAAATCCGTTGCTTATATGAAATCATGTCAATTTTGTCATGGTTTAAACAAAAAGGCATAATAAATCAAGTTTAAACTATTAACATATGCATAATTAATGCCATCATTAATTAAAAAGAAATAATTTCTCCATATATATATATGGGTATTAAGATGGGTATGTTAAAGGAAACATACTAATATGAGCCCCATAAAGATATTTACATAGGCATAAATATGCCCATGTTTAAAATAATGTTCTAGAGCCTAAATATACGCAGCGAAAAATAAAACAGAACCTCAAAAACCAGATCTACCTATACATATAGATATAGAAAACGAAAACATGAAATGTAAGATGTTTACATACCTTTTTAACGATCTCCTTCATTCTTTAATCTTCTCCGCGTTGGGTTGTCGTAAACCGTAACGATCAACGTAGACCGTCTCTAATGAAAGTCCACACCAAAATAGAAGGATGAAACCTCACTAGGAAATGGCTAGAATTCTTTCTTTGTACTAGTAAAGACAAGAACTCTTGTGAGAGTTAAAGAAAAAAAGAGTGTGTGTGTAAGAAAGAACCTTTCTTTCACTTGTGTCTTACACAAGATACACAAAAATCATCCATATTTTCTGCACCATTTGGCCTTCCATAACTCCCATCACTAATGGAGAGTTATGGGAAGTTAATGGTCATGAATAGCATACATTAATGAAAGTTATGGGAAGTTAATGACCATGAATAACATGCATTAATGGAAGTTTTGGGAAGTTAATAACCAAATTGGCAGCCAACAATACTTGTTTCTAATCCATTCCATGCAACGTTTTCTATCACGATCGCATCGTGATACAATCCTGAAACACTCTCTCATATCTTGAATTACCATTCAAGACCATTTTACTCATCCTTCGGATCTCCTATGTGTGTGACCCATTAGGTTCCCACTTATGTTGACCACTTGAATTAACATTTAATTCAAGTAAGTTAAGAGCAGTATCTAGTAACAAGTCATGACCACCAATTGACCAAAAAGTCAGTGGTTTGACTACGAACCTTTCCATACGCAATGTTTCCATGCAATTCATCTTTTCATCATTTATATCCCACTTAGTTCAGAGTATGGTCAAAATGTCAACTCCAACTAGACTAACTACGTCACATCTAGTCCAAGTAATATTATATCTTGTCTTGAGGATCTCATTAATCTATGTATCATTAAAGACTCTCTTCATGGCACATATCTGCTCTAGCTAGAGACTCCCGAGTAATGACCCTGACAAGAGGCCGTGGGTATCATCTCTTTCTATCAGGAGTGGTGAATCCTTTATTGGCTACTTAATTACCTCCGAATACCTCAAGTTGTACCCAATCATCACCCTATGAGTAACCTCTGAAAGGCACCGATGAATGGAGTCAAAGCATAAGATCAATATCTGAGATATCTTTGAGCACCTCAAGTCAAGGGATACTTGTACCATTGCTATGATGAGACTATCATTGATACTGGAATAAAATATCCATATGATTGTCTCGTAGTAGGTCAATCTAATGTACTTACTACCCTTAGTAAGCATCCACATGTTAACTCTAAACAACTTATGTCTACAGCTTATGAGATCTATTGCTTGATCCAATCAAGGAGTATAATATGTGCTAGTCTATTCGGATTAATGATATCTCATCTTATTAATCCTATGACTATGGCAAGTTTAGATATTATCATAATTACACATGATAGGAATCTCATTATCATGATCTCATCATGGTTTCCTCCATGATACGTTTTGTATTAAGGACTTCATAAATCAATTTAATATCAATATCAAATCCATAAATGTATGAACATCGAAATAATGAAAAATGCCTTTATTAATCATAAAATGATTTGTACAATAAATGTTAAAGGTGATTTCCTATAGAGCACTTCTCTAGCAGTAATGTGATCATGTTTTAATACAAGTATTGGAAAATATGAGAAATTATACGCTTATGTTTTAGAGACCAACATGAGCATTAACATGCCTATGTTAAAAGTAGCTTCCAACTCCCTATATGCTCTTTAGGGGAATACAACTAGGTTATGAGTGTGTTTATAGGTGTGTGTCAACAATCTAATGCTACACAAAACCATATATTTTGATGTACTAAAACTTGAAATTATATAGGATGCTTACAATTGGATGGATTAGCCATCATATAAAAATAATTTACATTTAATGATTTATTAATTAATGAAGAATGTAATTTTTATCACGATCAAATAAAGAATGACATATCCTATACAACATTTGGTTCTTTTATTCACAACACCAGGATCAAGTAAAAGAATATAACTTTAAATGTCATACATTATCTTTCATTCAAATATTTGAATGTTCTTTTCAAATCTGACACACTTTTAAGATTATTAATGGACATCAAGAAGTCAGTATAACTGGTCGAACTTGAGTTTCTAGCCTACTCACATTGGAAAAGAAAGTTTCTCTTACACACATCAGTACTTTTATACATTGTTTATTCCAAACATTTATTACAACCTACATAAATATGCTACCAAATTATACAACATAGTTTATATGTTAATTAAATGGAATGAAATAACATTTCACACTTTTGTACAATATAGGTTACATAATGATTAAAGGGAATGAAACAGTAGTTCACACTTTTACCTTTTCTTTAATTGGGTGAGATGATGCCTAAAGAGGGAAATTGTAATACTTGTTTCAATGTATCATTAGAGATGTCAATAGGTCGGGTGACCTGTGGCCTGGGATGGGTCGGCCCGTGGCCCATCGGGCCAAACCCCGTCCAGCATATATATATATTTTAAAAATGACGTTATTTTTTAAGGAATCATATATATATATATTAAGAAAAAGTAAAAAATGACATTATTTTTTAAGGAATAGTTGGGTCGGGCTGTGGTTCGATCGGGCTAACCATAGTCAGCCCGTGGCCCATTCGTGGCCCTTTCAAATTGGGCCAAGTTGGTTTTGCCTTCCCTATGTATCATTCAGTAATATCATAAAAGAAAACACATTAATATGTGAATTTATTACTACTATATGTATCTTCAATAACCAACCTCCTTTTTTATACATTTCTTCTTATGGAACTTCTCCATTTATCAACCCTCTTGTTCTTATCTTATCACGTAGCCTGGAGACTATTGAGTCTTTTAACCTAATGTTTTTTTAAAGGGAATTAATATGTCCATAATTATCTCTTGTATCCCCTGATTCATTTGCATTTATATTTGTAAATTTTATGTTTGCTTCTTTTAACATGTTATATAGGTAATTAAAACTTGATTCAATTTATGTAGCATCTTTAAAGAAAATCAATTCCAATTTCTTATCTTACTAATACTAATATCATCATCCACCCATATATTACCAACCTTTATTTTTATATTCCACCGAATAACATCTTTGTGCCACCTACTAATAGAGAAATATTTTGAAATTTTTTCTATCTTCACCCTCCTAAAAAATTTAAATATATGATGATGAACAATCTCGTTAAATTTAAATAATAAGAAGCCAAACTTGCCTAGTGGATGTGACTTATTTATTGTAAGTGCGTACAGTCTGACCATATTAATACCTTCATCGATCTTCTCTACCTCGTATAACTTGTTATTCCCTTCAGTCTAAGTTTTGCTCACCTCACAATACATCACATTTATTAGTTTTTCTTGTACAATATGAAGCAATGTATTGTTCTATACCTTTAAAACTCCATAATATCAAATCATGTCATCAACGATACACTACTTTCCATACATAATTAAACTCCATTTCATGTTCAGTTTTTTCCTTTATTTCTTTCTTATATTGCTCAACAAATTTTCTCAATATGCTATAAGCATGCACATAGCCATCAAAGTAAGTATTCATACCCTTACTTCTTTATTTCATCAACATTTCCACCTAAAAATAAACCCTAACACACGTTGGAATGTACTTATATGATCATCAAATAGAGACTTAACCCATAAATTATTTCTTAAGTCAAATTCCACAACCACTTCATTCCATTTTTTCATAAATTCTTTAGTACTTTTGGCCTCGTGCAAAACATTTTAAATTTATCATTTAAATTCTTATAACTCTTATAGGCATAAATTTCTTAAGTAATTTCTTTAGTATATATAACAAATACAACATATGTCTTGTATTATAGAATGCTACCTCAATGGTATTATGTATACTCTTACACTCATCTGCAATTATATTGCTAAATGACTTCTCATTCATACACCTCATCTATATAGAGAAGTTAATAAAAACTATCAATGGTCTTACTATGTAAGAGTGCATAAACAAGCAATATATATTGCATATGATGGCTTATAACAATAAATAGAGCAAATGATATTTGATATTTGTTTATGATACAAGTGGTATCAAACATGATCACATCACTAAATTTAACACATATTGCACAAATCCTCATATTTGCTTAGAAAAAGTATTCCTCGACCTTCCTTCCTCATCATAGTCAATTCTGTAAAAAAATATAATATCCTTCTTTTTCATTATAATAAATATCTTATACACCACTTTTGCGTCTCCTTCTTCTAACCTCACCTTTCTTAACATATATGTATATGTATGTGTATGTGTATGTGTATATGTATATGTGTGTGTATATATATACATATATTTTATTAAGACAATTATTTCAAAAACATATTATATTTTTATACCCATCTGTGACTACAATAATTGACCATACATTTTTACGTGACCTAATTCCACAATTATCATTCATTTATAATCTTTATCTGGCTTGACTAACCATAACCTAATATTACCTCATAAACTTGTATTGCTTGGAATCAATTTATGATTGTGCATGTCTTTAAACTTGACTATGCTCTAACTAGCTTCATTTGACCGATAATATACCCAAGCATTGCTCTCAATTCTTTTATTGTTTCTAGGTATCATTTTGAACCCTCGTGATTTGTGAGACCATCCCAATAAGACACAAATATTTTACTCTTAGAGTCTCCATTCTTATCTTTCTTTATTCCTCTTGTAACAATCATAAACCTATGAACCTTACATACTTTAGTACAAATCAAAAATCATTTTGTATTTTCAAACTTCATTCCAATATAAATTAGAACCTTTGTCTTATGTCCTCCATCCTACTACAAGATATCTTTAAATCTATAGAACTATTTTCATTCTTCCTTTCATTACTCATCTCCAGTACACTATACTAAATATTATTCCAAAGCGCCACTGCATTACACAAAGTATAACACTAGATGATATAATAGATATCAATATATGTTAAATAGTTATCAATATATATAACAAATTATACTACACATCAAATGGAATGGTGTTATAGTGGAATTTTAACACTAGAATAAGAGCTTCTTCCTTGTTCTTCTTTTTAAACCCTTCTTCTCTCCTTACTATGCCAACTTTCACTCTAAACAAATACGAACTATGTCGAAACCATGTTAATCACAATTTTGTTTACAATTTATAAATAATTTACAATAAAAACCTCTAAAATTTTATATCTCATTTCTCATAGCAACGTTACTGTTTCTAATCTCATACATTTATATGCAATTCTCAAAACATTATTATACCAAAATAATTACAACTAATGCTAGCATCGTTCCATGTTGGACTAATAGTTATAATACCTGATTACGATTAAAAAAAAGCTTAACAATGCAGCTTATTCCAACCACAATAGTGAGGAAATTTCGCTGGATATCGCAATTGCATACTTGATAAATAATACAAAGACAACAATTGATAATAGATGCAATGACAAATTCCATAAAATTGATTGCAAATTTATGTTGCAAATAGATGGCAGAGGCTCACAATTTTAAACTTCGACACAATGATAAATGTGGGAGGTGAAGAGAACATTTTTTTGGGGGTTAATTGACATATTTGTTCTTAAAAATATTAATATTAATTTTGTTTATTACCTACTACTACATAACATAAGCAGTATCATAATTCTTTTAAAAAAATTTGGTAACTATCTAACGGCCACACTATCATAAATAGTAAAAAAATTATTTTTAATAAAATAAAAATTTCTTATTTAATAATAATATTCATTAGTTGTGTCCAATTCTTTATTACTTTTTTTATCCTAAATAACAAGTAATTGTCACATATGGCCTCCTATTTACATACTACAAAAGATTTTCCTTGCAAATAATTGAGTGTGGAGTGTGGGAAGAAAGTTTATCTTTGAAACTTACGACCATATGAATATAGGTTAAGGGTTGCCTAAGCATATAGTTTACTAATTCTACTAATGGAACGTTATAGAAACATATCCAACAATCATATGCCCATTGTTCCATCAGGAAATGAACAATCCTCTCCTGAAAATACACAATATCTAGAACATTTGTCTTTTTTGATGGTCATTCCTAATTCGTTTTCATTTTGTCATTTACATTGTTCTTAAACCCAAGTAACTACATTGAAGCTTTTTGCTTTATACCATAAAAAGTGATCCATTTGCTGGAGGGAGGCAATAGAAAAGCTTAACGTTTGTGGATCTTTACAAAACATAGAAGCTCATTGCATTTCTTAATCTATTCCTCTAACATTCCTGTCTAGTTTTAGTGAGATCGGTTTTGGATTAAGGCTCAATATATCATGGAAATGAAGAGTGTGGAATTTTTTTGCAAGAAAATAGATATAGTTCCAGAATACAATTACATTTGAAGATTACAGAAACTTGTTCCTAAAAAAAAAGAGATCCTGGACTTGGAGCTGGACTTCCAGTTTCCTTGGGCACAAACAACACCCACCCTTCGACTATAAGGCCTGGAGCTTGAGTCAGATTACGATTCAGTTCCTGTATGCCATTCACAGTTGATGATAGCAAGCTAGCAATACCTGAAAGGGTGTCTCCCGCCTGAATCGTATAGGTTGTGATTACCTGTGAATTTATATCTCCACAGCCGCATAAAAGATGCATTGGAACTTTTTCTCCTGCTACGAATGACCCTTGTTCGTTTCCAACTCTCCAAGCCTGACCACTATATAGTTCAGTTGAAACATTAAAAAAGGTGTCCCCTTGTTGCACTTGATACAACGTATCATAGAAGTATGCTATGGTGCCATTTATGAGCTTGCAAGAACAAGGTATTGTTATGAGATAATCCTGTCTACCTTGGTACAAGATAGGACTGATCTGGGTTGATTTGACGGAGTAGAGATTAGCCAGTTGTTTTTCCTCCACGCCTCTGTTGATGTGGTAAAGTTGGGCAGTACATTTCAGGATACGTAAAGAGCAAGTTAGAGGATTCATTCCCGATTGTGCTTGCACTGAGAAAAGTCCAGTTAGAAAGAGAAATATAAAGAAGTAATCATGATAGGAAGCCATTGCTGCAAAACACAATCCTTTGATCTACGGGAGAAATGAGACTGTAATATCTCAATATCATACTAGCTTTTATCTTGAACACAAATCACAGTCAATTGGTGTTGAGGAATCCGTCTAATTACAAGGAGACTCCCGGCTTTCTTTGATTTCGAATTAATCGAAGTATCTTCCACATTACAGGCTTGCAGTGTTTGGATTCTGGATTTTTGCGATGCTTACAATCTAATTTGTCTGTAGCCCAACGTTTGCATTTGTATTGAAGTTTTGGCAGTTCTCAAATTCTTTCTGTCCTCGTTAATTTTCTAGAGGTCGATGACTCTACTTAGCTTGCTCTTTTCCTGATATGTTTAGCCTTGATTTCTCATACTTTCTTTAAATCCTCCAAATTCATATTTTGATCCTCCTGTCGTTAAATTTACCGATCTGAATGTTAAAATCCTCGAAAACAACCAAATTTCTCAAAGGATTTTATATTATCGTGCACTCAAGTGCCCTTCGAAATCTGTTCTTGGAATTTCAAGTCAGGATCTTTGAGAACAGAAATAATTTGGAATGCGAATCAAAACTCTGGAACCTTATTCTCTTTAGAGTTTGTGGTCCTGGTAACCATGGTGATGATGTTTGTTATATAAATTTCATAAAATTGTTGCAACAAAAAAGGACATATCTTTATTAAAATTTATAATCAATATTTTTGTAAAAGAAAAAAGGCAATGATGTTCTAAGAAAAAAAAGGTCTAATATTGACAATATTGATATATGAACAATTTGAATTTTTTACTGTGCAAGCTGGTATTTGAAATACTAGTTAGTACCGTAAATTTCAAAAAATTAGAGGACTGAAATGCAAAAAAAAGCTAACAAAATTATTCATTTGTTTTCTCAAACCCATTCAGCTATTCCCCCTTACTCGTCGCAGCTCTCCTGCTCCTCTCCTCCACTAGTCACCAATCCCAGACCCACTGACGGAGTTATTTGGCACCCCCAAGACCTTCTCTTGACTAAAGCCTTCTCTTGAAGTGTGTTGCGCTGCTACCGTCAATGTGATTTGTGAAAGATTGTATGAAGAGGGGTGTTTCAAAATTTTTCTTTCACATAGAGGTGATTAGAC
>JANKOD010000005.1:17692431-17703066 GCA_026284645.1 Erythroxylum acuminatum | reverse complement strand
TGTAAGTTCCATTCTCTCTATCCCTCTTAGTATGTTCAATACTAATGATTCTTTGTTGTGGCATCATGAGAGGAATGAGATTTACACTATTAAATTCAGCTATCGAGTTAGTCGATATGAACAAGGAATAAGGATCGGTGCTAATGATGTCCTATGGAAGAGGATTTGGGATTTACAAGTTCCTCCCAAGCTTCGTGATTTTATGTGGAGGGCATTGCGTAGTGTGTTACCTACAAAGGTATGTTTACAGAGCAGGGGGATTGATGTTGATGGACTTTGCCCTTTATGTTTTTCTATGAAAACAGTTGATCATACTCTTCTTCACTGTGCAAAAGTTGTTCGGTGCTGGAATCTTGTTGCTATTTTTAATTTAACTGTCAATGATTCTCTTGATGGGAAGTTTAGGCAGGTGTGGAATGATTCGGGTAAGGAGGTGGCTGAACTTTTCTCTTTTGTTGCTTGGCACATATGGAATGCTCGAAATGATTTCCTTTGGGACGCTAAGATTTTGTCTCCAAATCAAATTGTGTATAATGCTATGTCTCATTTACTGGAATGGCGTTCTTTGAATAGACTTCGTTCCTCACTGAATAATTATGGTAGACAGCCTGCAGATGTTATTCAGATGGATGAGAGTCAGCAATCCTTTTTGTTAAATGTGGGTGGAGTTTATACACAGATGCTGCACTTTTTCATAATGAAGGAGCAACGGGTTTCGATTGCGTTGCAGAATCGACAGAAGGAGGGTAGATTGGAGCTGTTTCTGGGTTTCAAGGAGGGGTATTTGACCCTGCTGTGGCTGAAGCAATAGCCTGTCGTTATGCCATCAACTACGCCACTCAATTCCTTGAAGGAAGTGGCGTTGTTTACACTGACAGCCAGGTACTTGTACAAGCATTATCTTCTTCCAAGTTGGACTTCTCTGCTTATGGTTTAATTATCCAGAACTGCAAGTTGTTACTTGATGCTAGGCCTAATATTGAAGTAAAATGGATTACAAGACATTTAAATCGGGTCGCTCATTCTCTTGCCCGTGTTTCCATTCGTTTTTCCCGTTATGTAATTTGGGAAACGATTCCGGATGTAATCTCATCCTTTTATATTTATTAATGATATTGGCTCTCTACCTTTCAAAAAAAAATATGAATGATAAAAAAGGAGAAGAAAATTTCGGCTAGTCTAAATTGATAAGACTTCAGCCCAAATCTCGAATTTTCAGTAACTTGTTTCAACTTTAAAATGATGTTGGTTTGAATAATATGAATTCAAATTTAACCAAATTTTAAATCAAATTTAAGTTGTTTATAAGAGGATCAAGTTAGGTTAGGTCAATGATGGGTCCAACTCAATCCAACTCATTTTTATACCCAAATGAAAACACATTTTTTTAATGTTTTAAATAATTTTGAACATGTTTTATAAATTTTCAAATCTTTGAAAAGACTACTTGTGATTTTTAATTTTTAAAAATTATTTCTTATTAAATTTCAATTAAAAATAATAATAAACCACATGTGATATAAATATGTAAACTAATCAAATGTTGTTAATATTATGACTCAGTTCGACTTTTAAACTTGGTTAAGATTAATTAAAATTGACATAAATTAATAATTTATTATAATTATCTTAAATTATTAGTTTAGGTTATGTTTAATTAGTTCCATTTAAATTTAAAGGATAAGATGAGTCATCATATTAATTATATTTGATTGGTTCATATACGATATTTGTATTATATATTTTTTTACATTTTTATAAGAAATTTAAGAGAAAATTTATTTTCAAATTTTCAAATTAATGACTAAGAAATATTTTAAAAATTATTTAATTTAAGAGAACTTTGGTATTTTTCATCTTAAATTCGAATTTGTTTTTTCATTAACTAGGACCACCGAAAGCATACTAGAGTTACTTTTGTATCCAATAGAATGAGCAAATATCAAAGTTATGAATCTCGTACTGTATTGACCGCCAAAATAGTACAAAATTTAAGCATATCATACCAATGGTGGTATCGGCCTATACTGACATTTTCAGTTAGTACCAGCCAATATTTTAATATTGTAAATTTCAAAAAATTCGAGAAATAAAATGCAAAAAAGTAAACCATAAAATAAAAAAACCTATTCGTGTTTCCCATTTCCCATTTCCCATTTCCCCGCTGGAGTCGCTCCTCTCCTCCTCAACCTTAGCATTAGTGACAGTCTCCCTCCTCTCCCTCGTCTGTCTCTCTAGTCCAGACTCCAGTTGGCTCAACGTTAATGATAGGCTCAACTATCGGCGGTCGTTGTTGACGCTAGTCCACTATTATCTATCACCAGTCGCCATAGCCAATCGCTCACAACACTACCAATTGCTATAGCTAGTCACCATCCACCATCACATCACATCATCCTATTGTGTTATGTTGTGCTGTAAAATTCAAGTTTTATGATTTGTAAGCTTAAGCCAAAGTTACATTTTGCAAGCAAAAATTCGATGGAAGTAGAACCCTGTGTATGTGTGATAATTGAGAAATTGATAATATGATTGCTTGTGATGTAGGCATGTAGACTTGTGGTGTATGTGTATCATGTATGGCTTGTGAATTTGTGATTATGGAACAATGAAATGGAAGTTTGAATTTATGTCATTCATAAAAATTAACAGAGTGTTCAGTGTTGTTTAGAAATTAAAATTGGTTGTGTTTCTAACTTTTTTATGATGATTGAGAACTGGAATTTTGAATTGCATTATACATTTGAGGTTATTCATTTGTTGTCTAAAATTTGGAATTAGAATATGAATTTTTTTAGAAAAAATTAGAATACGAATTTGAAGTTGTCCTTATTTGAAATTTGAGTTTGAGATACATTGAAATTTGAATGAAAGATTGGTCTTTATTATAAATTGGGTTATATATTATATATTAAATATTGTAATTATCAAAATGGAATAGTTAATTTATGGTTGAATAATGCGATTAGTAATTATACAAATTGATTATAGTTGTGAGTTTATGTCTATAATTGGATTATTTAATCAACTAATCAATAATCATACAAAATAAGTTTTTTTATAAATCATACAAAATAAGTTATAGTTAAGAGTTTATGGTTAAATCACATAACTATACAAAATATGTTATAGTTGTGATTTTATGTTTAAATTATGTAATCATACAAAATAAATTGCATTTGCAAATTTATGGTTGAATTATATGACTACATAAATTAAATTATAAATGTGAATTATAGTTGAATTATGTAATAACTCAAATTGAGTTGTAGTTGTGATTTGTGAGTTTATGATTGAATTTTATAATCATAAAAATAGGTTATTGTTGTGAGTTTATTTTTGAATTATATAATTACACAAAATAGTTTATAGTTGTGATCTTATGTTTGAATTATGTAATCAAATAAAATGAGTTATAGTTGTGAAAGTGTAACACTCAATTTATATCTTTGATGTTACGGTTTAGAAAGAAACATAAGTTATTAAGAAACTATTATTTGATATATTTCTTCATTTTTTTACACAACTTTATTATGATATGAAGTTATTAAGTTAATATTGATATATGACTTCATTCATGTTTATAAATAAATAGAAAGAAGTTCAAATACTCCTAATAATTCAACCAATTCAACAAGATTCAATAATTCAGTTTGGGCTCATGTTGAATTGGTTATTAGAATGAAGAACCATATCATTTGTTTGTTTTCTAACAAAAATTTGAAAGGCACAGAAATCACCATATTAAAGAAGCATTTAGTTGAGGTCAAGGTGATGTGAAGCCTTGTAAAAAAAGTGAGTCATGATGTAAAATGTCAAATGAAAACTTTGCTTAAAGAATGTCAACATAAGAAGGATAGAAGACAAAGATTGAACAACAAAATTGGTAGTGAACATTTTTTTGTTGGTAGTCCGAATGATAGTAAGAATGTTGAAGGTGGTAGTCCTAACACCTGATGTTAGGAAAAGAAGAAGGCAAGTATCTATTTTTTTTGCACTGCAAACAACTCCTAGAGCTTGGCCTTCAATCTATAGTGCCTTTCAATATAGAGAAGTAGCTTATATTGTGGATATGACAATGACTAAATGGTGGTATAATTCAGATGTAACATTTAATATTGTCATATCATATTAGTATCGGTCTATGGTAAATATTATTACCCCTTAGAGTCTATGCTATAAAGTTCCTTCAATTAATGACTAGAGGTAAACTTCTGAGTAACTATGTTTATGAAATGAAAAGTTATTTGGATGAAAGAAGAATGACTTTGGTACTTTTTGGCATTCAATCGTATGTGATAGTTGGACAAATAAAAGATTTGAATTTATTATTAATTTATTTAGATTATTCTATAAAGGAGAATATTTTTGAAGTCTATTGATGAATCTAGACTTGTTAGGAATGTTGATACTCTATTTCAGATATTTGATAAAGATGTGAATGAAGTTGAATCAGAAAATATTATTCAATTCAATACTGACAATGATTCTGCTTATAAAGCAATTAGAAGAAGATTGCAAAGCAGGTATAATTCTTTTTATTAGACTCCTTGCACTACACATTGTATTGACTTGATGTTGAAAAATATAAGATATGCTAGACATTTTTTTATTATTAATGAGAAAGATAATCAAGTTCATTTACATCCCTACATTAGTCTTGAATTTAATAATAAAAAATTTCATAAATGGTAAAAATTAGTATCGTCTTTCTATTACAAGGTATGCATATATTTTATCATGTCAATGGGTGCGCCACGGGCTAAAAGTGGTCGGCTAGCCCAACTCATGGCCGACCGTAACTTAAAAAATAACATTGTTTTTAATTTTTTTAAAAAATTATAAAGTAGGCCGGGTTGTTTTTTATTTTTTTAAAAAAATAAGGTAGGACGAGTTGGCCTAACCGACCCATGGTGGCCTGTGGACGGATCTAGCCGTGGGCCATCTAGCTCGTAGTCAAGCAGGGCTGAGCTAAAGGCGACTCGAGCCTGACTCGATCCAACTTATTGACATCACTAACCGCAGACAACAAAATGAAGTCATTATCACTGACGCTGTCTTATATAATAATATCTAGTATATATGATATGATGTTTCCTTTCTTCTGGTTAGCATCGCAGGCAGTCGCAGCTCATCTAGTCACAGCTTTTATGTGAATTTGTTATTTTTGTAAATTCCAAAAAGATATAATCCATCATTTTTCTGTATCTTACGACTTGTAAAATACCCATTTCTTCTATTTCTCTTATTACCATATAATCTGAAATCTCCTTTATTTCCTTGCAGAAACAATCGTCTTATGTTTGAAAATCAACGTTTCCGCCAACCAAAAACAGGAATGATATTCGGGATGGATATCTTCTTTCATTCTAAGAAAGCATTACTTAGTTTTCCTTGAGTTCAGAAAATTCCTACTTAATAACTACTGAGAGACAACAATTAAGTGGTCACCTTATAATTATGCAAGGTCATAGCACCAATGTGTAGAGCCACATTAATTAGTTGTTGTGACCCAATTTTGCTGAACATGTGAACTTTGAGTTAAAATCACGTTCATCTCCTGCTATGTTTGCTGAAAAGAAACAGCTCCTACTATTCTAAACAAATGCAAATTTATGCCAATTGGACTAGGATATCCTGACTCAGAAATTCGCACTGGCATCAGACATGACAATGGAAATTTTAGCCATCCAACATGCCAAAATTGATTTCTCCAGTTTCCCCGTTACGCTGGAAGTAAGAATACACCCTCACCCTTTTAGCCATCCAACATGCCAAAATTGATTTCTCCAGTGTCCCTGTTACACAGGAAGTAAGAATTCATCCTCTCCCTTGCTCTCAATGACATAAAAGATATTTCATGATCATCAAGCTGTTTTCACAACTTGAGGCAAGGATTTGAAAAGGACTGCAGATGGCCTCCGCACAGTATGGTTGAGTAAAATCATGAGTGTCAAAAGTGTTAACGCCCCAGCCTGATGTGCAGTGCCAAGCGATACCGGTACATAAGATAGAAGTGTAGATATCCCTAAAGTAACCTGCATCAATAAAAAACAACGCATTTTTCACCTCCTTAAAAAGATATGCCATGTAACAAGCATGTGCTGAGCAAGTAATCACCTGAAGAGTAGCCATGCCAATTGTACTTCCAATCAACGTTCGAACTGCAGGATGTATATCCAACTTTCTTGTGGAACACCACAAGGCCCCAATCGACATTAGGGTTGTAATTGCAAGAATGCGATGGTCAAGCTGCAGTAAAAGCTTCAGAACATTTTTCAAAACAAGGAAATGACTCACTAGATTTCCTTTTTCTTTAACCTATCAAATGCCCAATAGCCATCTCTGCCACTCATTTAGTTTAGCAAATGATTGTATGTTAAACTGTGCAACCGCTAGAATCAAGCTAATTTATTGTTCAAGTTTTTAACAAGTTTATCTCTTTTACTTCATTACTAGTGTATTCTCATTCATCATTCTTGCATGGATACGTAATTTCTAAGCAAGGTCCTCTACTAGTTTCTTCCTCAATGTCTCCCTCAATTATTCTAATCGCTTAAAATACTTGTTAGAAATGTCAGATTATGAAAGTATGGATAACCTGCACTGTTGAAGTATTCTCGAAGAAATTCCGGATCAATGGCTTCATATCAAATACATCATCCGGTATCCACGCATCACCCATCTTTGGAAAGGTATTATATGCCCGACCCTGCATTGAGCCATGCAGCCATGATCAAATTTGTCTGTAAGCATCCTGCAGAAATATCGCACTATTGCCTTCTGGTAAAAGGAGAAAAGTGAGAGCTAAACTGTTTACATACAGCATCATTTCCAGCGACAAATGCTCCTGAGATTGCAGTAATGCCAACAATTATGGTTACAGGAAGGGCAAGTCTTTTCACTTTTGCCGCCCCCTGAACCCAAGTTACTGACTCAGCAGGTGGTTCTGGCATCATAACAGAAAGAGCAGTCCACAAAAGGCCACTATAAATAACAAATGCTGAAGTAAGATGAGCTGCAAGCCGGTATGGGCTTACTCTTGGTTGAGTATACTCAGAAGCAGGTTCCTAGAGAAGAAAAAATGTAAATTTCAAATACTTGCTATGGAAACAGAAGAGAAAAAGGTGGAAAAGCAACACTAAGTTGCTTATACCTCTAAGCCACTTCTAACCATCCACCAGCCAATCAGGCCCTGCCCAGCACCAAGTGCAAAAAGAGAAGAAAGTTGTAATCCAAGACGTAAGGTTATATACCTCTTGCGTAGAAAGTATGAAAATGGCAAAGCAAACATGATACCAAGTGCCCTTCCCCACATTCGATGTGCATACTCCATCCAGTAAATAAATTTGAAATCCTCAAGACTCATCCCTTTATTTACTCTGCAAAAATTCAAGCAGGAAATAAAGCTACTTCACAGTGCTTCTCATGTAATCAGTACTACTTGGAGAAGCTATTGTAACTAGCTTAATTTGGAATGGTTTCTCTTTAGCTTACTGCTTATATTCAGGGGACTGCTTATATTTTTCAAACTCCTCTAACCACTCCTCATCTGAAAGAGGTGGAAGACTGCCGGTAAATTTCCAGTTAGTCATTGAAAGGCCAGAGCGAGTTAATCGTGTGACACCGCCAAGTACCACCATGCTAAAAACCCATGCAGCAGAACCAAAAAGCCATATTCCAACCATCTTCTGAGCACGAGGTCCACCTGCTACAAGTTGTTTCAATCCCTCCTTGCTTTCTTTGCCAACAGATACTGACCTGGATATATTCCATATGAAAGGCCGTCGATGACCCTAAAACAACATTAGGATCATAGTTTAACCTCTAGATAATGAATATTTTACTAGATAGTTACCAGAGATTAACAGTCAACATAACCATCAGTACCAGGCGTCAGTTAACCCATCAAACAGTGATGCATTCGTTGTTGAAGAGATTTACAAACATTTTAAAGAAGAAAAAAGAGTAAATTCAGACGTGTCAAATGTAAAATTCTAGTATCACCAAAACATTTAACAATTTTTTTTAGCAATGTTCTGCTCAAATGCATGGAATAATCATCTCAGAGATGAACCAAAGAATGGCCATTACACTTTCATTTTGTACAGATAGACATGCTTTCAATAAATAAAATGCAGAAACCAGAAAATGAATCTAATGAGTCGATAAGCAAACCAATGAGTAATAATTCAAAGTGAATAAAACAAGCAAATGAACAAGATATCGGATAGAACGAATTTCCAGGGTGACCTTGAAAACACAAACTTTCAGGCACGGAAATGGTTAAACAACTAAGAACTAGACACTTAATCAAAGAGATTACAGAAGCCCAATACAAGAGTAGAATCAAATAATATATGAAAACTCGACGCGCACTTATATTTGATGAATAAAGCAAAATAGAAATAAAAAGAATGAGACTTGGAAGCTGAAGAAAGAAACTCAAGAAGCAGAAGCAAAAAACTTACTGTGGGGAGAGTTTTAGTTATGAAAGCATAAAAGAAGGATCTTGATCTCGACGGGTGTTCAATCACATCCTTAAGCACGGTAGTTCTGCCTCCAAAATTAGGCAGTACTTTGTTGGATACTCCATTATTGGTTCTCTTCACAATCGACGACAACACTAGCCTTCGAAACATCTCCTCGCAGAAGGGATGAATATCGCACCGTTATGGCCTGTACTATTCAGTGGTTGGAAGATGATATCAAAGTATCTCGTACCGAACAGCAGTACTAGGTGGCACCAGTCGAAACTGCGATATCGAATGGTTCCGGTCGGAATCCGAAATACTGATAAGGTATCCGTCTAAAGGGAGTGGGTGACAGCGAGTTCGTGGGTGTTTGAGAGGCGGTAAATGGGTTTAAGCGTTTTGGAGGATTTAAGAAGCGAAGAAGTATTTTGTTCGTAATTACGAGACTTGCAGAAGAAAAAGTGTTTGGATGATTTGGGCCTGATATGCTATTGCTCTCTCTAACGCCATTCTTTCACTTCTGCTTCCCAAAAAGCTTTCAGTTTTAATGTTTCCACTATGACGGTGGGCTTTGGTGAAGTGCCGTAGTTCTTAACAACAAGGGTTCAAAAGTAAAAAATTCAAGGGTTTTTTATGTTTCTTTTTCTTCACAAATTATAATTAATATGAAAAAAGTTCAAAGCATCCCTTAAATTTACTTCACAGATAAGTTTAATTAAATATTTGATTTCATTCTTAACATATTATAATATAATTTCTGTGATTATTTATAATTTTAAAAAAATTATATAAAGTAATGTTTGCTGGCTACTAAATTTCCGATACGGTATTGTGAATGAGGTAAGTTTAACAAAAGTAAAGACAAAAACAAAATCTGATTTGAATAACATTGCAACATGGTTGACCGAGTGCTGTCTGCAATCTCAAGACCATAAAAAAGAGAAAGTAAGTGAGCTTGAGCTCCATCTATTTTGTAGAAGTAACCAAGCAATGTTGTTTTCCGTTTTCTGGTTCTCTTTTCGTTGTTTGGTTGGCGAGAAATGCGAAGGAAAAGAGAATTTATGGTTTACTGAGCCAATACCACTTAACTTTTGACAATATCTCTCGTCCTCATTAACAATATCTCTCGTCCTCATTACCTGTGAAAGAATTTCACATGCAATAGTATGACTGTCTCGTACTAACCTTAACAGAGGATTTTCTCAATTAATGTTTAATGATAACGAAACATAATAAACAATTCAAGTGATTAAACAAAATTCAACACTAACAAGAACATTTGAGAAAGAACAGAGAAACAACTCCCTTATTGATTCAGTTCCACAGAAACAGGTCTGAAAGTTGTCATTACAAACTATGGGTTGATCCACACAAACACTGGTATTAATTCACAGCTGCAGGATGAAGACGCCAAGTATAACAGCCCATGCAAATAACCCAACTTTCCTTCAGCCTACGACAATACCTTCCAAAATGATGGTCACGCACGTAGCAGCACACCTTTGACTTTGTCAAATTCTCTTCACACACATAGCAACTTCACACACAAGCCTCCCAAAAAAAATCTCACAAAATATTGCCATCTGTGTTGCAAAAAGGAGAAAAACACAGTGATCCACGTGATAAGACAGAAACTTGAAATTTCACGCCAACATCCACCAAGAAGAGAATCCCAGATCACTCATATATTTACCTCAATTAGAAGTTGGTCACAAACTCACGTTTTACAGCAATTTACCAAAAGAAGATTAATAGTTCAGCAACACAGACACATCCAAGAACAAGATAATCTCATCATACAAGAAGTCTTCACATCATATAATTCTCAATTTATCACCTTCTTGTCATGTGATACACATCTACATCTTTTACAAGATTAGGTCTTTATCCAAGTCAAGTCCAATGTATCTTCTACTTTATCTTGATTTGAATTTGAAGTCTTTCATTATCTTGGAGATCTAATTATCAAAAATGTCAAAATTAAATAATAAGATATATAATAAATATCTTAACAATCTCCCCCCTTTTTGGCATTTTTCTCACAAATAAATAAGAAACTTCCCTTAAATCACATAATCAAATATATAATTATTGAAGTCACAATACTCCCCCTTAATCCAACATCAAGTTCCAAAGAACATCAATCAAATTCTTCAAGTTT
>JANKOD010000005.1:17661219-17683721 GCA_026284645.1 Erythroxylum acuminatum | reverse complement strand
TTCTTGAATTAAATTCTTGTATTAGTTTTGTTGCATCTTGAATTTCTGTTATTTGTTTCTGGCCTTAGATTTTAGGATTAGATTAGCTCCCTCCTCATGAGATCGACACCTTTAGTAATACATTAACGAATGGTGTGCTTGCGGATTATCGAGGGTTAATAATTAAAATTTACACACATCCAAACCCCAATTAGCCAGCCTAATCGTTAAATGATAGAATTACCTTTGAGCTTGAGTGGTATTTTTTTGTCACATTAAACTTATAATGCACTTCTCCATTTAAACTACCCTGATATGATGTAGTGAACTATGTCTTCATCGATCTCCCCATAGCTTTAGAGGATAGATCCTATATACTTAAAACATTGTTTCTTTGGTATAACTTTTGAGCTAATCTTTACCTCCATATTGAAAGCCACCTTATGGCCTGAGAAGTTACACTTTATATACTCAATCTTAGTCCCGCTCAATTTAAAACCCTTCGATTTTAATATATCTATCTAAAACTTGTAGCTTGACATTGACACCCTCTTTTGTCTCATTTATTAAAACAATGTCAGTAGAAAATAACATAGATCAAGGCACATCCCCTTGGATATTCTTGGTGTCATTCATCACTATTACAAACAAAAAACACTTAATGAGGAGCCATGGTGTAGCCTAATATTAACAAAAAATACTCTCTATCTCCTTCTATCGTCCTTTCTATAATCTTTACACCTTCATACTTATCTCTAATAACCTGTATATTGGTCATAAGAACTCTCTCAACTTCTAAACACCTTCACATGATTTCCCTAGCTAACCTGTCATAAACCTTCTCTAAATCAATAAAAACTATGTATAGGTTATGTTGTCATTGCTTATAATATTTCATTAATCTTTTAAGGAGATGTAAAGCTTATGTCATGGACCTTCTTGGCATGAAACCAATATGGTTCTCTGAGATAAATGCATCCTTTCTCACTCTCTTATTAATCACCTTCTCACATAACTTCATGGTATGACTAAGTAATTTGATGCCTCAATAGTTGTTACAACCTTCGATGTCCCATTTGTTCTTGTATAAAGGAATTAGCATACCAAGTCTCCACTCATTTGACATTTTGGGAGACTTAATGATCACATTAAAAATCTTGAATTAATCTCCCTCAAATATTTTAAATTTCTTCCATTATGTTTTATAGGTAATAAGTAAAGTTACGATACATCTTGAACGTGCTAATATTACCTAAAGAAATGTTATCCTATATGCCTTCATTAAAAGGGCAATAGAATTATCTCTGTCATCTTCTCTTAATATCATTTTTAGCCACAAGCACCTGGCTTGCTTTATCTTTTATTTAACAAACTTGATCTAAGTCTCTCTCTTTCTGTTCCCTAACTCTTGACAACTTAAATATATCATTTTCTTCATCTTTATTTTTCAATCATTGGTATAATTTATTGTAGGCTTTGCTTTTAGATTATGAGTCTATCTTCTTTTCCTCTTTCTTTATCAGTTTATAACTTTCTCTATTAACTATCCCCTCTACCTACATGGAGCTATCTAATAGAGCTTTATAGGTAACTTTCTTGATCTTAACCTTTTCTTGTACTTCTTCATTCCACCACTAAAACTATATCATACTATCCATAAACCCTTTAGAAACACCTAAGATCTGTTTAGCTGCATTCCTTAAAAGAGTTGTGCGACACGTTTGTTTGATGTTGATCCATATAAGCTTGATAGAAATGTAAGCAATATGACAATGATAAAGTAGCATGATGGTTCATTTATTCTTAATCAAAATTTTAAGGGAGATATTATTAGAACGATCTAAATATTACTCATATAATATATTTCACATTAGAAAAATTAGATATTATTCACAAAATATCTAGATAAAGATAAATACTTTTTAGCACATAAATACTATTAAAATATGTAATAATTATAAAAAAATTAAATGTATGGTTATTATTAAATTGATTCACTTATAAATACATATTCACCTTTGGGATAATAGATTCTATAGTGGCAATTGTAATATCCTACCTTCTAAAATTATTAAAAGATTAAACTGTTAGATTGAGTCACATGAGTTATTTCATTTAAGAATTTACGAGGTGCATTTCATTCACATGCATAATATTCTTATATACATATGAATCATGATTTAGAAAATATTGCAAGATAGTATATGCACTCAATTGACATATTCTGAGGTATGGAATGAAAATGAATGTGCATTCCCAATGTTTTGCATTTTGATTTACTGATAGCATGAATTGATGAATTATAATTAGTGAATTGGGAATTTATTGTTACAATTGAGTAATTGATGAGGTGATATGTGCATCTATCTAAGAAAAATTTTAAAGAGCAAGACAAATTGATACATAGGAATTTAAGTTGATTAGGCCTATGAAATGGTGACATATGGCATTGGGAATAAGTGATAAATGGCTCAGTTAAATGGATGACAAGTGGCTTGAATATAATTGCGACAAGTGGCCCCTTAAATTTGTGACAAATGGAACTTTAGACTTGTGAATGTGGAGCAATAGAATGGTGACATGTGTAGCCTTATAATTGGTGACATATTAGCCTTACAATTGGTGACATTTGTAGCCTTACAATTGGTGAAATATGTAGCCTTACAATTGGTGACATGTGTAGCCTTACAATTGGTGAAATGTGTAGCCTTACAAGTAGTGACATACGGAGGCTTAAATGAGTGACATGTGGAGCTTAAAGTAATCAACACATGGAACAATAGAATAGTAACATATGGACCAATAGAAGGATAACATATGTACCAATAGAATGGTGACATATGGACCAATAGAATGATGACACATGGATTAGTTTGACTTTCTTTGAATTTTCTAGAGAAAATGGATGGAAAAGGCAATAGAAGCGAGAGTGAAGGTTGGCCATAAGGTTAGAAAAGGGAGAAAAACGAAAATGAAAAGAGAAGGAGAGAAAAAGGGAAAGAGAAGAGGAGAAGGAAAGAAGTTATCAAGGTAAGTTGAAATTCTGGTTTCAATTTCATCTTTCTCTTTTGATATGTTTTTCATATCCTTAGGACACGAATTTGAAGAAACTCAAAGAATGAAAGTTGTAGATATAGATCTTAGATTGACCTTTGTGAAAGTTTCTTGATAAAATAGTGATTAGATCTTGAATTATGTTTGTTTCCCTAATACAGCCTGTGATAGACCCCTGTATAAGAACCTTGTATTATTTCCTGATTTTTGACGACCTTAGAGTCCGAATTGGTGAATTATAAAACATGAAAAATGATTATTGATGTCTTATTAATGCTTATGTGAAATGGTTTTGTTAGAAGATGTCTTGATAATGATTTATTGCGGTTTGTGTATTGGTTGCCAGTCTGTTTCTTACCAGAAACAGGATAGAATTTGGATGGAGATTATATTTTAAAGGGAGATGTTGTTTGTGTAATTTTTAGATATAATAAGACTAATGGAAATCTAGATTCATGGGGCACAAGAATCATGGCATTTGAATTTTTTAGAGAGAGTTATGATTAAAAGAAGACAACTTGTTCATAAAGAAACATTAGGAAGAAAAGGATGTAAACATTGCACACAAGGTTAGGTTAGCTTGATGTTTGAGGAGACATTGAACTGAACTAGTAAGTGATTTATTGACCTATTGACATATCTTAGAATGATATTTATGATGATTAAACAGGGATGAATTTTGTTGTAGTATTGGTGTTGAATGTGTGCTGGGAATTTAATGAATGGACTAGTTATGTTCTGTTTTGATCTTTATGCTTGAAAGACCATAATTTGTGAACTACCAAACGAATGATTTGAATTGGAATTGGAATTAAAGATGAATTGATGAGGAATTGAAGTATCTTTAAGGTGTAATTGAGGTATAATTGATCAATTATCATGAAGGTGTCAAAATTTGGAAGAAAAGTTGAAGGAAAGTGAAGGTGAACTTCGGTTCACCCATCCCATGATCATGGGAATTGTATTGGTCCCTTCCCATGATCGTGGAAATGCTTGGGAGAGAGGAAAATTTGTGTTTTGTGTTCTTGTTGAATCATATAAGGATAGGACACTATACATTAGTGTAATCAGACTTGATTGGGGGCTTAAAATGAACTTAGTTTGATGTTGAATCAATTGGCCAAGTGTTTGATGAGTTTAGGTTCTTAAATGATATTATAAATTAAGGATTGGATTGTTTGATATCAATGTACCTAAAGCTAGAATTTATAAGTTATTAAAGGAGTGAAGGTGTTCTTATAAATGCAAATGTAATTCAAAGGATATTAATAATCTAAATTAGTATAAATGAATGAGAATTGGAGAAATTGTGTGAATATAAAGCATTAATAAAGGATTGATGAATTGAGGGTAACCAAACTTACATAAGGTATAACCTAATTGCAAACAAGTTATAGACAAGCTATAATGAATGAATGATCAATATTTGTGATTAAGGACATATACCCGGGAAAATCAATTGAGTATACATCGAACATGACATATATACATGTGCATGGTTGAATAATTATATGATTGATCAACTTAGTATTATGTGGATTATGTGTGTATTGTATGATTTAGAGGCACAAATTGACCGATAGTATCCAACATTGTCAGATCGTCAAGATAATAACTTATTTAGAGCATACTGTGAGTTGACCTAGATGTGTAATCTCAATTATATATGTGTTTTGATTTGAATTATGTAAGCTAACCTAGATGTTTTCTCACCATGTTTGAATTGTTTTTGATTAACCTTCAGATATTGAACTATTATTGATATGAATGTGAAATTTCGGACCATCAATTGTCTGAGGAGTTAAATATTGAGAACTGTATAGGAAGTGCTTAATGATTGTATGTGAATGTGGGAAAAATGTGTACTCAACTGAATGTTGAATGCCGGACTTCGATATGATGATTATGATAAATGACTGTGTACACCGAATGAAAGTTATTGATAGCATATTATGTGAAATGATGCATTCCATCACATGAATATGCATGATCAGATAAAGGAGTTGTGAATGAAGTGACCAACGTGAAAAAGAGCTTCAAGCTCATTAAATGTGCACAGGAGCCACAAGCTCAGTTGATAATGAGCCCAGTATCTGCAACGGGTATAAGACAGTTATAAAATGAGCCGGGTATTCGCAACGGATACAGGATAGTTATGAAATGAGCCCGGTATCCACAATGGGTACGAGACAGTTAAATAGACGCTCGATCACAACAAAAATAAAAATGAAAGTGGAGTCTCATGTGCATTGCATATATATATCATTACATGTACCATGTGAATAATTACAAAGAATGACTGAATTAAGTTGATATAATGATATGCTATGTTTGCGTACATGTGGATGATATAAATGATTAAAATGAATGATTGAATTATTATGAAATGATTGTATGAAATGCTTGTGTTCATAACGGACTTGTTGGAATATGATGTATATTGCGATCAGGTTCTAAATTCTGAATGATGTGATATATGAGATTTGATTCTGAATGATGTGAGATACTGATTGAACTGTGTTATATACTTGTGATATTTATGTCTGTTTTGAGTGATCAGGTGATGATGGTTCACTTACTGAGTTCGCAAATTCATCAAAATTTCAACATTGTTTTTCAAGTTCAGGAGAAATCTAGCTAGTCTAGTTGAAGTAACTTCTGCATTTAGATATGGGTCAATGTCGAGATCAATTGTACCTGCAAATGTCTTAATTATATTGTATCAAGAATTTTATCTTTCAACTGTTGTATATTCTACATGCAAATTTTGGAAATGTAATGACATTTGAGACTGTATATGTTTATGAATAAAAATGGAATATGATTATTGAAATGTTTTATGTTACGTGTGATGGATTAAAATGTAAAATGAATTGATTTAATCGTCTTTACGTGCTATTTTCATAGAGTATGTTCTCAAATATCCTTCGATATGACAAGCATATGCTCTATGGGAATAGTATGTTACAGAACATTTGCTATATCAATGGGATTAACACGCAAGGATCCATTGACCATCTTCTACCCGAAGGTAACCTAGCTGAAGGGATAATTTCAGTTGACACTCCCCGTCACAACGTGGCTGTGCAATTGGGTGTTGGGGTGACTGCTGTAGATGAAACGGGACACTTAGCTGAAGATAGAGAGGATCTTTGCCTGGATTTTCCTTTTGGGTCAAGGCTTTGTTGGAACTGCTCTTATTTGCTCTGTGAGTATTTACACAGTTGATACACTTGTATGATCGAAGGTTTTGGATCGCATGGCTCTTGCCTTGAATAGAAAGTGCAAGAGTTATGGATTTCGAAGATTAAATCAACATATCAAAGTTTTCAATAGCAAGACAAAGTTCTTGGAAATCGCAACAAGTTATGTTTTCGATAGCATCAGATAGTAGGCACTGAAATACTATTATTCTTCCCCTTCATCAGCAGTTGAGGAAATAATACGGTCGGCATATAAGTGAATGATAATGGCTTCACAAAGAGAATCCCCAACAAGAAGGAAGCAGTTTCTGCTTGAAATATAAAGAAAAAAGAAGGATTCAACAAATTAAGTGCCTTTATAATGAAGCCCCTTCTAACTAAAGGTGTCAACAAAAGGATAACAGCATATGCTTTTAAAATCATTAAAAGCATTCAGCTGTGGAAAGGGCGCAAGAAACGCATCTCGATATCCTTCCCATTCCCAATGCTCTAAACTTCACCATTAAATGCTTTATCGAGCCAAATTGATACAATGATAGGCCCAGCCAAATCTCCAACAGCACAACCTGCAGAGAGCTTTGTGTATCAGATCCTCAGAATCCAAAATCCTTCAAAAATTAATCACAAGTATGCGATATTCTGATACCAGAAAACAAAATTGGCTTATTGGAAACTTGCTTACCAATCCATTGACCTGTTGAGGGGCGTATTAATGTTGCACCTATCCCAGCTCCAATGGAGGCAAAAACTAATGAAGCACTACACCTAATAGTAACTCCTGTAATCTTCTTCCCAAGAATTCTAACTTCTGATTTGTTAACTGGACTTTTTTCTCCGTCAGATTTTGAAAGACGAGAAAAGAATCGGAAAACTTCAATTCCAACTTGTACAATCCACGATGCAGCAACTCCTAAAAAGTGTCCTGTTTAAAGAAACAGATATGGACTTAACTTAGGAGGATAGACGAAGTGACAAACCATCACAAAGGTACAGAGCAAAAGAAGGAAAATTTTGACCTCTGAAAGTTGTCCTGCTAACTTTGAATATGTAAACTACAGTAGGGAGTGTTCTTTGGGCCTTTCGTGTGGTTGATTTAGGAACATCTGTGAATATTGATCAGATCCCTCAGTTGTGTGCAAAATCTAAATTATTAAATGTTGCTAATAATTTTAAATTGTAACAAAGCCCCGCGTCGTTTGTTCTTGTTCTATGCCATGGTGAATCATGAGAATATCACGATACATATACAGAAGGAAACTACCTTTTAGAAGTTTCCATGCTATTCGCTGTGAGACATAATGGACAGCAAGTCTTTCCAGAATCCTCCTCGTAGTTACAACAGTTGTCTGAAATAGCAGCAACATATAGATTAGTTAAACTAAACCTTGAAATGATCCTTGAACGATGATGCTTTGCAAATGAACTAGACCCTTTGTTCTATAGCTGACTATCTTCAACATGAATACTGCCGTGTAAGCCGATTAAGAAGTGAGGAAGAGCAAATGAAAAAATTTGATGTTTCAGTAATTACACAGAACAAAGAAAGATAAATCCCTGATAAGAAAAGGCTGCTATAAAGTTAATAAAGGGCCTGTACAAAATAATGCAGTTATAATTTGCACGATAGCAAAATTTAAGACAGCATTGAGGCAACATGAGAAATTAGTGACTAGACTTCACAAAAATGAGAATCAATGAAAGAAAAACTCACTTCCCGAACAATTTGTTTCAACGATTTTTGAAATGGGACCACCAAGTCTACTTGGGGGTCTTCTTGAACTTCCTGCAGGAAGTCGTCGTCATCCTCGTCTGAAATTATACGAGGCTCCAAAAGAGGTAAATAGTGGAGCACAAACGATCTCAAGGAAGTTATAGCTAGTTGCTTCCACTCAAAGGCTGAAAATACAGGTTTTAACTCAATATGGTACTCCTTGGTAGTATATCTCAGAGAATTATACTTAAAAATATCTCCAGAAACTCTTTGTATGTTCGAAATGTAATCATCAGTAGTTGTTGCACCGGCATCACAATGAGCAACTGGTATCCTCGGATAACTGGCAGTACCACTAGAAAATCAACCTCACGGCAAAAAGCAAACTACAAATACACTACAATTCACATAAGCAGTAACAAGAATCTGAGCAGTAAAGTCTGAAACTTAAGATTACAAAATTTTAGTAGCCAACAGAAATTTGTTAAGAAATGATAATTTGAAAGAATCTGCACAAGTGTCCAATGTAAGGCAATAATCCTAGTCTACCCCCTTCAAACCACTCTCCTCAGCATAAACTTCTCCTTTCCTTCTCCAATTGTTTCCTTTAAAATTGTAGGAATATATGACACAATTCGTTCCTGGAGCAAGTTCAAATGTTCAGCATAATTAAGCAAAAAGAGGTTCATGGGTAGCATACTAATTGACGAAGTAAACTAATTTAAAAAGCAGACATCCCTTTCAGTTGCAACCAAATCATTGATCCATATGCTTGTTAATGGCACTAAAACATGAATGGTAAAATCCACCATAAATGCAGGAGAAACATAAGCTTCCAATATCAGATACAACCATGAAGCCCATCTTCACAGTGTTTGCAATATAGTCTCAGCCTGCATCTCGAACATTCTCACACGTAACCCACCAATTATGAAGCTATTTTCTCAAGTGTAGCAAGGCTTAGTTAGTCACTCATTTGCAACATGCTTAGAAAAACTTGGTTCAATCGCGTAAACATACAAGCATCCAAACAAACTATCTGGCTTCCAAACCAACAACTCAAAAACACCATATGATCCCCATCTAAGCGATCTATACACAGGCCTTGTGCACCCATAACATAGCTCGCTAACTTAATCAGCTAAAAGTAACAGCTTAATCTGTCCAAAATCATAAACGTAAAAGAAAAACGCCCACGACATTATGTCATCCAAGTAAGCCCCGTTAAAATCCGCACACGAGCAAAGAGAGATTACCCCAGTAAGAATCTAGAGGCAAAAGGGGTGCTGGCTGCGGCGGCGATGGAGGCGGCAGCAACGGAGACGGCAGAGGAGGCAGAAAACTGTGGTGAGTAAAAGTTTGGATTTTTCTTCAACAGATCCAATACTATAGCTATACCAGCCATTATTTCGAGCTCTAAAACCAATCAATCACAAAAGAGAGTCCTTGATACCGCGGCTAGAACCAGTAAAAGGAAGAAATTTTGCTGGCCCAATAGCTTTCTTATGTTGAACGGACGAGTGGTTTTGTAGTATCTTTTCTTCAGGTACGAATGTGTGTCTGCTCATCTCCTCTGCATTAAATCCCACAGAAGCATCTTATTTGTTTTCTAATTGTCTCACAAATTTCATAATTTTCTATTTAAAAAGGTTTATATGAATCAGCCACTATTATGATTAATTCACAAGTGAGAAGAAACTCTTCTTCTATTAAAGATAAATTTATTTTTATATTTTTGATAAAATTGCGGAGTTATAAATCTTTTATTATTTTTTATTCATCATTAGACTAATTTATTATAAATTATAAGTTTATATATTTTATTATTTTATTAATTTTAATTAATATTATAAATTTAAATAGAATTTACCTTTAAATCTCTAAAAAAATGATATGAATATATCTATAAAGGTTTTCAATTTTAATAAATAAGTGTCTGCATGACAAACCAATCCGACCCCACTACTTGTCTGTCAACATGCCAAGGACCATTTGATCAAAATTTAGGCCAAGATTTAGATCCAATTTCTTTTTAAAACAGGTCCTAGACTAGGCTCAAGCTTGGGCTGCTCATGCTTGACTCGGCCTAAGACCCGTTAGTTATAAGAAAAACAAAATTATTTTCTATTTTTTAACTTAAAAAAATTCTAGACAATAAGACCGAGTGGGACCTTGGATTGCTCGAACCTAGTCAAATTCGAGCTTGAGCTCGATTGTCTCGAAACTGAGTAGGCTCAGTTTGACTCATCCAATGTCATCTCTAGTCCAAAATTCTCCAAATGGTAAATTTTACCTTATCAAATGTTTAAACATTTAGCTTATATTTTGGAATTTAGAAATACACTTTTAATATATTAGAAAATATCATTTCTAAGTCCATTTAAGTAAGATTTAAAAAAAAAATAAGTAAGAGAGGTGAAGTCTTGAAAGAGGACAATGCAACCTAAATAAATAAAGAATAAACTATAGTCATAACTGGATAAACAATATGCTTATAAAATTTTTAACTCATAAGAATAAAATGAATTAATTAAGAAAGTGCAAGGTCATGGAAGAGGAAAAAAGAAAAGAAATTTAAGATATACATCCTCAAAATTCATTTGACTATTAATATAAAAGAGCATTTGGAAAAGAACCTTCATCTTGAAATGCTTCTTAGGCATTGAATGCAAAAATAAGTCTACAAGAGCTTGAAGTTACTCCATAGAATGTGATGTTATAACCTTAATATTCCTATTTTCCATTTTCTTTGAATAATTAAGGAATACTCTCAATTCTAAACAAGAATCCTTTAGTATTATGATATCTAAAACACCCTTGCCAAATATGGAGGTTAAGGGAACAAACAAGGAGAGGAAGCAAGAGACATGCTCACACGTTTAATGTAAGTACATTAAAGAACTGTATATCTTTTAACTTCTTATTGATGTACTTTATATAGGAATACTAAATACATATAATATGGGAGAACAAGATGAAATAAAAAGCTATAGTAATAAATGAATATCACATCTATAAAGTCTCAAATCATCCAATATGATGTATGGTAGTATAGATGACATTATAACCATTCGATTTAAACAAGTTAATAGATGATCAATACTTCAAAAATATTTGTTTGGTAATTAACAAATAAGAACATTTATAACTTTCCACCACTAAATTAAAAAATATTTGTTTTGTCCCTACTACTAATGTTATGAATATCATATCAATACACATACAATATTTGATTCTGGTACGATACTATATCGATACCAGTCAATACTGAGTACCATTTCAAGTAATCTTTAAAAAATTACAAAATAGTCTTTGATTTTTTTTAAAGTTACAAAATAATCCTTCAATATATTGTGCTACATATTTCTAATTTTACATCAACAATATCTTCAAAGTCATAATAAGAGAAATTTAAAATAATAACTATCTATTTATTTCTATTAATGTTACTTTTCATATATTTCATATATAAACAATAACCACAATTAATATAAGAAAAAAGATCGTTTAATCATCATTCAAATATAAAATTAAGGATAATAAAAAGTATTTAAAATGTCATAATTTCATTTTATAATAAAGAATAATTACATCAAAATATCAAATAAATAAAATAATAAAGCTTCATGACTCCATAAGTACTACAAAAAGAGTTCATGTCGATGAACATAACCAACTAGAAGCAAAGCCTGGAATAAAAATTTTTAGAGTGAAAAGTTTTATATTTATATTGCATACATAGAATTTGACATATGCATCAACTATAAGTGAAACTAAAAGAAAAGAAGAAATGAAAAATCTGGAACTTCATTCAATCGAATATCCACTCAAATCATATTAACCTCAATTCCCATTGGGTAAAAATTATCATCATTAAGAGGAACCTCATTATCACCATCATTCAAATTCATTGCACCAGATGACATATCAGTACTTTCCTATCCAAGATTATCTTCTAGGTCACTCTTATCTATCAAACTTGATTCTTTAGAAACTCAATATGCTAAAACATCAATATGATTAATAAAAATTGAACCTATAGAATTACTTGTTCTATTAAGATTCCTAGTAAATAAATAAAACTAAATTATTAATAAATTGCAAAAAATATATTCAACTAAATAATGATAATAATATACCTTTCTTGAAGCTTTAATTGTATTGAATAAAGGCCAAGTTGCTTTATCTTTTTTGTTCCAATCTATTCTTTTCTTCGAATGTATAAATTCAAATGTGTTCTAATTTCTTTCACACCCTAATGCACTCACACATTGACTTAGAATTTGAATTACAAACCTTTGTAATCCTATAATACCATTTCTGAATTTTTCCCACTGAACAAACTGTAAGACAAGAAAAGTAACCTTATAAACAAAATAAAGTGATAATTAATTTTCAACAAGTAATAAAAGTGAAAAAATATATACCTGGATTAAGTTTGTCTCTTTGATAAATATCAATGGGCATATAGCATCCTTATAAACCTCTATTTGTGAGCTTAAGAGATCTTACATCATTTTATGGACGACAATTGTTGTAATAGTTAATAAAATTCCCTTATTAACTTTAGTTTTATTTGTAAAACTTGGTCTAAAATAGACAGTAGGATTCAAAAAGGCCTTAGCTGCAAAAAACAGAGAATAAAGTTGCCTTTCTCATTTCTTATTAATGATTGCAAGATAAGATGTGTACAAAGAAGGCCTATTTTTCATATTGGCCTTGATTACTTCATTTGTCCTCTCTATGACATCATAAAAATAACTCACTTTTGCCTTCTCATCACTATCAACTAAATGAATTACTATCACCAAAAGCTCACAAACTCAAATTACAAATTGATATTAGGACCAAAATTCTTGATTTTCAAGTATAATTCTAAAAACCTCCACTCTTGTATTAGACCTGACATACTAAGATGTAACCTATTTATCACTTGTAAATATTTGCCTTAGCTGCTTTTTCATTAAAAAAACACCGAAGTGATAACAAATTAGTTAAATCTTGTAATAGCAGGACAACATAAATTCCTACTAGTAGTGAAGTCCTTCCTCATTAAATTCAGGATCCATGTATGATTATAGATGAACTTGGTCACTTTTTTTCACTTTGGTAGTTTCATCAATAACAAGAAAGTATCTAGCATCTCCTATATTTTCCAACATTAGGTGAATGCAATATGGAGTACAAGGAGTCCAATTAAAGGAATTATACCTACTTTACAATCTTTTCTTAACTACTTTATAAGTAAAATCATTGTCAGTAATGAACTGAACAATGTCTTCTGACCCAACTTCATTCAATATTCGAAATATAGTATCATCATTTCTAATAAGGCCAGATGCATCAATAAACTTCAAAACATTTTCCCCTTAGCAAAATAAACCAAAAAATTGATATTAGGCTCCCGTATTCTATTTGTCTAATCATCACATATGATTGAACACCCATAAGTTGCACAAGTCATTCTTCTTTCATCTAAATAAAAGTTTATTTCATAAACAGAGCTACTTTGAAGTTTACCTCTGTAGTTATTAATTAAACGAGTTTTATATCTTAGACCATAAGAGGCTATAACATCCACCATAGGTTGGTAATAAAAAGATTAAGTGGATTGAATAATATACTTGAATCATACCACCATCTAGCCATTACCATGTCCACATTATAAGTTGCTTCTTTAGATTGTAAGGCACTATAAATTGAAGGTTGAGCTCCAAGAGTTGTTCATAGTGCAAAAATATTGGGCACCTATCTTCTTCTTTTCCTTACATGATGTAAAACATCCCCTTCTTATTGGGAATGAAAATTGTGTTTAACATCCCTATTATCATCCAGACCACCAGAAAAAGAACTTCAACTACCAATTTTATAAGTTAGTATTTACCTTCTATCTTTCTCTTGCTGATACTCTTTAAGCAACATTTTCAGTTGCCATTTCATGTCATCACCTACATTCTTACAAGGCTCTACAACACCTTTGATCCCAATCAAATGCTTCTTTAATCTAGTGATTCCTTTACCATTCAAATGTTTGTTGCAATACAAACAAATTACATGACCCTTCATTTTAGGAACTAATCTAGCATAAGCTCAAGTTGGATCATCGAATCTTTCTAAACCTGAAGTGGTTGAATTATCTGCAAGTTGAACTTTCGTCCATTTATCTGCAAAAATAAATAAACCCATATGTCAAAATTAAATTAAAAACATCATATTCAAAAAATAATTTTTTTATATAACATCATTACATAGCAAAGCAAATAGTACTTAACTATATAACATCACTAAATCTTTCTTTTGGTAATGCACATTGCAAAAATGACTTTATTATACAAAATAAAAAGAAAAAAAATCATGACTTAAACATTTCATATTATATTAAGTAATGAGTATAATATCATAAATTTAGGCATATCTTAAAAGTCATTTTAATATAGTTATAAAGAAATATAATTACCTTAGGTTAACTTAAATATAATAAATGAGAAATTAATTTACCTAAGTGTCTAAAATATTATTTAATTATCCAAAAGATAGGATAATGAATGTGCATTTGAAATTTTACTATCATATTAGAAATATTCCTTTCTAAAGTTTAATTTACGTATTTGTAACGTTATTGTCTAATGACAATAATATAAAAATGAAAATATTAATTCAATAAACTCAAATTTCATCTCATTTTTATGGTTATTAAAAAATAACCTAAATAATCAAATAAATAGGATTCTTCATGAAGTAATTCCCAAAAATATTATTAATATTTAATAATAGTATAATACACATAAATTCAACAAATAGTGTTGACAAAATCACCTTTGATCCTTAAAAAATCATATTAATAAGACATATAATGAGTTAGTGACATAAACAATTCCCAAAAACAAGTTAAACTTTAACTGTTAAATAAAGTGTTATATAAAATAAAAGATAATGCACACAAGATAATAGTATACCCTTAGTTTGTAATTTGTAATTGGAAATACATGACATAATCTGACAAATTCACAAATTACAATTAAATGATTCACCCACCACTATCCACCAATTAAAATTAGTCATCCACCCACTAAAGAAATCGGTCACCCAACCCACGACCACCAAATAAGAATCAACCAAGTGCCAATACAAACTCACAATTTATAAGTCAATTAACCACACAAATCACAAACAAACAAAACAATGATAGATTTGAGAACTAATCGGTGACAGGAGAAAAGAATGAAGCAGCTTTATGTGACAACAGAGCTCCAGATTGAGGAGGTGTATATGAACAACATAAAGAAATAGATGAAGAACTAAGAAGGGGTGTGGATGGTGGATGACAACCAATATCAGAACCAAGAACCAAAAGAGTAGATGATGATGGCTAGCGACAATAAGCAGATGGTAATCGTGGGCCAATAATGAGGAAAGCTAAGCTAGGTAAAGTAGAGAAAAGGAGAGTTGAGAGTGATCCAAGAAGATTGGAGAGGGAAAGCGTAAGAGAGATGAGTAAGTGAGCATGGCAGAGGTAGAGGCAGAGTCAGGTTAGGGGATGGGTGTCAAAAAATTAAGGTATTTTTAATTAAATCATCAACTTTTTCAAATTTACATTTTGACCTTGGTTTTTCATCGATATTGCTAATACTGATTGAAATGACTGGTACCATCTGGTAATTGAAACTGGTGTAATACTAGCATATTTTATACCATTTTCTAACTAGTATGGTACAAAATTTCAAACATCGCCTATTATTGATTATTTTTCCAGTTATTGCCCCTTCCAACTTCTTATTTGTTGTATGAATTAAATGAAGAAAAGTCATCAAGGGTTCATAATATTGACAAATGCTTAGACACAATATAGATGTTGCAGGGGGAGGAGGGAGACTAGTGTATATAAAAGAGAAACTGAGATGGAAACTTTAAACAAAAACCAAACCTCATACTTGTTAAGGGTGGGTGAAGGAGGGAAAAGACACAAACAAAAAATAAAGAAAGCAAAGAGAGAGATTTAAAGAAGGGGAAAAACAAAAAAAAAGAGATTGATGAAAAGATAGTTACAATAAATAGTGAAAGCATAAAATCTATTTTTTAATAAAAGTGTCATTTTTTCATTTGTAAAAATATGAAACTAGGATACAATTAGACAAAATGTGTCTCAATAGTTCATTTCATTCTTTTTAGAATCCACATCCAAAAATATGATAAGAATGAAAATGGGGATCTTAAGTAATCCAACTATTTGTGAAGATTTAAATAAAACTAAATAACCATTTTTATGTAGATGTCAAAGCCCAAAGACCCTCTCAATATCCCTTAATGCTAATATAAGTAGTAGAATTAAATTATAGATTAAGGTAGTCTTTTACTTTAGGAAATGTGATTTTGTACAATTTTTCCATTTATTAACGGACGGATAAATATATTAAAGGAATTAGCATGCAAAGATGGGAAAATGTTGCAAAAGTGTCTTAACAGTTGCATATGAACTAAATAATTAAATATCAAGTCTTTATGAAATTATTTAAAGTTTTGTCTTATTATATCTAGATGTTAAGAAATAGTTAGTATATTTCATTGATGGTTGGACAATAAAAGTTATTAGTTATAAATTATTAGCATATGTTTTAAATTTTCTAATCAAACCTAAACTCTAGTATAAAAAAGGTCTATAATATACGAAATTTTCATTTATTCTTTGGTTCTATGATAACAATTACAATCAGATAACTTATTTTGAGGAATTTATGAATTGATTGAGTTCATAAAATAAATTAAAATATAAATATAAAATCATAACCAAAAACACAGTACCTGATAAACAATGTAAAATATCATCTTCTTTTGATGGTGATAATTATTAAGTCTAGGTTGTTACAATGGCAATCTATCTTAATGCATTAAACTTATAGGAGATAGTTAAAGAAGATTATGCTGGCTTAATTTAAGTCCCACAATGAAGGAAATACCAAAAAGTCCAAAGCTAAGACATATTTATATTTTTGTTATGTCAAGTATAATATTAATAAGAACCACGAACCTAGAGTTAGCTAAGAACATCTACTATCATCTAAAAAATGAATATCATAAAAAAAAAAAAAACCACAATCATATAAGTGCTTAAATTTATTAGGTAATTTATGAAAAAAAGCATCAAAATTATTCACACAATTAAACAAGGTGGAATTGTTCTGTAAGAACTTCTCTTATAAACATATTAGGCAAAATAATATTATTTATATTTGAAAAGTATGAGTAAGATTAATTAAAGGAGATGTCAAATATATTATAGGCAAAATTAATTACTACACTAGATAGCCAATATTAAAGAAGATAATGAGATAAAAGTTAATTATGCAAGGTTCAATTTAAGAAAAGATATAAAACTCACTAGGAGGTTAAGTTAAGAAGACTATACAAAATTGTAAGTAATAATAAAAATAAGGAGAAAAGATATTCACCTTATTCATACTAAAAATAGTAATCACCTACAGAGGAAATATTGGTGGAAACTAGATGTTAAGGACAAAAAATGTGGCTAGATTATATACATGGAGAGAATATGCAAGTCATAATAAAATGAAGGAAAAGCATATAGTACTCTTAAGCAATGTCAAATGAAGCAACTATTTGTTTCTACATATTTTGCAATGAACAACATCTCAAGAATTTTATGAATGATTAAAAGTGGATATACTCATTATATGAATAATGACTAGGAAATCTTCAAGGATATCAACAAAAAAATTTGAAGTAAAAATTAGAAATGATAAATACATATCAGCAAAAGAAAAAAAAGGAATTGTGGCTATCAAGAGTATATTACTGATATTATATATGTGTCTATCTTTAATCAAAACTTACTTAGTGTTAATCAACTAATGGAGAACGATTTCAAAGTCATATTTGAAGATAGATAGTACATAATAAAAAAATGAAGAGATGTATTTAAGGTGAAATGATAGCAAAAAACTTATCTCTAACGTAATTTAAGATTAACATATAGCCTTTCTTAGCATTTTAAGTAATATATAATTTTGGCATGAAATTATTGGACTTTTTCAATATTTTAGATTTTGATATACACAAAAATAGAAGTTGGTGAGAGGAATGCTATTATTGGAAGACAAATTATCATATTATAGGTCTTGTCAGTATGATAAATAAGTTAGAAAACTTTTTGTCAAATTGCATAAAGATCAATAAATTAGCTTTAACTTATACATATTATTGTTAAAGCCTATTAAGTGTATTCTTTAAGTGGCAATAAATACTATATTGCACCTATTAGTGATTATAGTAGATTTTTAAGATATATTTCACTAAATTCGAATTTAAGGTTATTGATATATTTTAGAAATATAAAACATATGTGAAGAATTGAATTGGTTGCAATGATACAAATGATAGAAAATTTTTGGTTAGCAACAAATTTTTGAAAGATGCTTTTTCCAGCATTGTTATTTTCCTTCTTTAGTTTTATGTAGCATGCAAACTCTAATGTTAGATTCTTTTTAGGCCTCTTCTAATGCTAATTTTTCTCTCCCACCCTCTTATGGTGTCCTCCTTTTGCTAGCAAAAAACTGCTTATTGGTCGAGGAATATTTAGAACCAAGGAAGAGTTGGAAACAAGTTACTAGGGAAGGGGAAGACCTCTCCCTTCACTTTTTCCCCCTTAGGTGGAAGGGGGTATAATTTTATAGTCTCTACGAATTTAAATGTTATGCAAGCAGGAGTAAGATCTTAGGAGGCTTCTTTGATTGGCTTCTTTTAGGAAAAAAAAAACCTCATTTCCTTATAATTCATAATGTTCATTGTCAGTTTGGAAGAATAGAAGATTACTGGATGTTTTAATAGCTGAAGATAATGTAAGTCTCTAGCTCTCGAGGTGGTGAGGAAGGCCCATGTCATGTTTGAAATCTTCCCCCTTTCCTCTTACTATGGCAACTAGGATTTCAAGTGGAAACTGTCGAACACCAGGCTGCTCCATTGTAAGTTGATGCCTATAATGTCCCACTTGAATACTAGAAAATGAAAGGGCATAGTATGATTGCCATCTTATTGGGAAAACCCCATTGTATATATGATAACAAAACTAGAAGGAAAAGAATTTGATATGCTCGATTGTGCATAAGAATGAAGTTATCTAAGGAGCTACTAGAACTCATCCTAGTAATGAGGTTGGGGCCTAATGGAGTCCTATGTAAGAAAAATGTAGTGGTCAATTACCAATGGAAATCATCACTCTAATCTTAAGGAAAGAGATGGATGCCCACGAGTAGAACATTCATAAAGGGGAACTTCTTTAATCTTATAGGAATTCAAGAAGAAGATAAAAAAAGTTAAAATCTACACTTGAAATGGATAATAATGCATCTCATTCTAATGTTGTGATTCAATGGGAAGAAATTCAAAATATGCAAAATTAACAAGGCTTAGAAGATGAGAATGAGAAGTTAGTGGATGTAATTATACAAAAGAATCCTTGGAGATCATTCAAGCATCAAAGAATGATTATAATATTCCTTTTTCCTATATATCACATCATGTAATGAATAGGGACAAGGATTATGGGGACCAATTTTAGAGTGTTAAAAGGTGGAAGTCCAGCAGAAGTAGTTGTGGTAAGGACTCTGAAGATAAAATAGTAGATAAATGACTCCAATCACATAAAATGTTAAGTGTCTTTAACTGCCTTAATAAGTTTTTGGATTTAAGGGATTTTGTTTATAATAAGAATATATATTTTTTCTCTTTTAGAAACAAATGTTAGATTAGAAAATGTAAACATTTTAGTAAACTGAGCTCTAAGTGGATAATCATAACTAACCACCAAGCTCATGCTTTTGGAAGAATAATAATTGGCTATAAGCTAGACATATTTGACATTAAAATATTAGAAGTGGAAATGCAAGTAATGAATATGAGATGGCACTTTATCCATGGAAATGTTGTTATTTAGTCTTCTGTGGTTTATGGTTTTAATTATGTATTCTAAAGAAAAGATCTATGGGAAAGTTTGTTGAGGTTCCAAAAGAGAGTGGCTGGACCATAATTGCTTAGTGGGGACTTCAACTTTACATTATATAGAGCTAAAGTTGAAGTCTCCACTAAAAGCCTCCTTCTTAGATCCTCTTTTCTCTAATCACACTCCAACCAAAATAGAGGATGTGTTTCAAAAATAAAAAAGAAGATTTCTATTTAGCTTTAATAATTTTCTAGCCAATAAGGAAGGCTTTCAAGAAGTTCTAAGAAAAGGGATGCAAAGTGGAGCTTTTAGAACTTTAAAATTCAAATGTATGCAGAAGCTGAAGGCTATAAAAATGAATTGCATTCTTTTAAAGCTAACTTGGTTTCTTCCACTTTATAAGTTATTTTTATAGCTAAGTAAAAACTTGTAGTCCAAGGGTTTCTCTTCACCGATCTTAGCAAAATTTCTTTGATAAATTCATAGAAGCTTTTATTGAAGGATTATATATTGGTTGTTAGTGATCATACTAGTTTGTTAGAGAAAAGAACAAGATTTAAGTCGTTAAAGGAAGGGCATAGATGCTCAAAATTCTCTTTAACGTAATAATAGCTAGAAGGAATGTAAACAGATTATGCATTATAACTTCTCTAGATAGTAGGCCTCTAAATTAGTAGATGGATCTCCTAAAGGAGGTTGAAAGTTACTTCAGTGCCTTCTGTAGATGCTCTTAAAGGATCTCAACTACTTAGTTCCTTTATTAAGAAAAAGATCTTAGAGATGGAGGTATTAACTCTTATCAAGCCTATAGGTGATAGTGAAATTAAAATGGTAGTTTTTCAAATGGATACAAATAAATCATCTAGACCAAATGGCTTTAATAGATACTTTTCTTAGAAAGCTTAGCCTGAAATTGGCTCTATGGTAAAGGAAGTTTTTACGAGTTTTTCTTTATAGGAGTCTTGCTTAAAGAACTAAATAAAACATTCATTAATTTGATTCTTAAAATAAGTAATCCTGTCTCTTTTGAGGATTTTAGACCTATAGCTTGCTCCAATTTCATATACAAAGTGTTCTCTAAAATAATTGCCAATAGGCTTAAGATAGTGTTGGAATCTATTATAAATGATAACCATAGTGCTTTTATAGAAGACAAATTGATTAGCGATAATATTTCCATCGTTTAAGAGCTCTTGAAAGGTACCAAAGGAAAAAATTCCAATTGAATTGCTCCATCAAAATAGATTTTAAGAAAGCCTTTGATTATGTTGAATGGAAATTCATCCTTTTGGATTTATAAGTGATGGGGTTCTTAGCAGGTTTATCAAATGGGTGGAAGCATGTATAACATATTCTTCTTTCTCTATGTTGGTTATGTTATCCCAACAAGCTTATTATAGGTAGTTAGAGGCCTTAGATAGGGTGACCCTATCTCTCTATACTTATTATAGATAGAAGTATTCACTCAATTACTAAATCATAATGATGATATTGTAAGGGATTTCAAATTGTACATTAAATGTAAAAAATTCTCCCTTATAAACTTATGATTTGCTGATGATCTATTACGTTTTTTATAAAGCTCACTATAGATTTATTGAAATCCTTATGTCTTTATTAAACTAGTTAAAAAATATATAGCCTAGCTATAAATCTTAACAAAAGTCATTTTGCAATAGCTACTAGTTATGATCATATGGAAGAAAGAATAGTTCGTCTCACTGGCATGAATAGAAAGCATGCTCCATTATGCAATCTAGGATTACCTATTACCACTAGGAGGATCTATTTAATGAATAGGGAAGATTCAGAAAAGACTGAGTTCATATACAAATAAGACTCTGTCTTTTGGTGGAAAACTGCTAATGATTAAATTAGTTTTGAATTTAATGCACATCTATTGGTCTTCAAATATGTTTCTACATAGAGCAAATCCCAAGGAATTTTTTATAGGAAACCTCAATTCATAGGGAAATCATACCAAGGTGAGATAGCCTGAAGTCTATAAGCCTAAAGAGGAAGTGGGATTAGGTGTTATCTTCATCAATATTGCAAACAAAGCACTTGTGTTGAAAAAACTTTGGCATATTCTCTAAGATAAGGAAACATTATGGATTAGATGGGTCTATAGTTATATTCTCAAGGGCATTAGTTTATGGTCCATTACCCCAAAGTCATCCCATCTTTTATATCTCTCAGTTATTAAAAATGAGGGATAGACTTATCCAAGAGTGTCTTGCAAAATTAATGATAGGATAAGGCCTTCTTATAGTTATTGTATAGGAAAGGGATCCTTAATCACAATTCCCTAAGTTGCTCAATGTTGGAATTGCTTCTCTACTAAAGCTATAGTTGATTAAGTTATAACTGAAGGATAGTTGAATGAATTCCAAGGGAACTTCAACATCTTACTCTAAGCTACTAGCTTAATGTCATAACGCAAGATACATTCTCCTGGCTTAACTAACCTATTGGAAAATTCAGTAATAAAATTTATAGGCACTGTTGGACTTATGCAAATATAATGCCCTGGAAAGCAAGTGTATTTACATGTAACTTTATCTTCTTCAGTTACAGTTTTGTAATGAAAATATTTATTATT
>JANKOD010000005.1:17645370-17661119 GCA_026284645.1 Erythroxylum acuminatum | reverse complement strand
TTGAAGAACAAGAGGTAAATCAAATTGGTTGAGGATACAACAACAAGGAAGAAGATAGATTGCTAAAGGAAAAGATTTAAAATCAAAGGATTTGGATACAAGAAGAAGGAGAGGATAGTGCAGCGAGGATTTAAAGCTGTAGCAAAGGAGTCGTTAATTCTCTTCATCTTGTTCATGGTTTTATTATCCTTATACCATATCATGTATAGATTGGCATGATGATTTAGATATGTTGCTTCTATTGCAAAATGATTTCTTAAAAGTTTTGAAATCTACCGTTTCTCCAAATAATGCATACGTTCCTTTTCCGATCCAACAGGCACGTATAAAGAAATCAATGTGTGGACTATTATCCTATTGTATAGCATAAGGCTCTTATGCATAGCTCCTCCTTTCTACTATGGCTAATAGCTATAGACATATTAAGCACTATAGAAAGACCAACCTACTTAAACACTATCATGAGCTGTGTTTTATGTAATGAGGAATGGCAAACTAGGAAACATGTTTTCTTTTAATATGAATTCTTTTAGGATATATGGTCTAGGATAAAAGATAAGTTCTTATGAAGTTGGGATGGAAATTCCTATATGGACATTTTATATTGGTTACTAAATTAAAGGAATGTGTTTAAGGTAAACAAAGCAGTTGATCTAATTTCCTTTTTTAATCTAATATCCTTTGTTGTATGTGGTAAAAAGCTCTATAAGGAGAGAAATTTTAGAAAATTCCATAATATAGCTCAAAGCAACAAGGTAGTTTTGAATTTTATAGTCATAAGAATTAGGGAGCAACTTACGTTTTCTAAGGCTATTGAAAATTGTAGCCCTGATCTAGCATTCTTTGAAAGTTAACTAACAAAAGGCTTTTTTAGACATAGTGGACAGACTAAAAGTCCCTTTTTGACGATCATTATCACATGCAGATCTCTAGCTAATTTTATATGTAAAAATGAAATTACAGTAATAGAGAGCATACTTGTCAGAGAATGGTTGAGTATCATCTTCCCATTTTTGATCAATAAATGAAGACACCCTTTTTACCTTTAATTTCTACACTTACTATGAAGATCAAGTTGTAGGAATTGTACAAAGATATAAAACCAAAAGGTTCCTTTATTTTACTATCAAAGGATGAGAAGTCCTGACAGATATATTTAAACTGATGACATGCTTACATGCATGAGGGACACATGGTCTAGTTTATTTTCATGTGTTTTTATGATTTCCCTTTTGTTTGTGACTGGTCTTAATTTTTTGGTGTCCTAGCCAGATGTTTTCCTACTTGAGTATAAAATATGGTTATAGATGGATCTCTTATTATTAATGAAATTCATTTTTAATTTTTCAAAAAATAAAATTTTCCTATTGGATGTAAACTTTTCCTTTAAAATGGCTATCTGTTGGAGGTAATATTTATAGATCAACTTGAAGCTTTTCAACTCAAAAGACAATAGGAGGTTTACTTATTAAAGAAGATCTTGCATGGCCTTAAACAAGCTCTTAGTGTACCTTCAAAAGTTTGGAGTTTATTTAATGGAACCATATTTTATGAAAAAGGAATGTATGTTACTGTAGTGTAATTGTATTTTTATTGATGCATATGACTTACTTGTAATAATAAGTGATAAGGACTTAAATAAAGAGTTAAAAGTTAGAATCCTCAAAGTACTTAAGATGAAAGATCTTGAGTTGATGTATTGTTTTCTTTTCAGTGAATAAAGAATGAATATATTAAGCCTTAAGGCATATAAAGGAAAAAGTCAAGTAAGTATAAACAAGGTTAAACAAAACAAAATAATGTAGTTGACTACAATTGGGATCCAAGTAGTGCATGGTCATTAGAGGAAACTAATTAAGTCTCTACTAAGCTAAGAGTAAGGATTGAACCAATGTTTGTCTTTATAGACATAGATAAGTAATTTGATCTTGCAAAAAAATAGTTTGTATAATAGTTTCCTTGTTATTGAAACAATTAGAGAAAATTATCTTGTTTCTCACTTCCCACAAGGCTAAAACCAAGTGATTAAGAGCAATTATGAAAATCCATAGATCTTCTTCAAATCTCAATTAAAGATTAGCACACCAATTAATAATACTAGGCCAAGTACCAACATTATAGAGGAGAAGAATAACGAGCTATATATCCTGACTATATTGATATTGAAAAAATAGGTACTTCACACATTCAAGAGAGAACTTGCATAAAATACACCAATTGGGCATTACATGATATTAGCTACCTTGTCCACTATAGGAAGTTTGTTTTTGATGGCTAACTAGAGAGTGATTGAAGTATGGGGATAATTATGCTTATGCCATACAAGATTATACTAGGTGACATTATAATTGATATTCCTAAACAAAAGCTAGCATGATGCATTATTGAAAACAATGGATGCGTTATACTTCTATATAATCAAGTCTTCACCAAAATTACTAAAAATAAAATTAGATTAGTAACCAAAGCAAGCAAATATAGGATAAGGGCTGCAATATTTTTCTTAATGTATCCATAACATAAGGCTCCTTACTTTACGGAAGTTTGGGGAGGGTCATGATGTATGTAGCCTTATCTTTGTATTTCTACAAAGAGGTTGTTTCCGTGACTTGAACCTATAATCTTATAGTCACAAAGGAGCAACTTTATTAGTTGCTCTAAGGCTCATCTATAACAAAAATTGCTTTAGCAACTATAATACTAAGTGGTAAGACATATAGTAGTGGAGCAACATATGGTATTTATTCTAAAAAACCAAAGAGGGTCTATAGTTCATGTGACAAAGAAGTATTCCTTTCATTGTTGACCTCACTTTTACAAGTTTCTCTAACTTTGAATCTAAACTTGAATAATAACTTCATAAGAGAATAGGCATTAGCTGGAATCTTAGCAACCTATAGATTTTGACCTTTAATATTATGGGAATGAACCCATTTCACCTATAAAGACTGTTTATCGATTAATAGTCTTCAAAGTCTTTTAGATAGTAGAACATAATTAAGTGCATTGATGGAGGGAACACCCAATCCTCCATTCTTCTTAAGCATATAAACTTTTAACCAATTAACTTTGCAGGGGCTTCTCTTGTCACTACTTACATATTAAAGGAAAATTTTGAATAATCTTTCTATTTCTTTGACCACATCTTTAGGAAATACAATGTGAGTAGACCAATAAATAGTCAATGAGGAGGGCATTAAATTGATCAGTTGACATCTTCCTTCTAGGGAGAGAGTTCTAAAGCTCGAACTATTAATCTTTTATGAATTTTATCCAAAAGAGGATTAAAGTCATAAAATATGGACTTAATGGAAGCACTTGGGATACCAAAATATTTTAATAGCAGATAGGATACTTTGAAGCTAGTAATTGAGGAAATCCTTGCAGACAGATGAGTGGCACTTACAAAAATGAATAAATTCAACTTGTCTTTATTAATGGACAAACCAAAAATTTTAAGCCTACAAATTTTAGAGACTATGGTGACAGAATAGATGCTTGCTTTGGAGAAGATGAAGACATCATTAGTAAAGCTTAAGCTAACAATTTTGAGTTTCTTATACTTAAAGTGAAACTTACTGATTGTTTTCTTGACCCTGGTTAGAACTTCAAAAATAAGGGAGAATAGATAAGGGAAAATAAGGTTCCCTTGTCTAATGCCCCTAGTTGCATGGACGAGTCTAGAAAGTTCACTATTAATAAAAACTCTATAAGATATTGATGTTATACATTGAGAAATAAATATAATGAAAGTATCTGGAAAGCCAAAAGTTTTTAAGGTGTTTAGAATGAAGCTCCAATTAAATGTATCCTGCGCTTTCTTGAAATCAATTTTGAAAGTACAATTCTTGTAATTATTTTTCTTATTGTAATGCTTGAACAACTCTTGAGCTAGAGTTATATTATCCACAATATGTCTTTTAGGAACATAGGCACATAAAGATGATCATTGAGTTTTGGGAGGATAGTTTTGAGTCTCTCTACAAAAAAATTTAGAAATTATCTTTAAAATAGAAGTACAACAAGAGATTGGCCTAAAGTCCTTTAAGGACTTATGCTCACATAGAGATGATCACTGAGTCTTGGGAGGATAGTTTTTAGTCTCTTTACAACAAACTTTAGAAATTATCTTTAAAATAGAAGTAAAACAAGAGATTGACCTGAAGTCCTTTGAGGACTTACGCTTATTACTTTTGGGAACTAATATGATGAATGTGTTATTTAGTTCTCTAAGAAGTATCTTTTTTGTTGAAGAACTCCACAAATGCTTCAACTACAATTTGCTTCAAAAGGCACCAATTTTCTATGAAGAAGAATGAAAGGACCCATCCTGGAGTTCCCCTTCTAGAACCCAAGTGGAGCCCTCTTGGCGACTCCACAGTAGCCCTCCAATCGATATCTAACTCAACTGAAGGGCTCCTACAAAGCCAAGTCGTTTAACTATTTAAAATCTTTTATAAGTTAATAATTAAAAGCGAAAAATAGAGAGAAATTTTTTCTATCATTTTATTGAAAATTTCGATAGCATAATTGCTGCTTTTCTAAGATTCCCAAATTTTAAAAACCTGCATAACACATTTTAAAACACTTCTAATATTTTATGTACCAACTTAACTTCTGGAATGGGACCTCAGGTCCATATCACAAGCAATCACAAAAATATAATTCTCAACATTAAAAAAACATCATTGAGGATTAAAACCCTCATAGTTCATTAAATAAAAGATATTTACAATTCTATAAATATTCACAAGATAAATTTTGAACTATTTCCAAAATAATTTAAAACATATCACATATATAGCAAAAATAACACAAGCACAGCATCACCCGACAATATAAATAATCCTTTGGTAGAGTCCCAATTACTGCAACATCTTTACATAAACCTGGGTGTTTTGTTTAAACACATAAAAATAAGGGTGAGCTAAACAAGCTCAATGAGTATTAATCAATTTACTAAAAGATAAACTTTTCATAACCATATAATTGAAGTAGTTTCATACATTAATAATGCTCATGGTAAAATATTTGCCATAACCATTAATCCGTGTATCATTATATTTGGTAATAACATAATATTTTGTAAAACAAAATTTTAATTTGTCTGAAATACTATTTCGAAATGTTTTTTTTACAAAATTAAGGTCATAATATAAAAATTTCTATTTTTTCCATTTTACTTAAAAAATAAACAATGGTGGCAATAAGTTTTCTGAAAACTTTTATATTGAAAATAATCCAACTACTAGAATTGGTACAATACAGTACCTCTCAAATCACTTTTATAACTAATAGTGGTAGCATTATTATCTTCATGAATTTTCTTACTCAACATAGCCCACTAATAGTTTGTTTACCATACATTACATTAGGCATTAAGTCACGGAGCTAGTTCTGCAATGTTGACTCGCAATTGGTTAACCACTATTTACGGAGTTGGTTCTACATCGCTTAACTGTAATAGTTAATCGCTATAAATCGGTAGTTACGAAGTTGGTTCTGAATCGCTTACCTTAACAAGTCACGGAGCTAGTTCTACATCGCTTACCCAGGACAAATTTTGGCTAGCACTCTATATACTCCGTACGTGCAGAGGGCAACTCACGAGACTATTGACAAACACAATACCACTCATTGTTAGTAACTGACACCCCCGAACACTTCCATGCATGGTTGGAATACTCTAACTAGTACAATAACATGTAATGAGCTTAACAGTGTACCATAATATTTTTCTTTGTACCTTAACTTCTAGCATAAAACTTAAACCATTTCGTAGCTAAAAAGAAACTTATAAAATTTTTTAAATCAATTATGGGACTGTCATGATTGTGAAACTGTAAAATCTTATCTTTCAAATTTTCAACTTCTTTTAATCTCATAATCATACAATTAAATGCATAACTTAAAATCACATGCCGACAACTTTTTTGTTAAGAATTTATTCATATAAAACAATTGAAAAACACTCACATAAATGTTCATTTCATGTTAAAGTAAAAACCTTTTGCATAAAATAAATATAAAGTACACTCACACCTTGCTAGTTTTCATGTCACCACTTTGAAACCCTTTAGTTGGCTTCGTTTTCTAAACCAAAAATCTTATACAAATACATTCAACTCCTTAATTACTTTCCTAACTTGCATACATAGGTTTGTTTAAGCTTATGTAGATCAATTACAATGTTGTTTCAGGAACATAACTATTAATACGGTCGTGTTCATGACCATGTAGCTTTTTGTAACTTTTAACACAACTTGTTTTCATGTAAAACATGGCCATGTTGCTCTTTCCATTAGGCATGTAAAGGAACATAACTAATAACACGGTCATATTGATGGTTGTGTCAATTTTCACCTGCCTTCAAATATGTACACCAAAAAATAATCCCAAAGCATCAAATACGATAAATAACACTCAAATTACACAAAAATCAAACGAAAATTTTGTACTAGACTATAAGATTAACATAGATATGAATTAAACTATGAAATTTAAAGCTTATAAACCATAAAATGAAATGAAATTATCAAATAATCTTAGGTTGCCTCCCAAGAAGTGTTTGTTTAAAGTCATTAGCTCGACATTTCCATTTCAAAATTTTTACTCTGTGTATTGAAGATTGAAATCCTCTACGTCATGTATTTCAAAGTCAACTCTAACATAATAATTAAATTGATGGCCATTTACTTTAAATGTACCTTTTCTATACACTATGCCATAGGGAAAAAATTACTTACCTTTAAAAGGTCTGGACTATCTAGATTTTAGGTTATCATAATTCAATTTAATTCGAGAATTATATAAGATACCTTTTGGTCTACTCCTTATATAGTTTTGAATTATCGTAAGACATCATATGCCATTATTATAACTCATTCACTTAGGTTTTCCTCTTGTCACCTGCAAGATTAAGATTAAAGTTAACAAACTTAATTGCCTAATATTCTTTATGCTTGAGCTTAAGTGGTTAATGAAATACTTTATCATAGGCTTACCTATAAGGTGTAATGCCTATTGGTGTCTTATATGTCATTCTATAGGCCTAAAGAGCATCATTTAACCTATCAGACCAATCATTTCTAAGACCTCTTTTGTCTTTTCCAAAATCTGTTTTAGTTCCTTTTTAGCTACTTCCATTTGGCTAATAGTTTATGGATGGTAAGGTGTTACAACTCTGTGCATAACTCCATAATTCTTAAGGACTTTCAAATTAGGCATTTCAAAAATATATGCCCTTATCACTAATAATTGCTCTAAGTGTTCCAAATCGTCAAAATAACTTTTTGAGAAACTTTACTATAACCTTAGAATCATTTGTAGGTAAAGCCTGAGCTTTAACCCATTTAGTCGCATAATCTATAGTAACTAGGATGTATTTATTTCCAATTGAAACTAAAAATGGACCTATAAAATCAAGCACCAAATGTCAAATAATTTGTAAACTAAATTAAAATTTTGAGGCATTTCATCTCAGTGAGAGATATTACATGTCCATTAATAATTATCACATTGTTGTGCATATCTTTAGGCATCTTTAAAGATTATAGGTCAATAAAAACCTAATTCAATAACCTTTTAGCATAGGAATGCTTCTTGCTAGGCCAAAAAATAGTGTCCTAAAATCTTCCATCCTTCTAATTTAGGAATGCATCTTCGGACAATTTGGTTTACACAAATCTTAAAAAGTAAAGGTCTTACCAAAGATAATCTTTCAAATTAGAGAAGAATTTCTTCTTTTACTGATGAGAAAGCCTTATATGAAGAATCCTAATAACTAAATAATTAGTATAATCAGCAAACTGTGGAATTTTAGGTTCACTTACCTTTTCAAGAGTAGGGCTCTTTATGAGATGCAACATTAATATTATCTTCTCCAAGCTTCTCCAAATTTGGATTTTCTATATATGATAAATGGTCTACTGCTAGGTTTTTAGCTCCTTTTTTATCTCTAATTAAGCATGGCAATTGGGCCTGACCCAAAGTCAATGGGCCAGGCCCAGGTTGACTAAGCCATGGATCAGGATTTTTAGGCCCGATCAGGCCAGGGCTGTCCAGGCCTCAGGTCGGGTCCCGATTCGACCTGACTTGAGGCCTTACCAGGAGCGATAAAACGATGTTATTTTTTGGATTTTTTTAAAAAAATAATAAATCGGTTCAAGTCGGGCCTTGGGCCCATGGGGTTGGAGGCTAGGCCACGGGTCGGTCAGCCCCGACCTAGTTCATTACCATCCCTATCTCTAATCTTTAAATCAAATTCCTACAATAACCAAATCCATATAATTAATCTTGGTTTAGCTTCTAACTTATTCAATAAATATCTTAATGCAAAATTATTAGTATAAACAACAAATTCAGATAAAATTAAATAAGATCTAAATTTATCAAATTCAGAAACCATTGCTAGCGATTCTTTTTCAGTTGTTGTGTAATTCTTTTGAGTATCCAGCAAAGTCTTGCTAGTGTAGAAAATAGGCTAAAAATGCTTATCCTTCCTCTTTATAAGACTACATCTACTTCAAAGTCACTCACATCACACATTAGTTCAAAAGAAAGATTCCAATCTGGAGCAACCATAATCAAGCCAATAGTCAAATTTTCCCTAAGAAAAGTGAATGCATTTGAGCACTCTTGAGTAAATATGAAAGGCATATCTTTTTTAAGTAACTTGGTCAAATGCCTAGCAATTTTAGAACGTCTTTAATGAACCTTGCATAAAAACTTGCATGCCCTAGAAAAATCTTAATAGCCTTAATCGAAGTTTAGGTGTTAATTTTTTAATAGTTTTAATTTTCACTCTATCTAGCTCTATTCCCCATATGAGATCTTATGGACGAGAACTATGATACCATAAAATGACATTTTTCCTAATTTAAAACTAGATTAGTTTCTTTATAATGTTTAAGCACTTTTTTCTAAATTATGGACACATAAATGAAAAGAATCAACAAAAATAAAAAGGATCATTCATAAGTACCCCTATGATGTCCTTTACTATATCATCAAAAATAACCACCATTCACCTATGAAATGTAGCAAGTGCATTGCACATCCTAAAGAACATCCTCTTATAAGAAAACAAACCATATGGACACGTGAATGTAATTTTACCATATTGACATATGAATGTAGTTTTCTCTTAATCCTCTGAGGCCATAGAAATTTGAAAGTAGCTCAACAAACCATCTAAAAAGCATTAATACATATGGTTGACTAGTAACCCAAACATTTGGCCAATGAAAGGGAAGGGAAAACAGTCTTTTTGAGTAGCATCATTCAACTTTCTATAATCTAAGCTTACTTTCCATCTGGTGATGGTCTTCATAGGAATTAACTTGTTTTTCTCATTGGGTACCACCATTACCCTTTATTTCTTAGAAATAAGTTGTACAGGACTCACCCAAGAATTTTTAGAAATAAGGTAAGTAACAAATGCATCAAGAAGTTTAATTACTTCTACCTTTACAATTTCCTTCATATTTGGATAAAGCCTTTTTTAGGTAGCACAATTGGCTTGAAATTGTCCTCCATCAAAATCTTATATGCATAAAAAGAAGGGTTATTCCCTCTAATATCTAAAATCTTCTAAGTTATCACACTCTTATGCCCTCTAAATGTATTTATTAACTTTTCTTTTTGGTCTACCTATAAATTTTATGTTATAATCACCGGTAGCTTTCCATCCTTCTCCAAGAATGCATACTTCAGAAGATTTGAAAATTTGTTCAATTCTACATAAGTGGGTCTTTAATGGAGGGCCTTAACCTTTTCTCTTTACTCCTCTCTATCTCCTTAAATTCTTTCTTCCATATCAAGGGTTCATTAGCCTTAAGATAAGTTATTTGTTCAACTCTTATAGGGTCAACTTTATCCTCCTTACTTTAGACAAGACACATCTCCAATGGGTTATTATGTACAGTTTTCTATACAGAAGCTGAAACTACAACATCAATAACATCGAGAAAATAATAAGTATCATCTTATTCAAGATAATTACACATAGCATCAGATATTCTAAATGTTACCTATTCATCCAAACCCTAAACACTAATTACCATCACTAACATCGATTATAGCTTTAGTAGTAACGAAAAAAGTCAGCTTAAAATCATATGTACTTTGATATCCTTATCCAGATCCAATATCACAAAATCAACTAGAAAAATAAAATTATATACCTGAACTAACAAATCCTCAATAATACCTTTAGGGTATTTAACTAACCTATCAGCTAATTGAATGCTCATTCTAGTTAGTTTAAGCCCTCCTAACTCCAATTTCTTAAGTAATTTATAGGAGTCAAATTAATACTTACCCCTAAACTAGATAAAGATTTCTCAATTAATGAAATACCAATTAAAGAGGGAATATTAGAACTTCTTAAATCTTTTTTATTTTTTTGGGTAACATGTTTTACAAGATAGTAAAGCACTCCTCGATTAATGTTATAACAAATAACTCCTCTAACTTTCGCTTGTTTGACAAAGCTCCTTTAAAAAATTAGTGTACTTGTGCATATGCAAAAGAGCCTTATAATAGGTAGGTTAATGTGAAGTTATTTAAAAAGTTTAAGAAACTTACCAAATTTTTGATCCATTCGATCCTTCTTTGACTTTATTGGGTATGAAATGGTAATTTTGAACTCTTTCACAGGTTGAGGTTGCTCACCATCCTTCTCCTTCTCTTATTCTTTTTAACAACTTTCTCCTCCTTACCTTATTTCTCTTCCACTCTCAATTTGTTACCATTTCTAAGAGAAACTGCCTTTCATGCTCCTTAGGATTTGTTTCAGTATTATTGGGAAAGCCTCCTTATAGTCTTTTAGAAACCAACTTGGCAAGTTATCTAATTTGGTTCTCTAGGTTATAAATAGAAGCCTCTTGATTTCTCAATGAAGTTTCAACAACTTAAAATTAGCCTTCAAATGGCTGAATGAATTTTATCATAAGATCTTTCATTTTAGGCTTCTTCTCTTGAGGTAGATGGTGTTGTTGAAATCCTGGTGGAGGTTTTGTCTTTATTGTCCCTGATTTTTCCAAGAAAATTATGGGTAGTTCCTTCAATCTGGATTGTATATTTTACTATACGGGTTATTTTAGGGACGAGCTGCGTTAACCATATAATCAATATACCCAATTAGTTTTGCTATAACCTTAGCAATTTGAAAACTTGGTTTGTATTTCCTCCCTCACATAACTGATACTGCATCACCTAAGTTAGTTGTTATACAACTGAAAATCCATCAATCGTTTTACTGAGAGATTTAATTTGAAATTTTAGAGTTGTAACTTCATTAGCATTATAAATACCAATTGGATTACTACATTTTGCTATATGGAATTTCATTGATATCTATTCATAGCTATCTCCTCAATCAACTCTTTGGTTACCTAATGCATCTTACTATTTAAAGCACCTCTTGTTGCTATGTCTATCATTTGCCTAGTTGACAGATTCAAACCATTATAGAATGTCTAAACCTGAAACAATATAGGATGTCTATGGTGTGGGCATCTCCTCAGTAGGTCCTTAAAACTCTCCTATTTATCATATAATTTTCTTACTCAATATGAGCATAAGAAGAGATACTATTCCTTATTTTGACAGTTTTGGCTAGTGAAAAGTATTGCATTAAGAATTTTTCAGTCATTTGGTCTCATGTTGTGATAGATCACCTAAGTAGAGAATTCAATCACTTTTTTAGCCTGATTCCTCAACAAAAAGGGAAACAGTCTCAATTTGATTATGTCATCAGTGGCTCCATTAATCTTAATTGTATCGTAGATATATTAAAAAAAAGTTATATGAGTGCTTAAGTCTTTATCTTACTACTATTAAACTGAATAAAATGTTGCACCATGATATTTTGCTCTATCTAAAAATTATTGGTTGTAATAATTGGCTTAATGATACTGGATTTAGTTATAGTCAATCATGGCCTCGTATATTCAAACATATTCGTCTACAATTCCACCATGCTTACTGGTTACTTGATTTCAAATTCTTGCTCTAACTCTTCTTGCTTCTGTTTAAGTCATATTATGAGATTCTAATAACTGTTCTCTAAATTGTTGGATCTTCTTCATTAAACTCATATGGATTGTTTTAGGTTATAAATAAGCCAAGCTCCTAAAATAGTAATATAATAAAAATGAGTCAACATTTAAAAATAAAAAAAATAAAAGAAGAATAATGGATGGATTAATAGAAATCAAGAATTCCTAATATCTTGGTCCCCAACAATGGTATAAAACACTTATTGCATTTGATGTCTTACCCTGTAGATCTTTCTAAGCAAGTGTACCTATCGCTTCTATAATATGGGTTATTAAGTACCAAATGTCAATCCCACAAAGACTATGAGTACTAGTAGTATCCCTTTTCCTAGTATCTAACTGACAAATAATAGAGATAGTGATTAATTAAAATTAAAATGAAATAATAAACTAAAATCAATTAACACAATTAATTAACTATAATAAAGATTAGACTAAGAAACAATCAATAAAGATAGTGGTACTCAAATTATAAATTGCCCCTGGTACTTATCATGCAAATAAGACTTAAACATCAAATTTATTGTAGTTCATTGGACTATGAAAATTCTTCAATTGTGCTAATATCTTTCTCAATATTATTCTCAACTAATATTCCTAGGTTGATTAATTGAAATCTCTTTCTAATTAAAACTCCTAGGATTGCATTACCCAATTTATGAATTCCTCTATTATATTAGACCTTAATCTAAATGATTTATGTCAACCTATAATTAAGATCGCATGCAACTCTTTTCGATTATGCAAGATCAATTCAAACAGAGGATTAATCAATCTCAATTGCATAAAATCAAATATGGATTAATATACCGATAATATTCATTAAAAATAATTAAAAAAACATACAATAGAATCTCAATGAAGTTAAAGATTAAAATGAAATCACTACAAAATCTACTTTAAGGTTGATTTTATGTAGGTACCATTAAGATCTAGTTCCTTATAATGAAAGATATAGACTTAAAGCTAAAGAAAAATAGAAAATCAAAAGAAACATGATGAAATCCTTTTTAATCTTCAACAAATTAATTTTAGATTGATGGATCCACTCCAAATACATATCCTAGCTTATTCTTCATTCTTTCTACCATTCTAGGTCTTCCAATTGTGCCTTTTAAGCTTCCTTCCCCTTCTACCTTTCAAGTTTGCTTTTTAATATTGAAATTCAGACTCTAGATGATATACGAACAAGTAGACGGACATGTACTAAGCTTTGTACTTTAAAAAAGATACAAAATTCTCTTTGGAGCAAACACGTGAATGAACACAAACATATGTTACGAACACAAGCTCTTCAACAGTCAACATGAATGTCTACCTCTTGAATATGAGCGTGTACTACAAGAATCAATCAACACACCTCAGACTCTTTAAACACAGCCTTATACTCAGTGACGTAGCTCCCTGGGCTCCCCCAAAAAATTTTTAAAAATAAATATTATATATATATGTATATGAAGTTATTTAGGAGTTGGGCCCCCTAAAATTTAAAAAATTAAATATTGGGCCCTCCTATCTTACATGTCTGGGTCCGTCCCTGCTTATACTTGTCATAAAGCTTTATAACTTGGTCAAAAATAGCTCCAGAATACTTCAAACTTGTTTGAATTTATTCATTTTATTCCGAATAAGTTAATTACAAACTGAAAACAAAAATACGAAAGAACTAAGTATCAAAAACAATAAAAACTCTCAAAGAAATGCACTAAATATAAATATAAAATATGAATGATTAAACACTTATCGATCAGGTGGCTGAAAGAAGCAGAGAGAGGAAGATAGAAAATAATAAGAAAATACAAGACGAGTTGTGATAGAACGACGTGAAGATACATCTTTTTTAATAATTATCAAGTTTAACATATAGATAAGTATAAACCCAGAAAATAGTTTGTGCACATTTGTAATTTCACCAAAAATAAAATAAAAAGCATGTTTACTTATCGGCAGAGGGAAAAGGATAATGTAGAAGTTTTACAACGGAGCTAATGAAAGCTTAATTCTCCATTGCCATAAAGAGATATATAAAAACTAAAAAGTACAACAAAGCACCTGTAAATATGAACAAGTAGACTCTTTCTCTTCAGACAGAAATGGTTGTCCCAAGTACAATGGAAACAGAAAGAGGTGTTGCCCTAAGCAATCTTGCATTCACCTTTACGTTTGACGTTACAAGTTGTTGAGGATAAGCTTCATTCTCCAATATAAAACATTTAAATGAACTACAAGATGAAGATTGAAGATTTTTACGTTGTTCACAATCTTAAATATAAGGTTAATTACTTACTGAATCAAAAAAATTTCCTTAATTTTTCGATACTACCTACAACTTTTAGAAAAATCAATTTAACATATCAGCTTCCAATGTTTCAAATATAATATACATATACATATACATACATACATACATATATATATATTACATTCCATTAGTTAATGTGACCATATGAGTTGACCTCAACCTTTCTTTTAACTGATATGTAAGAATAAAAACATTGGTTTTAAAATATTTAAAAATGCTTAAAACAACAATGTATCCAAAAAAAATTCATAAACCCCGACAGAATCTCCAACCTGAACTCCTACTTAAGACGGTGAGGATGAGATTCGTTGATGAGTAGACGAAGATGCTGGTCGTTGACGATGGACTAATGATGAATTATTCAGCAACTGCGGCAATCACGTATGTGTTAAATATTGTCAAGGCATAACCAATTTATATTCTTCATCATTTCCTTTTGTACGAATATTCTTTTCTCTCTCCTTCTCTATCAAGACGTGTATAACTTCTGTTATTTTTGTTATGATTCTTTGTATTATCGTACTGTACATTGCATTATAAATAATACAAGAACCTGAGTACTACAGTAAGGCTCAGAATATTTTATTCTCCACTCTATTATTTTCTAACTTGGTATCAGAACTTCTCATTCTTCTGATTATGCTGGGTCTTCTAGTTCGACCCCAAAAACTTACACTTTATTTAGCTTCTCTAGCCAAACCACTGCGATTAAGCTGGATCGTAACAACTACTTGGTTTGGGAGTCTGTGGTATTGCCGCTAATTGAGGCAACAAACTAGAGTGTCATATTGATGGCACAGATCGTGTTCCACCTCGTCTCATCCCTGATTGTGCAGGGGCCAAAATGAATCTGACTTTGAAGAATGGTTCTCCGTCGATCGTTTGCTTGTGGGTTGGTTGAGAAATACTATGACCCAAGACGTTGGTGCTCAGCTTCTCCATTGTCGGACAACTCAGGAACTGTGCCAGCACATGCACTTTCACGTGCTTCGACTAAAGCTTGTCTCATGATTTATAAGATAGAACTTCATCAAACTCGTAAAAACGGTATGAAAATGGAAGAATATCTTACCAAAATGAAGAACATTGCAGATCAACTTGCTCTTGTTGGTGCACCGGTGAACACCGAAGATCTCATTCTTCACACCCTTAATGGACTCGATATTGAATACAACACAATAGTTGTGAAACTAGTGGACCAAATTAATCTCACTTGGGTTGAAGCTTAAGCTTCGTTGCTGGCCTTCTAAAGTCGTCTAGAACAAATCAATCAGTTTTCATCATTGACTATTCAACCTACTGCTCATAAAAAGATAGAAATAATATGGTGTGCCACTAATTGTTAATGCACCACTTAATTGTTAGTGCACCAAATGCACCACTTA
>JANKOD010000005.1:17501542-17512117 GCA_026284645.1 Erythroxylum acuminatum | reverse complement strand
AAAACCGATGGCTCCAGCTCGCTGTTAGTTTTACGGATTAGATCCTTGTAATCAGCCTCGTCCTCGCTCGACGAGTCGTCCTCCATTGTCGGAACCGGTTTCTTGGTGTATCGAGAAAAGTCTTGGTTGGAAGAGGGCAGCTTGTAGGTTCGAATGGGAGAATCGGAGCGGTGAATGGAACTGGATTTAAACGGACTAACCACACCGTTGAGGTGGAACTGACGGTTGTCGACTGAGGCCGCCATTAGGGACTAAGAAAGAAAGCAAACGAAGTTTGCAGTATTTTGGCTCCTTTTTTTCCACTCTCTCTCCCCACCCTCCTGTTTCGCTGCAGCGACGATTTAGTGGAATGATGGGGACCTTATATAGGACTTGCAAACTGGGTCTGAGGGCAAAAACATGGGACCCATCCCATCGAATCAGTGACATCATTTCATTTGTTTATATTTCTTTTTCATTTGTGTAGGCTGCCAAATGAGCGGCTAATTCTTTATATTAATTTTGATAATGTTAGGGGAAGAGAAGATAAATTGAAAGAAGCAAAAGTAACATTAGTCTCTCTCGGGTCGGGTTGGAACACGGCTCAAGTGGTTTGCACGGACTGAAAGGGACTGCTAGGTTTCCACCGGAGCCACACAACATTTCCAGACGTTGAATAAAATATGCACCACGTAATCGTTTTTTCAATTGAATTAATGAAAATGCCAAATATTGAAATATTATTCCAAAAAAGAATTCCCCCGCCCGCTTGTTATAGTTAATGCCGAGTTACTAAGCCGTTAAAAATAGATGAACTTGGGCCAAGTATAACGTCCCTGGTAGGTAAATGACAATTATAGAGGAGACGGCCACAAAAAAAAGAACTAGAAGTTACTTTGTGTACTTACTAGTCGATTTTGAAATCATTATGAAGAAACTATATATATTATTGTATAGGACTTCCACAACTGTAGCATGCTAAAAGGATATTTGCCCAATACCCATTTAACACTAACTGAAAGATCAACCCTAAGAACAAAATATCTCTTTCAATAAGGTATAATTATTACAGCATTCGTACTGCTGTAATAATTATCATCGTAGTATAAGTTAGTAACAATTTCTATCTTGCAAGTTAGATTATTTTCTTTCTACATGACTATTAAACTGATTAATTATATGATCTGCCATCCAATATCCATCATGTTTGTATCAAATTTAAAGGTGATTGATATTTTGAGAAGAAGTATATATAGCAAGCATGTAAAAGCCAGTGGATCATTTTTATACACATTTAGAGTGGCCATTTCATGTTCATATACATTTGTCTGAGTATCATAAAAAAATAACAGACCCAGTGAATTATGAAAAAGATAATGCTTCCTTCTTCACTTTTTCTTCCTTTTTAAGTTTGAAATATGTTCTAAAACTTTTCCAATTCCTTGAGATGACTCGATTAGATGTTACCAGTCCAGTTAACTAGAGAGAGAATAAAAGACTTGTTTAGTGGGGGCTGGTGGGAAAGGGTTTAATAAAAATAGGCAGAGAATAGTTCGCCTAGATATCTACAGGTCATGATTAATGATGGACAGCTAAAGTAATAAAAGTTAAAAATGTACTGAATGGAGATAAATAGTCAAGCCAAGCGATAGGAAAGAAAAATGAAATAACGAGTTTAAAGAAGGGCAACTTGTGGAGTGAGAAGTGGCGCATGGAACCTCCGAATGGCCAATGAAACGAAACATGGGGCGGAGTTATTTTGAGGAAAACCGGTGCTGTGAAAGGGAGATGGGACATGGCTGTAAGTGACAAATTCACGTAAGTGACAACTGGGGGCGGCTAGTAAGAGACCGAGAGGGTTAAGCACATACTGACCTTTAGGCGAAGCTTGGAGCCACCTTGGTATTTGGTGGCTCCAATTTCTCTCTCGGTCTTCTTTCACCAAGGCTGGCAGGAACCATGCACAGTTTTGTCAAGATTGAATGAAGTCCATAGATTCGGGGCCAACTTCCCAAGTGTCCGCTTTTGTTTACTTTTTATTTGCGTGGAAAACACAAGCACTCAAATTCAAATGCAACACAACTCTGCCTCCTGCCTCACGTTGAAAAGCTGCGGCTCTCATGCTGTAATCGATCTCGTATTATGTTGAGTTCTCTTAACTATGGGAGCGAAAATAATAGTCCTCCAAAGAAACAAAAAACAAGAAGAGGAAGAAAAATAACCAACCTTATCCTCTCCATGTTTGTCCCTATCGTGTGTGACAGCTGAAAATGGAGTGTCCCGAAAGATAAACAGTATTCCAACCTTATTGGCTGAACACAACAAAGACATAATACATAATAAACTGTGCATTATCAAACATATTTAAAAGTCTTGTATTAAACCATATATAAAAGGTGTATGGATTAAGTGGGTTATAAGTTAATTCAAGTTCAAAAGCAACAAGGAAGAAATAAGTCACTTCTTATGTAAAAAATCAATGTAAATTCCTTGTAACTCTTCTTGTTCATCTAACATTATAGGAGTTTAAGTTGCATAAACATACCACATTGTGTGTTTAATGTATAAACTTTATCATAATCAAGAGGAATTTTTTTTTGAAATTTAAAGAAAATCTTTTGATCTCTAAACTACTTTTTGAGGGACTTCTAAATGTATTCGAGTGCGCTTCCCATGGCTTCTCTCTGGTTTTCTTTTCCTCGTAGCACCTAACTCCATCCTTCTACTTTGCTTTACTAATATCTAGCCCTCCCTTTTTTTCCTACTCGTCTCTCCTCTAATTCGTTGCCTATGTTTCCTATCTTCATTTCTCACTTACTTCTTGCTAGGAAACATGGTTAAGATTTGATCCTGACCGTAGTGGAATAATTACAAAACTTTTTAGTAACTATTGATTTCTCGAAAATCAACATCTATTTAATTTTGTAAAATGATTCACACAAATCATAATAAAGCGAAAACTTAATTCGTACCTCATTCCGAAGCTTGATTTTTATCTTGTTGTATCCCTCGAACCGTTTTTAAAACTAATTCGTCTTAACCACCATAGTCGCACAAATGTCTGACCTTTAACGGTATCTACAGAATGAGTTGAGAGAACTCTGTAACTCTTACAGAGAGGGTTAAGCAAGAAGTGCTAGCTCCATAGAGCTTAAGCTTATTTATAATAATCTTTGGACGTTTTAGTAATTTAATTGAAATTAAATTCTAATTTCAATTAAACTTTAATTAGAATCACAAATAATTATAATTAAATACCAATTATGCCCATATAAGATTCAATAACTCATATTGATACTTATTTATTAAATATCTCATATTTAATCATAAGGTTTCTCAAACTTTACAACCAACTCCAACTTGATTAAATTAACTTTGCTCTCTTTCAACTCATTCTATATGTGAGACCCATTAGGTTTCCAAATATGTTGACAATCATTATAAAATCTATTAAAATTAGATAAATTAAAACTCCTTTTAATTTATCTTTAATTCTTCAATTAAATAATTTATAATCACAGATCAAGATTGGCGTCTAGCAACGCATTACGACCACCCAAATATTTAGGAATGTCAAAGTGGTTTTGACTAACCTTTCCGTGCATAATTTTTTTGTATAATTCAATCCTTTCATCATACAATATTCCGATTAGACATAGAGTATGGAATTTATGTCTATTCTATTTTGAGTCTAATCATATTAATTCTCTGTCATTAGTTATCAATTCAATTAATAACATTTGTAAACGATTTACAAAGTATCATTCCACCTTGGCCAAGGATTTCTTGAATCAATACTAATCGAGAACAATGAAACATTCCCCCTAATTACTTTAGGGTGATGAATCCTATCTTGATCACTCAACTATCTCCATATAGTTCATGCTATATCCAATGATTACCGATTAAACAACCTATGATTAAATAGGTCATAAGTAGTATCAAAACATAGCAATCCCCATACAAGATAACTTTGATAACCTCAAGTCAAAGGATCACTTATACAATCATAACAATGAGAACTCCATAGATATACAAGTAATGTTCCAAATAAATTTCTCATATCAGGTGTTTAGTGAACTTATTCTCTAGCAAGCACCCACACATTTGTTTAAGTATCTCTATACTTTAACCTATGAGATTGACTACTTCCTTGATAAGGGAAAAAAAAGTATGCTAGTCTTTTGTTGTTCTATTAATATTCAATCTTAATAGAACAATGACTAGGAACATTTAGGAATAATACATAAATGCAATATGAATCTCATAATTATAATTTTATTATAATTTCATTTGCAATGTACAATTATCCCATGGACATTATCATATATATCTAAACATGTACAAGATAAAAAATGTCTTTAAATAATTTGTCACTAAACTACAACCAAAACAACTGGCTGTAGGGCATAAAGTAACATTTTTATCAATTGTACTTACAGACCTGGGTTTTTATTGTTGCTCTCTTGACTATAAAAATGGATTAACGATCGATAGGACAACTAACTGATCATAACCAAGTACATTTGTAGTTGGACCCTTTTATTTAGACAAGGGTTCATTCGTACGTATTTTGTAATGAGTACGACATGTCTGATTGGAAGTTGATATTGGCTTATTGCACCAATAGTTGTTTATTTGTAGGTAACAACATGGCACTTAAATGTTGGCTCTATGATGCTTGAGACTCCAGTTAGTTTAAGTTGAATGCAATCTCGCAGCAACTTTTTTGACGTTTTGATTTTGTTGGCATTGCTAGATAAGTTGGTCAAGACCAGTTAATCAAGGAATCTAATCACCTTGAGTGGCAATTTTCAGAAGACTGTTATCAGACGATATAAACTTGTTGGTCTTTGCTTCTCAAGTCTGAATTGGATAGCTTCAACGTGGGGACTAGGAAGGCCACAAGATAGTTGTTGAAATATGAATACGAATAGTGATACAAAATCGTGGCGGGATCCTCTGTCCAATATTATGGTGTTTTATTCTGTCCCATAAATTTCAGTCATTTATTTATGCGAGTCTCGCGTTTATTTATGCGGGACCCACGTAGAATCCACATAAATGAATGGCTGAGATTTATGGGACAGAATAAGACATCATAATATTGGATAGAGGATCCAGACTCTACAAAATCAGCGACACTAGTGATTTTTGCATGGGTAAAAACACAAGATTCTCATGTGATTTTAAGTAAATTTAAAAAAAAATGCTCTTTTTTTTAAATTTTAAATTTTTTAAGTAATTTAAAAAACTCTTTTATTAAAAAGAACAATAAAATATGTTTAATATGGATATCATATATGCATTAGTAATGCGTTAACATGAAAAGTTAGTTTTAAAATTAATTCGATTAATTAAATAAATTTAAATTAATAATTTATTATAATTATCTTATATTATTAACTCGAATCAAATTTAAAAATTATAAAAAAAATTCAAGAAATTAAAAATTATAGAATTTTTTTAATATAGAAAAATCTCAAGCCGTTTAACCGTTCTTCTTTTATCATCAATTAGATACAATGCATACCACCGAATGCGGAAAATATGCAATGTCCTTTTCATGGCTTGTGGTCTTGCATGTGCTGTAGAATCCAAGCACAGGATAGGTTACTATCTTCTTCAAGATGCCATCACTAAGGCTAAGGTTCCCTTAACTATAATCAAGCTCATGCACTCAAATTAAATAACATGTTTTAAGATTTCTACTTCCGGTTAAGCTAGATTACTTTATAGTATCATAATATTGAAAAATGAAAGAAAAGAAATCAATTTGGTAGTGACAGCGAGCAAGATACAAGGTTACAGTAAAAATAAATATCAGAGGGTTAAAGTCCACGAAGTAAGGAGAAATGGCTCCACTTAACAGAGCACTGAAGACTTTTGGACATACTAATCATTTCATCCAAAACTAATATAAACCTACTTTGATCTTTAGGCGGTGTTTCTGTGTCATTATCACTTAATTAAAGTGTGACAGAATATGGCTTTATGTCCTGAAAAATCTGTAGCTGTCCTAAGGTCACAGCCATCTACATGCAGGCTTCGCATCATGCATTACTTCAAGCCAACTACTAAGTGGACAAGCACCCACTCTCTCCCAACTCTCTCCCACAGCAGGCAACATCATATGGGACAGTGGCGGCAATTGGTTAGGAGGCTTCAGTCAGAATCTTGGCGCATGCTCGCCGGTGACTGCCAAATTATGAGGAGTGTATACTGGGCTTACACTCGCCTGAACTCTAGGTTATCATCGGATTGAACTCAAAGTGGACTCGCTTTCGGTGATCAATCTCCTATCGTCTGCGGCTAGCTGGGTTAAGGCTCTCAATCCCCTAGTTTAGAGTATTCATGTACTGTTCACTCGGAATTAGACGATTATCCATCGCCACATTTATCGAGAGAGCAACAGATGTGCAGACTGGTTCGCGAACTATGCCACACATTTTGATTTAGGAACCACCACTTTTGTAAACCCACCTATTGAGTGCCACCCGTTTCTCATTGTAGGTATATCGGGACTCTGTATCCCTCGTCTTCTAATGTAAGCTGTTTTCGGTTCTCCCCCATTATTCGGTTCTCCCCCCATTATATATATTAAAAAAAGGACCCCACTTCAATTTTGGTTTCTGGACCAACTCTCGTTTACTACCTCACTTCTAACGATAGAGCGTTCGTTCTAAGCAAAAATTTTGAATATACCCATCAAAAAAGGTTGTCCCAAGGCCGTAAGGGATATTTCAATTTACTTGTATATAAAGTTTTAGATCTTTGGAATCCGATTGAAAATCCACGTCAGGTAGTTGGCACGATGAACGTCACTGAGCGTAGCTCATTCGACCCCGAGCCCATCCATATCAGCATCCAGACTTATCGATAAAGAACGGCCCAGAGTCACCCATATGTAACCAATGGTAGTCGTTATTAGCCTATCCATCCCATCTAATTAACAAAAAAAATAAAACAGACAAGACACCATCCTCTTCTCTATTTCTCTCTCGCCCAAAGTTTAAGGCTTTAGACATCAGAGTTCTTAATTTTCTTCCAAATTTTCTGAGCTGAAAAGGGTCCGTCACAGATTGGTTCGTTTCTTTGTAACTCTTCATGTGAGCTCTGCATGGCATTAATGGCGTTAAACTCCCCTGTGACACGGGCCCTAGCTTCATAGATGATTCTTTTCGAATTCCTTAATTGTTCTTCCTAAAAGAAAAGGTCAGATAGTTTCTTCTTAAATTGGTGTCTTTCTACTCTTTCTTGGATCATCTTGTTCTTTGTCTAAACTTGAATCAAGTTCTCTCCTTGCTCACAAAACAATGTCGACAACCTAAAATATTCTACTCCATTTAAAAACCAACACCTTTCTTTCTCGTGTCATTATTTTAGCAACTTCTGGTGCTAAAGACGAAGTCTTGACGTTTTTTCATTTCAGAACACAGAAGTCAACGGTGCCCTTCAACCAGATAATCAAGTTTCAGAACGTCGATGGTCGTATCATCCATTTGACCATAAGCATCAAGAACCTTCTGATCAGTCTTCAATAATCTCAATGGCAGATTCAGACGACAACGATTCCGGCGGAACTCCGATGACTACCGCGACAACCCCGGCCACCAACGAGCTATCATCGGCTAGAGAGCATGACAGATTACTACCAATAGCCAACGTTAGCAGAATCATGAAAAGGGCAGTTCCAGCGAACGCAAAGATATCCAAAGACGCGAAAGAAACAGTTCAAGAATGCGTGTCGGAGTTCATCAGCTTCATCACCGGAGAGGCGTCCGATAAGTGTCAGAGAGAGAAGAGGAAGACAATCAACGGTGACGATCTCTTGTGGGCCATGACCACCCTTGGATTCGAGAACTACGTAGACCCCCTGAAAGTTTACTTGCAAAGGTTCAGAGAGATGGAAGGCGAAAAGATGGTTGGAGTAGCGCGTGAAAAGGACGCGGTAAGTGGTGAGTTCCTCCACGGATCTGTTGGTGGGTTTTACGATCAAAATCAAATGGCTGGTGTTGGTTTAAGGAGAGGATATGGGTCGGGAGGTAGTTTTGGCGGGCCCAGCCCCACTCCCAGTCCCAGATAGTTGTTTATGTTATAATCAAACTTTAATTTGGGGGTTGGGTTTAAGCGTGTATAATTATTTAAAGATATTTTTATTTTATGCATATTTAAATTTGTGATAACGTTAATGAGATGAAAATATATTGTAAATTAATTTATGATAAAATTATAATTATAAAATTTATATTACATATATGTATTATCTTAATAGTATAAATTAATAGAACATAAAAAAGATTAGTATATGTTATGTTTCTTACTTTGAAAGAATTAGTTGTTCTTATAAATTAAAATATAAAGGTTTTTAAACAACGTGTAAAAAGATTAGTATACATTATATTTCTTATTTTTGAAAAAACAAGTCAATCTCATTAACTAAAGTATAAAAATACTTAAACAAACGTATGGGTACATGGTTAGAAATCAAAATTCACTGAATTGACTTCATATGATAAATACATTTGGAACACTATTTGTATGTATACGAAAGTTCTCATTGTGATGACTATATAAGTAATATTGTAACTTGAGCTAAAGTATATAATATAGGGATTATTATATTTTGATACTACTTATGACCTATTCTAATCAATGGTAGCTCAGTCGATAATCATTGAATATATCATAAACTCTATGGATGTGGTTGAGTAATTAATATAAGATTTATTACCCTAAAGTAATTAAGAAGAATGTTTCGTTTGTTCTTGATTAATATCGATTCGAGTAATATTTGGCCAATTCATTAATTGAATCAATTACTAATAGTGGAGAACTAACATAATTGAGCTTAAATAAGAATAGACATTATTTTCATTCTTTATATCTAATTAGAATATTGTATAACGAAAGGATTGAATTATACAAAAAATTATGAAATGAAAAGATAGTCAAAACTACTTTGACATTCTAAATATTTATGTAGTCATAATGCATTACTAAACAGTCATATACAGATATAAATTATTTAAAGTTGCTTTTGACTTTCATAAATATTTGAGTGGTCATTATAAGTTGCCAGAAACCAATCTTGACATATAGATATAAATTATTTAATTAAAGAATTAAATTTTATTTAGAAAAGCTTCATTTTTAAATTCTAAATATAATTTAAGAGTATAATTTATATCCATTGCCAATATACTTAGGAATTTAATGAGTCATATGTAAAGAATGAATTGAAGAGAGAAAATATGTTTTAATCAAATTGGACTTGACTGTAAAATTTAAAAAACTTTATGATTAAATATAAGATATTTAATAAATAAGGATCAATATGAGATATCACATCTTATTTAGATATAATTAGTGTTTAATTAGAGTTAAACATAATTCTAATTAGAATTAGAATTTTATTTTAATTATAATGGGTTGAGCACTTTTAGCCTAACTCTCTCAACAATAATTGTGGATTTCTCTAACTCATTTTGTAGATATTGTTAGAGATCAGACACTTGCACTGTTATGATGGTTGCAATAAATAAAATTTAAAAACAATTCGAGATATATAACAAGCTTCATAATAAGATATAAACTATAATCATACTTTATTATATTTTATATGTTAATATTACAAAATTTTAAGTGACTTTTATTTTTAAGAAATCATAAAAAAAGTTTTGTATTTATTCTATTGAGTAGAATATCAGATCCTACCTAAATTTCTGGCATCATCATCTTCTTCTTCTCACATTGTTTGTCTTCTTCTATCTTCACGGGAACTAATATAGCTTTGTTTAATTAATAAGACCAAAACATATCTAATGCAAACAGGAAAAAATGTCTACTAATAATTAAATGATAATGGCAAAAAAAAAGACTTAGACCCAATAAAGATTCATCTCTAAGCCCTAGTTTTAGTATAAATTTGAACTATTATCTCCCTAGCCTTTTATTATACAACATCTATCTGTCAAAATCATCTACTGCAATTGCAATGTGAGCATATTTTTTAAAAAATTCATAATTTAGTCGTAATTGATATCAGAGACAATAATATAAATTTTAAATTACTATAATTTCTTTGAAATAAAAATTTTATTTAGCTGGTCCCTATTTATTATTAAAAAATACGATATGTTTTTTTAATTAAGAAAACATTTGCACAGTTCCTCTTTCTTGGGTTCGGATCTTCTGTCCCACCAATCCTGCACCTATTCTGTCCCAGCATAAAACGTCGACGTTTTCGTTGATTTAAACCAACGTCTCCGTCTAAGCTTATCTTTAGCCGAGCCGATCATCCTTTGATTTTGCTTCCCGCGTCCTTCCCCTTAATGGCATTCATTCTTCCACTCTGTCGCACACCTACCTTCCAAAAGCTTGGGGTATCCTCTTTGCCATCCACTCGCTCTCCCTCATGGCATCGACACTCATAGTAAAGACCATAAGTGCTAGGATTCAACTTGTTTTCGGGTTTCGCAAATAATCTTCAGCTGGATTCTTGGTTCTCGTTCTCAGGGATTTGCAGGCATTCATTTTCGTCTTTAGCTGTTAGGTAATTTTGTTTAGTCCTTTTCTTTTATCCTTTTCTGTTTC
>JANKOD010000005.1:17488925-17501494 GCA_026284645.1 Erythroxylum acuminatum | reverse complement strand
CGGTGACTCCCTTTTCTTCTCCCACACCAACAACCACCTTTCCGCCGACGACTTTGCCTCCAAAATCGCCTGGTGGGCCACCGCCGTTTCTGTCTCCGACGAAAAGCATTGCTCCTGTGCTATCTCCAAAAACCTCTCGGGCACTTACTCCACAGGTCGCTTCTCCCACACCAACAAACACCCTCCCGCCGACGGCGTTGCCTCCTCATTCGGCCTCTAGCACGTCTCCTAATGGCTCACCGTCAGTTTTGCCTCCGGTGACTCTTTCCATTCCTACGGCAAGTCCAGTGATTGCTCCGGTTGCGTCCGAGGGCCCCACTGGCGCTGCTGCCACGCCGATGGCATTCCCAAACATTCCTTCTAATTCTGCAACTCCGGCAGGAACTCCATTGGTCTTCCCGTCAAGTAGCAGCCCACCAACTTCATCTCCGACGAACTCAGCACCGGAGACGGCGGAGAGTCCAGTGAATGACGAGTCAAATGCGTCTACTTGCGATGGCATTGTGACATTATTGTTGTTGATGGGTATTGGTGCACTGTGTTGGACTTAGCAATTTATATTTACAAACTTATTTTAGTTCGATTTTCAGATTGTAGGATTTATATGAATGTTTGAATAGTTGTATTAAAACTATGAATTCCAATTGAAGGACAAGAATTTGAGATGCACACAATAAACCAAGGATTTATTTAGTTACCTTTTTATTTTTATTTTTATTTTTTATTAATTATTAATTATTTCCTTTTTAAAAAATTAGTAGAAATTTCTTATAAAATAAAAATTAAAAGTTGAGATTTTAATACAAAATTAAATGTAATTAATACAATTAAAATGCTATTAATATAGTATGTGAGAATGACTTGAAAGATTTAGAAAACATAACAAAAACCTATTAACTTCAACCGACGCAGTGTCACTTTTCAAGTTAGTTAAAAACAAGTCGACGAACTAAAGATAAAGAGAAGAAAGTGGAGATCAACAGTTAGAGGAGGGCAAGGCAAATCTGAAGATGAAGTTCATTAATTAGTGAGAAAACATTATCTTATTTTATTTTAAATTTTGATTTATCAACCTCTCTTTAAGCATTTCGTATTTTTCTTCTTCCCCTAGATTAAAAAATATATATATAGAAACCAGTTCAGTATTTTCATGTGTCCTTGTCCCTATCAATTGTTATGCTTTTCTTTTATTTGTTTTTGTGAATGAATTGAGAAGGTGTAGATATAAAATTTTATAAGATACCACTAATAACACGTCTATATCTATGTCATATAAAGTAAATTTATCAAAGTAAATTCATAAAATTGACATGACATATATAAAATAGAAAAAATAGGAGTTATCCATTAATTGAACCGTCTCATTAATGTAGTTTAGTGCCTATTTGGATGAGTTTATATCAGTAGAACTTTTGTCAGTAGAGCTTTTGTTAGTAGAGTTTATATCAAAAAGAAAGCTAAAGTTAATAGGAGAATGCTCTTAACCATCATAATATTTGTTTTAAATAACGCGATACAAGACCTCCTTAACTTATAATTAGTGGAGGAACATAATGATGCAAGTGGTGATTTTAAGATTCCCATCACAATAATGAGTTTAATTTAGGCATACATTTACTTAATTGTGTTACTTGTTTAAAATTAATCATCACTTCATTCTATTTACGTGATTACTTTTGTTATCTTATAGTTGCTTAATGCAACCAATTTAGAAGTGATGTTTCATAACTCCAAATCTTTATAACTCGAATTCTTAGCCAATGAGTGAGTGCATCTGGGTGTTAAAAGAATTGGATCATATTTAAGTTCATCCATTTAAATAATAAAATAGATTGGAGCATAAGAGGTTAAATGATAGATATTTTTTCTATACAAATTGAAGCTTCAAGAACTGTATTTTAGTATCATTATTAATTTGAAAAACTATTTCTTATACTTTCACAATAATTTAAATATATAATTTTATCTATTCACTAAGATTCTTAAAACAACATGTGGTTCTATTGATTTAATTTGTCTTGATCATATTGATCTCTAAGCGAATTAGGTTTTAGAACAACCAAATTTTATAAATGAGAGTAAATTAAAAGATGATCTTAGATGTGAAAATATTAATATATCATTTGGTGCATTAAATATGAATGATGATGATGATGATGATGAAACTGCATTTAATGAAGAAAATTTTATATCAAATGAAAGTTTGGCCCAATATGATTACAAGTGGATATATCATGAAATGAAATTTTAGATTTTTCATTTTTTTTCTCTTGACTTTTAGTTTCATCTATATTTGATGCATATGTCAATTCTAAATATGGATAAATATGAAAATTATAATCATAAATATTTTTGTTTCAAGTTTCACTTCCATTTTGATGTGTTTGTAATCACTAACTCGTGTTATTATGGACCTATGGTACTCTTATTATATGATAATTTGTTGTAATCATTTATAATTTTTTATGTACTATATTTTATTCTTAGCATTCTAATTGTATAAGAATTAAATGATATTTTTGTTATTTAATTGTAGTTATTGTTAAATACTAAATGTGAATAATATTATCAATATGAGTGTTATTGTTATACTAAATTAATTTTATTATGATTTTTTGAGATATCGGTTGTGGTGAAGTAAAAAATTATATAACATAGTATATCAAAAGACTATTTTGTAATTTTATAAAATTGATAAATTATTTTAAAATTTTAAAAATTATTTAAAATAACATTTGATATTGATCAGTACTAGTATTGTATTATACTGTACCAAAATCAAAATCAAAACCAATACATTATTCACAACATTAGGTCTAACTATGACATATAACGTTACCATAAATGTCATAAAACAAGAAAATTTTGAGTTATTTTTTTAAAAATAAATTACCAGTATCTTATTAAAAATAATTATTTAAAATTTACAAAAGATTTAATCTATATTTTGTAAGTGTTCACATAATTTATTCTAATAAATAATGGAACAGGGGCACCTCTTAGGATCTTTTGTTGAATATACTTGTGCTACTGTTTATGAAGGTGGTCCTAACCAAACCTGACAGAGAGTACCAACCAACTTGCTTTTAGACCAATGCCGCACTTGTCACGAATCTTCAGTATTGTGCTCTTTGGTAACAAGAACGCAGTTCATGCAAGCGCGGTCTCAAATCAAAATGATAGGCATTTAGAGGCCTAGATAGCAGATGTTGAATGCCTCTCATTATTCCTTTTAAGACTACCCTGTCCCAGCTGCAAATATCTTTTGATTGCCCCGTATTTGGTTATACATGCATCGTTTTTTTTTTTTTTGGAAAATCCTCACTACGCTACATCTCTTTCGAACATTTTTCTAGTCGAATTATCCCATGTACAAAATCCACACATCAAACCAGCTTCCATGCTTATGTCTTGTTATGCAATATTTCCCCTTCAACTCTACGAAATTAATTCCACTAGTTTGAGATGTACACAACCAAAACCATAAACATGTTTATCTCTAACATAATCACATACAGTTTTTGGATCCACCATGTCACAGGGGCTTCTCACCAGGTAGGAAAGAAGGAGAGCCACCCTCAACCTGGTTCTTCTTTCGTTGAAAGATGTTACTGAGGTTAGGCATAAGGACTTTTTTTGAAACAGAATTTTTCTCTTTTCCTAACTTCCTAACCTCAATAACTTTCTGTGGCGCTTGGTTCTGTTTTTGAATCCTGTAATTATGTGGAGATGATTCTGAAGACATCTCTGTTTCAGCCAGTATCCGAGTTGCAGTTTCAGCTGCCTTCTTTTGCTCTCGTTCTCGCCACCTTCTGAGTTCTCCCTCTACTGCTTTCTTAGCTGCTTCAGCCATCTCTGCCTTCCTCAAAGCCTCCTCAGTTGCAGCCTTCATATCCTCCATTTCCTTCTGCATTGTATCTAATCTCTTGCGGGATTCATTTTCACCAGCCTTCACAGCTTCTACCTGAGCCATGGCAGCTGCAACTTTCATGTCTGCCAATGTGTCAGATTCTTCAACTTTCCGGCTCAAAGACTCAAACTCTTCCCTTGAGATTGTGATTTTGGCATCAGATTCAGAAGTTGAGGCTCGTGCAGCATTAGTTTTTTCAGATAATGTCTTAATCTGATCAAGTGCTCTTGCCTCTGCTGTTTTTGCTTCTTCGGCTTCTTCTAGAGCAACTCTCAACTTCTTCTCCACTTCATCAAGGGAAATCCTGGTAGCTTGAGCTTCCTTCTTCAAGATTTCTGCTTTCTCCTTCATCTCTTCTGCTTCTAGCCTTGCTTTCTCTGCTTCCAGTGACAGTTGGTTGAATGTCGAGATCATTTCTTCAGAAGCCCCTCTTGCTTTCGACTCCTCTGCAAGGGCTGCTTCAAGCTCAGACTTGCTTTTGCGAAGCTTGACATGCAGGTTCCCCGCCAAGGATTCTGTTTCTGCCTCTTTCTCCTTCAATGCAGAATGCTCCTTTTTCACACTCTCTAGCTCCAGCTTAAGAGATTCCACCAAGCTTCGCAAAGAGCTTTCCTCTTCTGCAACTTTCTGCAGTGACTCCTTAGCACCATCTAGTTCTGAAGTGACAGTTTTCACAGAATCCAGATCAGAAGCCTTGGCACTTTCCATCTGGTTTTGCAGAGACCCAATTTCATTCATTGCTTCAGCCAGCTGCTTTTCAAGACTTTGGGCAAGTTCAGGATCAAACTCCTTCTTCAATGCATGCAGTTTATCAGCAGAAGCTTCCAAAGTAGCTTTATAGGACTGCCTCTGAACATCTTTTCCAGCAAATATCTTCGACTGCTCTTGCTGTGCTTGCAAAGCTGCAAGCTTCACTTGCCCAATTGATTCCTGTAGTGCTGAGATTTCCTTTGAGATTTCACCAACTTTTTCCATATTTGCTTTGGCAGCATGCTCTGCTTCTGTAACTTGGTTGAAGGCAGCAAGCTTTGCTTCCAAGGATGCATCATATTCCCGACGAATTTTCCTTAGCTCTTGCTTTGCAACATCAAGTCCAGTGAAGACAGTCATGTACTGTTCTCTTGTGGATTCCAGGTCCTGCTTCCTAGAACCATCAGAATCAAGGTTGCCATCTTTTGTTAGTTCAATTTGCTTTGCCTGATTCTTTGCAGCTTCTGTTGACTTAATTGCTGAATTTTTTGATTCAGTAACAGCTTCGAGTCTCTGTGACAGATCATCAACAGTTGTTTTAGCCTTCTCCAGCTCTGCAAGTGCTTGGGCCTTTGTAGTTTCAGCATTCTTTAGTTGATCCTTTAACCTATTCAACTCCTTCTGGGCCAGGTGAAGTTGTGTCTCTTTGGCCAAGACTCTCTGCATTAAGAGGAAAAATAGGATTCAAAACAGAATTATCAGCATCAGCACTATCAAGATATAAGTTCAGGCTCAGATCAAAGCCTAAAGAAAGTCCACTCTTTATACACCACATGGAAATCACTACAGATAGTATGTATTTCATTAACATTAGTTAAATATGTTAATGATTTATCAAAATGATTCATTCTTATGATATTGTTACAGTAAGTACAAGATGAATGTGCATCTATTAGAAGTAAGTAGTTTGACATGCTTCGAGTATGATGATGCAAAGCTAAGAAACTCTTGTTTATTCAAACCCAAGTTTTAACTCTCTACTGACAAATTATGCTACTCTGAACGACAAAAATTGAATTGCCCAAGTAATTGTTGACTGAAGTACAATAATAGCTTGTGATTCACGTGTTCATCTGGCAATAATGATAATCAATAGGAAATTCAAAAACAATCAATGATGTAGCAGTTCAGAGGAGGTTTATTTTGCAGAGCCAAGACAAGTCACACCAAAAGGACCAAAGTACCAAATTACAAGAAACTCAGAAGTACCTCAGTTGCATGAGGTTTTGTTTTCCTGATGGCTGGTTTGTCTCCAGAGAAAGCACCTTCTCCAAAGAGGTTCACAGCATCTTTAACTGATTGAAATGGTGCCCTGGTGTCTATCTCTCCCACCTCTATTTTTGGAGAGTCTGTAGCACTTTTACGTTCTTTTGCAACCATAGCGGCTGATTTGCTCTTATGTATATTTTCCGCAATTATTTCCTGTCAAAAGCAATTAAAAATATTCATTCAAAAGTTGAAATGGAACTGTAAATCTCAAGTAACCTTGGGCGAATATGACCCATATTAAATGGATATTTCATATAAGTCATAGCAGTTAAATCCAGAATCAAGATATAAAACTTACAAGACTGCAGAGCCCAAATACAGCTATATAAAGGATCAGGAAAAGGTTCAGAATCATTATTATTATTCTCTTGTTGTCTACTAATTCATTCTTATAATTCATGTCAACATTCCTAACTATATCATAATTCTCCCAACAATATTTAAACAAAAATCATTCACAAAGAACCAAATCATACTTGCATTAAGCTTTTAAGCTTGTAAACCTTCAGCGTACCAGTCACTTTGATCGAATCATTCCTTCAAATGAAAATCTTCCAAAAAATTCTTAAGATGATAAACCATAAGCTTAATCAATGTCAAAGTTATATTTCCATTTTCCAACTTCGTTTTGAAAGTCGGATCCTCGCAACTAAACCATACCATCTCTATTGATAAATACTCGTAATAAGAAGTGCGTTTAAATTTTTAGATCAAATCTCCACGGGAGCCAAAACGTCAAAAGATCGCAATCAAGAGAAAGGGAAAGACTTGTACAGTTACTAGAGCTGGAAATCATGCACATGCTTTGACGTTCAGCAAACAAATAAAATGAAAATTGGAACAAAAATAGAAAGGGAAACCAAACGAAAACTGGTAAGAACTGAAAACTACGAACAACGGCAAAAGATAATTCAAAACTGCTCACCAGAGCAAAACCCTAATGACCTCTTGCACATAAACAAAGCCAAAAGGTGAAATCAACGATCTTTGTAACCGTCTTTCAGTCCCATGATCAATACTGATTCTTGATCATTTTCTTCTCGATCTATCCGAAAGTCGAAAACCCTTTTACTCTTTTGACAAGAACAACAAAACCCACCAAGAAACTTTCAAGCTTTTGCCCTAAGGAAAATTCACCAATGATTTTACTGGCCAAGAAAGCACCTCTTTCGAAGAAAACTTGTGGGTTTTGAATCAAAATTTAAAAAGGCGTGACTTTTGGGGAATCTGCCACAGAACAGTCCCAGGGTCTAGGGACCGACAGAATGGGGCTGTGGAGATTTTCAAACTTCGAAAAGCTGTTTCAAGAACGAAGCGTTCAACAAGCAAGTATTAATATATAGGGAGACATAGATTGTGGCGTTGGCTTCTGACGATTCTTACTTGTGTTGGGGCAGTGCCTTTCCAATCCGATGTGTAAGCCAACAACAATTGTCTATAATTGATCTCTATCAGCACAAGTTTTGTACTATTTTTGATAATCAACGGTGGCGTGGGCCCCCCTATCTTCATTTTCCCTTTTAGACAGAGATATTTGTCAAAGCTCTGAAATTGAATGGAAGGGCAATCTTGTCATATAAGCCAATACATTATAGCATTCACAACGAAGCATGGGATCAAATGGGTTAAACTGTTTTATCAACAAAAAAACAAAAAAGGGGTTAAACTGTAAAAGAATAACGGCTTTTTCAAGGGCCCACTTTCCAAAGTCTTGCTTTTGGCAATATGAACATGGACTGGAAGGTTGATGTCCAAAAAGAAGAGAAAATGTCCAAGAAAGAGACAGGGTTTTATCCTGTTAGCTTATTCTTCAGCTTCAGCGGGGTCTTTACTCTTTACGCACCAAGTCACAACTCTCTCTCTTGCTTCGTCACAAATGCAAATACACATAAATGAAAAAAATTCAGAAATTTGCTCATCTGGATAAAAGTTATTGCCCATTTCATCCCTCTGTCTCTTTCACTTTTTTTTTTATGGTAAAAAATTCACTTATGACTATATCTTCCATTGAAGTCTGCTAATTTTCCTCAGGTTTGTGTTTCGTACAAGAATGATAAATTGTTTTGGGGCCACATCTTAGGATAGAGTCACAAAGAATATCTTGTTCATTAAGAGCTATGAAGATCCTTCAACCATGTCAATTATTCGTTAGACTGTAACATAGGATTTGGTTGACTTTAACATAGGATTGCTTGAATTCAGACAAAGACCTTGCAGTTGTCTTGCTTATGTATGGGTTAAATATGTAGTTGGTCAGTTTTATATTGTTTTCTTTTCTTAATTTGGAAAAAAAATTAAGATGTAAAATGTAAACCAACTTACCAACAACCAGATAATCAATCATCAAAAAAAAAAAATTATTATCACCTATGCATACTTCATAAAGCCAATCTTTTCTTTCTTTCTTTTTTAATGAATGGTAAAGGTATATTCATTAGGTGAAATGTACAACTTCAAAGGGGCATACCCCTGTTAAAAACAATAAAAAATAAACTAGAAGGCCAAGTGTCCAAAAAAGGCCCCAAAACATCCTAAAGACCCAATACATCCAGGAAGCCCAAAAGAGGGCTGAGACGTGAGCAACTCATGAAAGCTAACAAAAAAAATACACAAGAAAACCTCAAGCCAGAAAGCGCCGAAACCACAAGGTCCCGAAACAAGCTCCGGAACCTCCATTACATTCAATGGCACCAGACAAGAGAGCCAAACTTAGATGATAGGAACTGGTCAGGGGTTGGTATCGAGCCTTCCTAGTGAGCAGCAGACCCAACTCAATCCCCAAGCTCACTGTTGGCAGAGCAACCCCGCATAACCCAATCGGATCCACAGAGCAACCTCCTATCAAGCTCCGCCTCCAAAAAGGCCACAAATGACAGGTTTCCATGGGCATCCGGAAACTAAGAAAGCCTCATGTAGATGGAAGCCTGATTTTAAAAGTCGATGAGGTCAATAGGATATAGACGATATAGGATTTTGTAAACAACAGTCTTGATCCTAGCGATCACTTTAGCACTAGTGAAGGAAGCCTTATCCAAGGTGATGGCATTCTGGGTCGTCCAGATAAAGTACAGAGAGCAAAGGAAGGCAAGTTTGACCGCTTTGCAACGGAGAAGTGCACCACGATGGTGTACTCTAATCCACCTAATGGAACTCCTAAGAGTAGTCATAGCCCTCTGCAGGCCAAGCCAGCTACGGATGGCATGCCAGATTTCCTGCGTGAAGGCACAGGTAAAAAATATATGCTTGACCGTTTCAACTGCAAAATTGCACATTATGCAAGTACGGTCCAAGTCCAAGAACATCAAGTTATCCTTAGTGGGCAAACGATTCCTCAAGCTGAGCCAGGCGATAAAGGAAAATTTGGGAGGGATGTATGATTGCCAGATAAGAGACATCCAAGGCCTATGGCCATATTTAATGCGCAACAGCTCGTACACTTTGGAGGAGGACATGCTGCCATCCACACAGAGACACTGAGCTCCCTGAACTACTGCCTGCCGACCCCCTAGATGCTCTACAAAGGAATCCCGAATCATACCCAACCTTTTAAGGAGAGGGGAGTCCCGGTTGCGTGGCTGCCAGTCCCAAATCAAGGTTCCCCTCAAGTGATAAGCATGAACCCATTTAACCCACAGCGAGTTTGCTTCCATATGAATATTCCACAGGACTTTGACCAACAGAGCATTGTTCCAAATTTTACTGTTCCGCAAACCTAGGCCCCCTTCGGCTTTAGGAGTGCAAACATGGTTCTAAGCAACTTGGAAATGTTTCCCACCCCACAGGAACAACAGACAGAGAGAAGTGATTTTGTCCAAGATGGCAACAGGGATAGCAACGGCTTGCAACCAAAATGCGAGAACACCCTGAAGAACCGATTGGACCAAAGTCAATCGCCCTGCATAAGACAAACTCTTACCATTCCAGGCATTGAGGTATGTTTCCACAATCTCAAGAAGGGTTGAGTATTGGGCGACGGAGATTCTCAAGGGAGATAGAGGAACTCCCAGATAGCGAATCAGAAATTGCCCTTTAGGAAAATCGACTAGTTGCATCATAAGAAATCACAATATTTTTAAAACTAACATTTCCTCATTTCATTTCTTAAAATCGAAAGTCTACATTGTGTCTTTTAAACCTTACTACATGTACATCAACAAAATATAGTACATAAGTACTACATGAAAGAGGAAAACATATCAAATCTATCTAAGCCATCCAAAAATCCCAGCTGACCGACCTTTGAGTCATGACTTCTCTTGCCAAATCACAATCTACACGGCAATAGAGCCTCTCAGTAGCTAGAGTCGTCCCTCGGTCCTGAAAAGGCAACGTTACAATTTTGGTAAGTTTTGCGAACTCAATGAGGTAACCATCATCGATGGTTCACTCAATTCATGCAACACATCAATTCATATCACAATTTTGCATTTTACATGATTAACACACTTTCACTTAAGCATAAGCAAATTTTGCATTTCAATCAATCAAACATACTTAACAAAATGCATATGAATTGCTCATAAGACACTTTTCCAATTATTACCTTGTTGTAACCGAGTGCCTGAACTATCCCATATAGGGCTCATTAAACGTTGAGCCTAAGGCTCTGAATCACTTGTGAGCGCGAGGCTCAGTTTCACTCGTTGAGCTTTAAGCTCTAATCAGTGGCTACTTTGGTCACAACTGCCATTATCTAATTATGCATTCATTAATGGAATGCATGTACCACAATCAAGCACATAGGTTTTCACATTCAAGCAACACTTTAATATTTCAGTCCACATTACACAATCATCGGACCTCCTGTCCGGAATCCACAATCAAATCATATTCATTCATTATTCAAAACATAATTATAAGCAAACAATAGTTGAGAGAAACCATCTAGGTTACTCACTATTTATTCCCGAAGCTAATGCCTGGAAGATCCGGCAATATCTGGAGGTTGACGTTCCAGTTGACCCCCTATAACAAATAATATACACAATATCGCAATTTGCACCATCATAAGGATTCGATAATGCATATGTATGAAATGAATTATGTACAATGCATGTTCATGATAATCCTGGGTAATTTTTGTCACACAATTAATCTCATTTGGAGCCCTACTGATCCCGAAATCATCAAAATATTGAAGTATGTTCAACAAAATAACATCAGTTCACTTTATCTCGGAATACACACACTGTACTCGTCCTATGTTTTTCACTCAGGCTTCCTCATTTCATTTCAAATGGCTGTAATTTTTGGTAGAGATGTAGATCAATGTCTTACGAATCCAATGGTTCAAGAATCAGGTCATTTAGGTGTCTAGAGAAGAGGTTATGACCAAAAGAATCAAACATGTTTTTGTCCTCAATTGTGTGTAGAGAAGAGGTTATGACCAAAAGAATCAAACATGTTTTTGTCCTCAATTGTCTTACTTCACTTCGTCTTACATTCGCTTCGTCTTAATTTCATTTCATCTTACTCTTGTATTGTCTTACTTTTACTTCGTCTTACTTTCGCTTGTTTTACTTTGCTTCGTCTTACTTTTGCTTCGTCTTACTTTCGCTTTGTCTTACTTTTTTATCGTCTTACTTTCACTTCGTCTTACTTTCGCTTCATCTTACTTTTGTATCGTCTTACTTTTATATCGTCTTACTTTCGCTTTGTCTTACTTTTGTATCGTCTTACTTTCACTTCGTCTTACTTTTGTATCGTCTTACTTTCACTCCGTCTTATTTTCACTTCCAAAATATCTCCACTTATAAAAATCATAACTTTTGACTCCAATATCCAAAATTTTCATACTATATACCGTTAGAAAGATTAAAAAAGATCTATAACTTTCAAGAGGGCAACTTTGCCAAATCTATCTAGATTAATCCAGATTTTCTCCCGAAGTCAGAACACGAATTTTACATCTAACTCATCTGCTACCTAAAGTATCTCTTCCATTACAACTCCAAAAACAATCACTTTCACAACACCTAATCATTCATAATTTTTCAAAACACAAATTAACACTATAACCAAATTTTCCATCCCTAATAACACAGTATTTATGAACAATCACGAAAATGCCAATTTTCATTCAGATGACAGTAACTTATCAAATTTATTTTATAAATCCCCAACTCTGAGGGATTTATTCACTACTTACCTGCTGAAAACTTCAAAATCTTCAAGCCTTAACTCCACACAATTTACGTACTTCACTGAGTACAATGTCCAGCTTCTGATTTTTCTGAGGGTAGAGGACACAAATGGTGAAGTGGGCTTGGGTAGGAAAGGAAGAGCATATACATCTCTTAGAAAGTGTTTGATGGAAAACTTTGTATATAGGAAGAAAATTGAAAAAGATGGTAATAAAGAAGGAACTTAGACATATCACTTCACCTTTCAAATCTCAGAGAACAGTAACCTACTTCTAGTGAAAGTATAAAAGCCTAAGTGACACTTGTCACTTTCCTATGGTCTAAGCTCTAACCACGTTCCTTTGGAATTGCACTCATTAACTCCCATCTTTACAACCCAATTATCTCCAAATATCTTTTGATTTCTTGTTCCCTATTATGATATTTTATTTTATTTCTTTCACAATACTCCATAAATTTCAAAGGTAACTCCTAAATTCACCAACATTCCCAAGTAC
>JANKOD010000005.1:17438089-17467114 GCA_026284645.1 Erythroxylum acuminatum | reverse complement strand
CTCCCATGTTTGGCTTTCCTGGAAGTTCATCAGCCATCGACATAAATTCCACCACACACCTTGCATTAATGCCAAACTAATACCCATGTGCAAACTTGTGGACCTGCTAACAGTAACACATCCTCTATGATATGTTAGTATAGTCTTTAGTATAGTCTTTAAGATATGTTAGTTTTTGTTTACCTTAATAATTTTAAATTATCTTTTTCATTTTGATAGAGAAGAGCATTCTTCCAACTAAAAATTTCTTCTATGATGACAGTATATTTATTTGTTAATTATCATATGTTGAAAATTAATTTAATAAAATTATTGCATAATCGAGCATAATTTATATAATAATTTTTATAAAATAGTGCAAACTTTTAGTGATCTCAATTAGGCAATATGATACTTTTTGCATATGCAGAATTTTCAATTGACTATATCAATGTTATTATTCTTTCATGTTTTAAATGGATTAAATATTTTTTTTACTGTGAAGTACCATAGGAAAAAAAATTAATGCTATAGATTATTGATAAAAACAATATGCCATTTTGATTTTCTCGTTGTTCAACATTATCATAAGGTATTTCGTTTATCATATCATTAAATATTTTTTATTACAATCAAAGATGATTTATTAATATATAATTTGAGTTCGGGCGCAAACGCAAACCGCGAGTCTCGAATTTGAGTCTTTACAAAAACTTTACTCAATGTAACTTGGCCCACAAAATAAAGACTTCATTTTAGGTGTAAAATATCAAGTGACCCCGATCGTCCCGACAGGACACAAAACCAGTATTACGGAATTGTCAAGTACTGAGTTCTTCGCAAGTCTTCTTGTCAGGTTGCATTTCTCTATTACTTTATTGAGGCTTTGAAGGAAGGAGCTAAGAATAACAGATCTTTCAAACCCATCTTCTAAAGGTAGTTTCTTCCTTCCTTTTACCAAATTTATCTGTGTTACATGGATCCATCTTTTTTGGCCTACATATAGTTTCGTGGATTCAATTATTGGGAGTGTCCCTATAAACAATCTGTTGGAAAGATCGAACGATTTCAATGGTTATCGTGATTTGACGTATGGAAGAGAGAACCCTTTGGATATGACGGAAAGTTGATGGGTTGAAATTGATGATCCCCTGTCTTTTGTTCGCGTTTCTTACTTTTCAAACATAACCTGATTATGGTTGTGAAGTTATTGGACAGTTTTAATAGGTCGGACTTTCGTGCCCTTGTTTTTTTCATTTATTTTCATTTGTTGGGAATTCTTAAAAACTGCAGTGTTGAAAAAAAAAAATCTTCATCGTGTTTCATTGACAATTTGATATTGGAACTAATGGATCTGAATTTTGTATCCACAGATGGGAATCGGACTAAAAGGAGTTATTCTTGTGTTGCTGGCCTTTTGTTTGACCCCAAATGCTGTGTTTGGAATTAGATTTGTGATTGATAGGGAAGAGTGTCTCTCTCATGAAGTTAAATATGAAGGAGACACTGTTCATGTTTCCTTTGTTGTAATTAAGGTTGACTCATCTTGGCATTATAGCCATGATGGTGTTGATCTTGTGGTAAGTTTATGTTCCTTAATTCACTGTAGTTCATTAGAAGTGCTCTTTTTACTCCGATGGCATTTACCCTTGCATTTCTAGAGAACTGAGATAGATAACTATTGGAGCTATTTCTTGTCTTGCAATTGACTAGATCTTGAACACAGAATATTTACTCACTCCTTTAGCCTAGTTGTTATTGTTTGCTTCTCTTTTAAGCCTTCAGAACATTATGAAAGGGCTTCAGAAATAGTTTTGCGGTAAATTAAGTAACCACATGGCACAATGGTGGGAGGCTGGCAGTTGGTTTAGATTGAGACCATTTGTATGCCTTATATTCATTGTGCTTCTCTTTCGCAAATAGGCATTTAGCTATGCTGCTTTACATTCAAGTTTCATTTACTATCCTTGAGTCGCAAGGGGCTTCCACATTAAAATACGCAGAAATTTTTAACCATGAGATAGAAAGAATCGACTGTTGGTGATAGTATGAGCTATACATTATGGAGCATTCTATAACATGAATAATAGTCATGCAACATTTGGAGGAGGGTTTTGTGAACTAATGTCTTGCATTCAGGTTATTTTAATAGTAAAAGGTATTAAGTTTTGAATATTTATTCTTTTGTAGTCATTTATGCCTTAAAAATGTAATCATGGATTTATGTTCTAATGGGGATGTAGAAGCATGACTTATTGACATGTATTTAGTTCATGTTTTAATATATCCTGTATCGTTCCAATAATATTGTCAGATAAAGGGACCTTCTGGTGCTCAGATCCATGATTTCCGTGACAAGATCAGTGAAAAATTCGAATTTGTAGCTCATCAGAAAGGAGTTCATCGTTTTTGTTTCACTAACAAATCTCCTTATCATGAAACAATTGACTTCGATGTACAAGTCAAGCATTTCACATACTATGATGAGCATGCAAAAGATGGTAAGTGTGACGTTTATGCTTCGCTTGCGCCTCAGTTCTAGAGAACTGGGAATTGATGCACTTGTCTTGTACATTTACAGAGCATTTCAAACCTGTGTTAGACCAGATATTGAAGGTAGAGCAGGCTCTCTACAATGTCCAATTTGAACATCATTGGCTAGAGGCTCAGACTGAACGCCAGGCATTAGGTATGTTCCGGAAGATTGCATCTCCAACTTTTCATCATGGACTTTTTTGTTCCAAGATTTCACAATAACCCCTCTTCCTTAACATTTGCGGTTTACAAATACCACCTAACTCTGACCTGCACTGCAACGATGGCAGACCACAAAAGTTCTTCAGGGACAACATGTGGCATCACATGTACATGTAATATTTCATCATGAGTATATGTCTTGGACTCGTGAATTCATAATAAAGAGGTTACTTGGTGGACTATGCTGTATCCAGTTTCTGAGACAGTCAGCTAGAATGACAATGGCCTCATTCCCTTTCTATCATAAAAGCCAAATGCTGCCTTCCATTTTATTTTGTTGAAGGAACTAACCAATAGTAGAAACCCAGCTCCTTAGCATTACATGAGCCACTGTTTTTGTTTGTACACGAATGAGCATCAATCCACTCTCTTTATCCAAGCTGTTATTTTCTAATAGTTTTTATTGTTAATGCAGTGAATGAAGCGATGAGCCGTAGGGCAATGCACAAGGCCTTCTATGAATCCGCAGCACTCATAGGTGCTAGCGTTCTCCAAGTTTACCTTCTGCGTCGCCTATTTGAGCGTAAGCTTGGGATTTCCAGAGTTTAGTTAGGTGATTGCTGTGTAATACTTGTTGGACGAATCAAACTTTTTGTTAGACTCGTCTCTGTTTGGTAGCTGTGTAAAAGGAACATGTACACGTGCAAGTTTACAGAAATTTCAGTCGAAGTGTTCTTGCATATGAAACTTAAGTTACTATAATCTGGCATATGAAACTTAAGATAAAACCAATAGTAGCCACGTAACAGCAATGATATGTACTTTTTCTAACATCAATCACAAACCATAAGCTTAAGACAAGCAAAGGCCCAAGGAAAATCTAGCCTTTAGATCAATTGGCACTCGTTACAACTTTTTCAGTATTACCATGAAGATGAAATACATTCCACAAGAAAAGCCCATTAACAAGTGCAATATGAAAGAAAAGAATGTCACAAAAGCTCTACAGCTTATACCATACAAAGCAATACCATACAAAGCAAAGACAAGAACAGATCAAGGATTCTTCATAGATACTATAAATGTGTATTTGCTCTCTTCTCACCACAGCTCAGTTTTACAATACAAAAAAACAAAAAGCAAACTTCAGCAGGTCACAATCACGGATCTACACCATCTGTCTTCTTTAGTAAATATGTAACGGAGTAACGGACAGTTGAACATACTCTCCCCATTGAATCGGACAAGGACCTTATCAAGATTCTGCATGTGGAGTTTGAATGCAGCAGAACCATTTTTTCTGTAGAACAATCATGACCAAGTCAGAGAAGATAACATACCATAGATTTTCATGTCCCCATCAGGTCCAACACAATTCCTTATTATTCATCAGATGGTAAACATAAAATTAGTAGCTTATCATTGCATGAATATTACATGAAATTCTAAATCTAAAGCCTTATTAGGATCATAAGACTAATACCAATCAAATAGATCATCAGACAACTTGCACACCATTTTGAATGTAAAGATTACATTCACACATCATTGTCAATGTAAAGATCTCATTCTTCAAGGTCCTCACCTGAACCACTAACATGACATGCAGATTTTAGTGCTTGTCACTCATACTCTTGTCCAATACTTCACCGTGACAGTGTACAAAAACATATGAAGAATAAAACACGACAAGCAAGCTACTTTAACTAAATGGAAGCAAAATCTAATCATATGTCCTTTTAAATGCCTGTAAGTGCATGAGTCCTGTTTTCACGAAAATAATAAAGAACAAGAAAATAGTGTGAACTTACAGTCTGAGGCTTGGCAGCATCTGCTGCAGATTTCATATGATGATCAGCTTTCCCTGGTGACTCTGGTTTGCCACCTGTCTTTTTCTCATCTCTTGCCTTGTTGAATATCACAGTAAATCCCTCAGCTGAAGCAGGATCATTAACATCCCATTCACCAAATTTTGGCAAAGGCCTGCCTGTGTCCTGTTAGGAATATAAATAAGAGCTCCCCTTGAGAAACCCTGACGTATGTATAGCCAACAAAAGCCACATATTGAAATAGTACACAATCTCATGTTGAAGTACATGCTTATGATTAAATTTGTAAACAAGAATTAAGAGAAACCGCCCAGAACTTAATAAAGTACAAGCAGAGCTCTGGAATAGAACATATAATCAATTAAATAACAACTAAAAGATCACTTTAGCACGCCAACTGCCCCCAATGAGCTAAAAAAGAAAAAGAAAATCTCAACCCAAAAGGAAAGATGGCTGATAATCTGGGAATAATCAGGAACTGCAGGGAATAAACATAAACATACAAAACAATTTTAACAGGCAACATTATAAAGACAACCCAAACCTTCATATATGTTAGGAACAATCTACATTCATTATCCTCCTATATGTTCTCCACAACTCTTGCAGCGTTCCCTTAAAAAACAAAAACGTCCTCCTTTTATCAGAATAATAAACATAGACACAAAGCAGTTCCAAAGCTCCCTGGCATCCCAACAAGCGGCTACTTATTTTTTTTCTGCTTTCAAATTCTTTCCAAAAGATGTATTTGTATTCATACAGTCCCCGCCTTCCTTAAGATCTGATATAATTCTGAAGGGAAGCTCGAATAAGAAAATTTAAGCAGTAACAACAACGAGAGAAAAGGAGAATGAAGACAACACAAGAATCAGACAGAACTAGAGGTAAGCAACGCTGATCAAACTATACCCAGTAAAAGATAGACGTGGACAACTCGAAGACGAAATCAATGAAATACAAGACAAAAGAAAATCACATTAGGAGAATCATCAAAACAACAAATCAATAAAGACAGAAAGCACCGAAAAACACTCGAAAACATATCACAGGACAAACTAAAAGAATTTATCAAAGCCCAACAGATACACATCAAAAACGCAGACAAAAGGAGAGCACTAACATACCGACATGAAATCTAGAGAGAGGGGGAGATACTGGTAAATGAGAGGGAAAGAGAGAGCGAGAGGAGTGGCTGGGCCAAAAATGGGCCTTTTCGTGTTGGAAAACGAAATAGAATAGTCTAAAACGGTGACGGAAAGATGTCCATCATCGCCAATGACGTGGCAAGTGCTTAGAAGGGACGAGCTGGCAGACAGCGTGATTGGAAGATAGCTGTTGCTCTGTTCGTCTTAAAATACTTATAAATACATATTCGGAGAAAAGGACAAAATGAAAATGGACCCAAATATCCAGGCGTGGTTCTAATTTATTATAATTTGGACATGTTCCAAAGGACACTACTTGTCTTCTGTTTTCTTAAAAGATACAAGCAAAAGTTTTTGGATACTTCGGATCTTACCTTTAATGCGATGCAAAATAAAAAAAATCAACTGGGCCTTGAAGGACACACTTCATATATATATATAACAAATGAAAACGGTGTTACTTCATATATATAAAACAAATGAAAATGATGTTTAGATATTAACATTGTAGCAAATGGCAGTTGGTTGGTTTTCCTTAGATACAAGCTTTCATTTTTGGCAAAAGACCAAAATTGATGTACATTTCCTAGCCCGTTGAAATATTCTTGCAGAACGTTGCCAACCTCACAGAAACAAATGCTTGCTTCCCAATTTTCCTCCAATTATTCTAATTCCTGTTCCCACCAAAATCAATTCTCCACTATCTGCGTAAAATTTAGTTAGTAATCAGACTTTGATATATGAAAGGCTAAAAATTATGCAAAAATAGGAACTCACATGTACAAGAACCGGAATGCAGATTGTCGGCGATCACTCGAAAAACATCATCAAGCTAATCTCTCTCGTTAACCAAAACCAAAGCCTTCACTCGCTTCATGTATAGCCAGCAGTAACCGTTCCTGAAGCTGCTGCTTAGAGGTATACTCAGGAAGGTCCAGCTGATTAAAGCTGAAAACCAAAAAGAAGATAAATTAGATCCCACAAGCAGAAGAGCATTTGTCCAACGTCCTAACCATCTTCTGTTCTAAACTAACCATGTGTGCGCTGAGGGCAACCGTTCAGGAGACCCATACGCCTTGTGGATCTGAAATCTTTGAGGACCAGAGATGCCTTGCAGGGCTTTGAAACCCTCCAGTGGAACCTGAACCACCAACATATTGGCAATTGAAGTATTAAATATAGTCATCTAGGGCATTTTACACGGTGGAAATATTGCATAAAGCAACTTTGATGAATCATGTTAACTCTATTCCATTAGTAGCAAAGGAATATGGAAATTTGACAGATAACCTTTGATGTCCCAGTTACAAACTGCAGCAACCTTGCCATGTCTTCCTTGCTGAAACCTTTAACAGCCTCCCAAAACCATTGAACAACACCAGATGCTGCAGTATAGCCTGTGTACTCGGTGTTGGCCTTTAGATCATCCACTGCAAAGACCAGAAAAAGATTTAACAAGAAATCAAACCAAGCAAATTTTCAAACAAATTTACCAGAAAGCCAACTCACAGTCTATTTCTGGAAGTCCGCTAATTAGAAGCTCAAGCTCTTTATCATTGAAAATGGATATAAGTTGTCGTGGAACCAATTCCTCAAAACCTTCAAGGAAGGAATTGATTTGAGGGTGGATTGCATTTGTCAGAATGTGATGTGCAACAAGATCCACATACTCGTGCTTTGTTTCTTCAGTAACCCTTATATTTCTTCCTCCAGGTTTAAGTTCATAATCAGTAACCTTTGTCAAGCAAAACATTGTAAAAAATTAAGTCAAAACGTATAAATGGAAGGACGCAGAAAGCTGAAATCTCTCAATTGAGTTTACCAGTTAAAGATAAGCATAATACATTCTAGGAGTAGAAGTACCTCAGTTTTCTCATATAGGATATGCTTCTCCTCGTCAGCATCCATACTGAAAGTCAAGTCAGGTACATCACTTACGTCATTCTGCAAAATACAAAGACAAAAAAAATTTGTTATAACCTGAATCAAAACACATGTGGAAGTGTGCCGAATGACAAAAAAATATTAAGTTGTAGAATTTATCAAGAGTCTCTGACCTCCAACATCCATTTCAAATTCTTGTAATAATCTGGATCAACAGCCTCTATGTCGTGATATGTAACCTTTACACCGAGAATATGCTTGTAGAAAGACCGAGTAAAATAAACATCCAACAGTTGTCCATCATACAGTGCTTTAGCCACCTGTGAACAAGACAATGTCATGTTGATCAATTGACCAACACCACACAATAATAAACAGAGCCCAAAAAGTGCAGCTGAGAGATTTACCACTCGGCCCACAAACTTGAAATAAGAAAGATGTTCAGTCTGGTAGACAGAATTAGGGTTTGGCTGGAAAGTTGCATTATTCCCCACAGTGGTGAAAAGCAGTGCTCCCTTGTCAAATATAACCCTTGAAAGTAATTGATACCATTCTCTGGTTAGACCCCCAGCATCAATACCCTCTTCACCTTGAAATTGTACATTTAGCCTTCCTTTGAGATCCAGACTAGATCGCATTCTCAACTGATTATAGGAATCCTCCAAAACATATGCCCTTCTAACACTTATCCGCAAAGGACCAGAGAGCTGTTGTTCATGCTGCTGCCTTATTCTTGTGCGGAAGTATGCTCTCTTGTTATCAAAATCAATGAGCCTTGGTGCCTTAAGCATCATACAAAGTGATTTCTCCAACAAACCAGGATTCTGTCTTATGAAAGTATTCAAAAGTCGACGGTGCTTCTCAGCAAACCTGGCAAATGTGACAGCACCATCCAGTTTTCGCTGTGAATCGCCACTACCCATGATCAAGGAGTCAGAACTTCCAGCAGACTCTTTGACTTCTGTTGCAGTGACATTGGCATGATCTTGCTGTATAACTGACTGATTTGCTTGTAACTTTTCACATAAAACAAAGAAAGCTTCAATGAAAGGAAGGAGTCTCTGGGTTCCTGGAGGAAGAGGAGATAATGACGTCCCTTGAACATGTTCAACAACATTTATAGATGTAGTTTGACTCAAAGCATTCTGACCCAGCTGTGTCTCAGTCAAGCCTATACATTCACTCAGTTCTCGCCATAATGGCTCAAGTGCAATGTTTAGGCTCCACATGTTATCTTGCTCTTCTGGTTCCTCGTTGCTCTCAGTGCCTTTATTCTCATTTAGACAAGATGAAATGAGTGAGCTAAGTGCCTGTAGCACACGTAGGATTGCTGCCCCTGCCATGGAACCAGCGCTAAGACCTAGCATGTGCGTATTTCTGAGCGTAACAAGTTCATTGACAGCTGAACAGCTCAAACCATTAGCCAATTCAGAGAGCTCCCCAATAAAGAAGATACGGTGAGTTGCAGCAACTGAGGCAAGTTCCTTTAGTACTTCTCCGGTTAGTGTATACACTTTATCGGATAACCTGGACAAGTTATTGGGAAGCTAAGAAACCGACAGTCTACTTAGGCAAGAGAAAACTGATGAAGAAAACGATACGACACAGGAAAGGAATAATTGCATAATAGAAAAAAAGGTAAGATCAACAATGGAGGAATGGTCCACGAAGTATGTCAGGTAAACAAAGGAAAAAAAAAACAGCAAAACAGTTAAAATTCACAAGTGCTGAAACAATACCCATCGCGACCAAGAAGGCTGCACAGATTGCGCAAATCAGATTGTGGCAGCTTCAAGAAGATACTATATGTATCAATGCTTGTCTTTCCATCAGAGGAACATATGTGAGCATCAGCAGGCTTATCCTCTCGACTTGAATTGGGTTCAAGAGAAGGGTCATTGCAGACATTCTCCGAACCTTCACTTGTAGTTGGTTTTTGGGAATTTTCAGCCTGTACAGATTGAACCGAGGACTCTACCTTAGATGCTGCCATATGAACTACTACTTGGAGTAACCCCATGACCTGCATGATAAAACACATCATCATCAGGCTTAAAAAGATAACTGAGCAAGAAAATGAAACAGGCTACCAAACTCTTGCAACAAAAAATGAACCCTCCTATCAATCATATGTTCAACTTGAACAGGATAAATGGAAACAGTTTCTAAAATCAGTTAAACAGGAGATCCCTTCTACCTGTTCAAGATGGGCAGTGCTGCGCAAAAAAAGTGGTCGATTCAAGAGCTTCAAGAACAATATTAAAGGAACATCATTTGTTTCTTCCAAAGATTTTTCCAAATCAACTCTATCCTCTAGTTTCTCCTTGCCTTTGTCCATCTTAGCTTCTAATTTTGTACTGAACGACTCTACAAGTGAAGGATCCATGTGAAACAGCATATTTGCAATAGGTGAATGATTTGTTGCCAAATATGTCAAAATCTCAAGAATGCGACGCAATACCAATGGGGGAAGACCTGTTGGTCAAAAAATCATGTATTACTAAATTGACCCACAAATGAATAGAGGTAAATGTGATCAGAGAACTACCATCCAACAACTGTGATCTACAATAAACAACATTTGATTGACAGCCATAAAGCCTTTGAGAATTGATTCTTGCCAATCCACTCACTGACCCCTCCACTTCTGGTTTGACCATATCCAGCAAAAGGCGGACTAGAGTTGCCCTTGTAACACTATGTGCACAAAGGTTTAGGAGAAGCCGCTGAAGAAGGCCTTTCCCAAGGGGCTACAACCACAGAAATAAAAGTAAGCTTTATTTGATACTGGATTAGAGATATAAAAGTAAACACTGAGCAATAGGAAGACTCCACTTATCAAAGTTCAGAAAATTCGAAGAGTATTACAATATTATAATGTAAATTAATCCAGTATATGAAAAGACAATGCAAGATAGCTACTAAAGATTCAAAAGAAAAAAGAATGCACAACTCCCAGCATCCAAACTAGGTAACCACTGTAAGAAAGAATCACTCACCTGCGCTAATCGTAGAAGGTTGATTAAAGCTTTTAATGCCTTGGCATCCAACAGTGGTTCCCCTTCTATTTCCTTCACCTTTATGCTATCTGCAATTACGGAAGCTGCCCTTCTACCTATACTAACTCCAACCCCTCTGTCCATAGCTGTCTGTCTATCAAGACCCAAACCATTCCTACGAGTCAATCTGTGGCTGCTACCAAATAGGCTTCGAGCCTGATAATGACTCATTGCTCTATCCCTTAGCATTTGTGCTTCAGCAAGTAATGGTGACGGTAGTGCTGATAACACTGCTTCTGAAGAAGTCAAAAGCACCTGAAGCAAACACAAACATGTTATCACAGCCAACTATTAAGCATCAGGTGAAGTTCAAATTACAAACCTCCTCTCGCAAATCAGCAGGGAAAGTAGCAATTATTGAAGCATTATCCATGTCAACAGGCTGTCCTTCAGCCTGCTGTGCAATCCTCTGCGCTCTTTGTTGTGCCAAAACTTCTGCTTGGATATCTGGAGGAAGAGCAGCCAAAAATTCAGGATCAATATCATCAACGGAAGGTGGCATATAAGTTGGAGGTTGGACAGATTGAGCTTGCTGGGAAGCCAAAACTTCTGCACGTAAATCTTCAGGTAAAGCCTCCAGGAAGGTTGGATCAATTGAATTAGCACCAGTAGCCTCGTCATTGATGCTTGTTTGGTATGTCGGATTAGCACCCTGAGCAGCAGTCTCTTCTTCCCTGGACGAGCCTTCATCCTCACCATGTTCAGAAACAGGAATGGGTTGCTCAGATGAGTTTACCTGAGCATCGACACCATTCATGTCAACATCAGTGCTTGCACAATCCAGATTGGGTATCTCCAGACCAGGACCACCAGGAGTACCGGAATGTCCATCTGTTTTTGAAGATTCACTACAACCCACATCTTCAACAGGCAGATCATTGGTACTAGCAGGGACTTCAGAACCTCCATCACATGCTGCTGATGTGTTGATATGTTCTACCATTGTGTCTACTTGATCACGTGGGATGCCCTCACCTTCCCCAACTTCCATGCTATCATGCCCATTTGATGTACCACTCAAGAAAATTGGTTGAATCAACATCGGCTCATCTACCTGTAAACAACCACCTGCATCTTCCTCTGTAGATTGATGGTTGACTTGCCCGAGGCAAGGAACAATTTCGGTTGTTGGATTAAGCTGCTGATCCATAACTTCATTACCATTCTCTTGTTGGTGAACCTGAGTTTGGTGACTGCTGATGTTATCACCTTCTACCACTAGTTGGCCATCATTGGATGGTTGATTCCCCTGTACTTCAGAATTCTGCAACTGTATTTCAGTAGGAGAACTGCCTGAAGATATACCTCGCAACTGAGACAAAAACTGTTCCTCCACTGCTTGAGCAATCACAGAAGCTTGGGCTCCTCCTTGTGGCTGACCATCATCAGTCCACCGCCCATCACCTCTTCTCCCCTGTATCTGTAATGAGTCCATACCTAAAGAATAATCGGTCAAAGGAGGAGGTGCTGCACCACCTAACCTATCTCCAAAAAGGCTGCTTTGGACATGATCATATGGAAGAATAGGAGCATCAAACATGTAGAAGTGAGCTACATCAAAGCTCCCAGCTGAAACAGCATCTAAATCTCTTGAGGATTGCCCTCCTGTTGACCACATGGACACCAGATCGACTGATTGGGATGGTCTTAATAACAAAGGATGCTGAAATCCATTTACTTCCATCACTGATCGGTCAAAGGAAGACCTACCACTTTGACGGCGACGTTCAAGACCCAAAGGCCTACGTAGACCAAAGAGGTCATCTACATTCACTCCTTCAAAAGGCTCAGCTGCCACATCTATTAGCCCACTTGCAGCTCCAGGCTGTCCAAGTACCTGCAAGTGGTCTAACCCATCAAGGGCTTCCCTCCACCCTACCTCTATGACGCGATTCTCATGAAAATCATCATCCTCTTCGTCGATCATGTCATCATTGTAGTCATCCCCCAGACCATTATCATCATGGTCATCCGCATCTGTATCAGCTAGAGACATCATTCCGGCACCATCTTCAGCAATATCCTCATCTTCATCCTCCCCTTCATCATCGTCCTCATCATCCTCACCCTCATCTCCCATGTCATCGTCTTCATCACCCATATCATCATTGACCCTATTTTCAACCCGGAAAGTCATCTCAATCTGGTCAGTGTTGTGTAGAACACCACCTTCCATTTCTTCACGCATGAAATCCACCCCAATCTCCATCTCAGGGTTAGTTGGCATTGTCTCCTCTACTTCTATCCTCATATCTTGCTCTGAAGTTTGATTTGGACGTGCATCATGACTACCCGCAAACAGAGAATTTCCTTGGTGGCGCTGCTCTTCCATCTGCTCATGATCAGTGTGCTGTTGTGTGCCACCATTGTTCTCATTACGCTCTACTGTCTCAGCAGCTGTAGTTGTCTGATCATCAATTCTACCACTTGGCACTATGCTTTTCTTCTTCTCAGACTTGAGAATCTGATCACTAGCATTAGCAGCTCTTGTCAGACATTCTAAAGCCTTGAGTAGAAGATTAACAATCTTAGGAGTGTCAGGATGGTCTAAATCAATCACTTGAAGAATGCCAGTTAGACAACGTACAATGCCTGCATCAATCATGCTTTTTGCTATATCAGGTGAGCATCCAGAACCAGGTAAGTTGGTAGAGGAAGCATTTTTTGACAATATCGAAAAGACCAAATCAGCAAATGCAAAAACCTTTTTATCAGGTGACAAAATGCTTTTACTTGAATTGCTTTCCATGTTTGAAAATGAAGACATGGCTTTCACAAGTTCATTAATCACCCTCCTACGACCTTCACCAGATCGTCCACACAGAACCACCAAGAACCATGAAGCCTTTTCAGATAACTTATCTCTCCATTCATCAGGACCAACAGACTTATCTGTTGATATTGGAAGCAGTCGATGTAAAACATGATGAATTATCCCAGCATGCCCAGGATTATCAATCTGGTTAGATCCCCGGAGTTGACATGTCTCCAAATCCCGTCTCAGGATAACCCCAACTGCATGTACATATGTAAGAAGAATATCACTCAATAATTTCAGAATAAAAGTGACCTTAGCAAGTGCAGCAGATCTTTCCGACTCAGATTCTTTTTTCCTTGTTTCATCAACCTTGGATTTTCCCTTCATCTTCATAGCAGGTTCATCCACCTCCATGGCGGTCAAGTCACTATCACATCCTTCCTGACTTTTTGGTAACGGGTATTTCAAGACAATGTCAAGTAGCTGATCGAGTACTTGAGTAAGGTTAGGTGGAATCTTCTTATGAGCCTTGGTACATTTACCTGAACCATCATGTATCTTATTTTCAGAAATTCGGACAGATTCCTCAGCACCTGATACTTTGGATTTGTCCTTTTCCTTCTCTTTTTCCTTAGATAAGACCACCAATGTCCTGCCTCCTGATGATTCCAACTGACAAACTGCAGTTGCAGCTTTCATGAAAACCACAGGATCTCTAGAGATAACAGGTGCCATGGATGTCAAGAATGTTCGCGGGGAGATACGCCCACCATGCCTGTTTCCACTTAAAGTTTGCCGTATCTCCAACTCCATGGCAGTTTGCAAGGTCTGAGGATCTTCAAGAAGATGACGAATGATAGCAGATACAACAGTATCATATCCAGGGAAGAAACAAGTTCTTGGAAGATTGAAAAGAGTAGCCAAGCCTCCCCATTCAAGGAATTGCAATGCTAGAGCATGAGTTTTTGTCAAACGGGCACATAATTGTAGAACAGCCTGCATAATCACAGCTGGAACATGCTCTTTCATCAAGTGACAAGCGACTTGCAGGACCTGATGGCTCTCCTCAATAGTCAGGTAACCAGTGGACTTCCCCAACATTTTTTCAAATGCATTGCAAGATTCTTTTTCAGGGACATCAGGTGCAATTTTTTCCTCCGCAACAGATTCTGGGGCTGATGAAACTGGAAGAGAATCTGTTTGACTTCCTTCTTCAGTGACGGAAGGGATTTTAGGCCTAGACTGCAACATGCTATCCAAGATCAACAGCAAACAACTAATGCATTTTGGTACAGCTATCTCATTTTTTGGAACATTTCTATCCTTGAAATTCATCAAAGTACCTAATACAACAGATATAATACCATTCTGTGCAGCAATTTCTCTTACAGCTCCATCCTCACAAAGAAGCAAAGCTAAAATACGTGATGTGATACTAAGAGCACTGGAGTCTGTACAAAAATCCAATGGACAAAGCTTCAGCTGCTGAATAAGATAGGATACCACCTTCAACCGATCTTCCCCTTTGCTACGATTGCAAAGTGTCATGAGCAAATCTGTCAATGAGAAAGCCATTGCATCATTACTTTGGAGCAACTTCACAGATGCGGTAAGAATATCTTCAACAGGTGGTGCTTTCAGTTTCCCTTCTTCAGTCTGGGAATCTACTGACTTATCCACATTATCAACCTTAGAGCCTTCTGATGAATTTCCCAGTGACAAAGCAAGAGCCCGAGCCAGTTCATCATCCTCCTGCACAGGATCATCAGCATGACTAAACAACCATTCCATGGCCATTTCAACACTATTAGTTTCTACCCTTCTCAAAGCTTCCTCTGCTCGTGCTCTTGTAAAGCCCATCTCAACAATTGTTGCAATAGCAGCTTCATCAGGAGGTGGGGGGACAAACCTTTGGTTTGTACTTCCCCCAACACCACTGCGGTTTCTTTTGATATCTCCAACACCAGAATAAATATATGTAACAAGAGAAACAATGGAAGCAACAAAACCTGGGTTACAACTCGGGAACATGGGATGATTCCAAACAGGTAGTACCACATCCAGAACCTGTGATTGCAGCATACGTACAAAGACTTCAGGATCTCTAGGAATAGGAAACAGCCCAATAGATAAACCAACTGCAACTGGTTGAACAAGTAACTGAGCCTGGGATGCAGAGGTTGGAGATAGAAGCAAAGAGGAATTAACAAAATACTCAAGCACACGACAGTAGCTTTGTAAAGTGTCAAGCAACCATGAACTGTGGGACAGTTTAGGTCCTTCACTTGTCTTCTCATGATCAACACCATGTGATGGAAAAGGGTAAGGTAATGTCCACAACAATTGGCTTGTGGCTTCAAATGTAGTGAGCAGCTCCTTAAAGGTTCCTTGGACATAGAAATTATTAACCATTGCTGTGTAACAAGTACGACGTCTGCTATCAAACAATAGGGCAGCCATGTCATCCACAATTTTTCCGAGATATCGACACTTTACAGAGAGTGACATATCAAGCCCAGCCGTAGAATATCCAGAGAAACTCAAAGCCTCAAGAAATATTTTAGCCAAAGCAGTTCCAAGTGTCTTTGAAGCTGAACTCGATAATCCTACATCAGCTCTGCGGCGGTTTGGTGATGTAAAACCCTTAACCAGTGCTGTGAAGAAAGAGCGCAGTGTAGAAGCCAACCTGTTAAGAATTTCCTGGACAAGAACATCAGGACTTTTCTTTTTCACATCCTGCATAGATGTCTCAGGTACATTTGATGGAACTTCAGATTCAATACTTAGAGCATCCAGGTGCCGGCCGGTCCTACCACCACGTATGCGAGCCAAACCGTGTCGACTACGACGATGTAAGCCTTCACCTGAACGTAGTACTGAGAAAAACTCACGTTCGCCACCCCAAAGTGACTGAGAGCCATTCCTTACCGAAATTGGGTTCATGTATCTCACAACAGGAATATTTGCATCATCGTCACTCTCTCTTCCAACAGCATTGGATGCAGATGCATCATTACTCTCAACTTCCTGCTCTGTATGCTTCTTCTCATCCACTTTGGAGTCGTTAAACAAAGATATCTGCCAAATTACTTCCCGGTACATCCTCCCAATATCCTTTAACACATCTGCATCTGCAGCACCCAATTCTGAGACAACAGTAGAAGTTCCCTTCAGCAAGAAATTGGAAAGAGAGAGCATAGCCTCCAAGCTAGAAAGACATCTCAGAACCTTCATCTGCTCAATAGTATCTACCACAGCAAGTTGAGTTCCTCCAATTGAAGCTAAGAGTTCATTTGTTGATTTGAGATGTTCTCTCATGAATGAGCACACTGCCCGAGCCAAAGAAGCAGAATGCTGTTGCGAAAAATTCTTGAAGGCAACAGAAATACTTTGGCCAATTGACGTAGATAAAGGCATTAAAGGCAAAGAAAATAATTGCAGAACAGCTTCAATCCCCTTCTTCTCAACAAAGATACGGCAGGTATCACCATTCTGAAGGATAGTTTCAAGAAGACGAGCTGCATTGCTTACACAATCAGGTAGAAATGCCTCGATGTTAACTGTTGAAGCATCAGAAAACTGCTCGGTAGTCTGCACTAAACTATCAGTCTTGGAAGATTCCCTTTCATCTGATGGAACCATACCCTTTTCTACAGCATCAGTTTCCATGGGAACTGAAGTAGAGCAGGATGGCACATCAGTAGATGTGCAAGAAGCATCGACACCAGATCCAATTTTTGCAATAGTATTCAAGATCTCAATCAGCATATCCACTCCAGGTCCACGTAGAGAAGAAGCATGACGCATGAGTTCGTCCAGTCCACTAGACAAGGCTCCTGATATCTCACCAGCAAGGGCACGCAAATATGTTCTAGAAGTAAATATTTTCACAAAACATCTTAAAGCATTGCGGTCTTTTACAGCCTGGAGACCATTGTTGTTTAGGCACAAAGCATCCAAACATTGAGGAATGCACATTATTGCTTCTGCAGAGCAAAAGATGCCATCCATTATGGCATCCAAGAAAGCAGATGGAAGACCAACTGCATCTAAAACTGGAAAACAGGTAGGATCTTTGTGAATCAAATCACTCATGACAGTAGCTGCAAGTGAAAATACACCTCCGCCAAAATCTTTTGCTCTTCTAAAGATGATACATAAGCACTGTGGCAACACATTCTCCTCAGATCCATATACACGGGAAGTGTTCCCAGGGGCGTACATGCCAAGGGATATAGCCCGTAATAAAGCTTTCATCAATAAACGTCTGTGATATGAAACTAAAGCTTCAGAATACAGAGGATGTATATTATCTAATTCTGAGGAAGCACTACTGGTGACTTGCAAGTTCCTCTCCACAAAATCTGAATCTTCAACTTGCTGCTTTGAACTATTTTCAACATAAGACACTTCTAATTTTAGGCGAGAGATAGTATCATCTAAACCACCCAACTCTCTAAACAATGCAGCAGCAGGATTACTGTAATCCATGAATGCCTCCAGGATCTGCACAGCAGTTCCAACCAAATGCAAGTGCTGAGGATCTGTATCTTTGAGCAGGGGTAGAAGAGTAGGAATAAACCCTGCTTCTCGCATTGCTGAACAACCTGATGAAGATGAGACCAAAACAGTAACAAGAGATAACAAAGCCTCGGCAAAAACCACAGACCACTTAGAAGTATCACTGACAACAGAATCAATGGCTTTCTGCATAAGGCTGGAGAGTATGCCACGGTGCCCACCAGATGTAACAGCAGCCAATACAGTAGGTTGCCGGGACCGATCTTGAGCAAGAGCAACCAATGATAGCAAGCACAAAATTCTAATTTTCTCAGGCACGGCATCTTCGTAGCTCAGTAAGGAAACTAATTCATTCACAAATTCAGGCTCAGAATTAAAGAAAGAAACTAAGTCATCAGCATCACTGCTTGCCTGAACAAGAACTATGAAGGCATATAGACGAATACAAGTGTATTGTTGTCGAGAAGCCAATGAACCAAATGCCCTAGCAAACCGCAGTCTTGTCAACAGTGAAAATCTTAACTTGGGTGGTACATTATACTCGGCCACCAACTTACTCAAAAGTTCTAAATCAGTCTCTGAAGCATTGTTGATACCTCGCAGGTGAATAATTTGCAAACCTTGTGTTGACTGTTCTGTTGCACTTAACTCACTCGATGACTCATTCAATGCATAATACTCAAAATGGAGGGTGCAACCCAACCCATAAGCAACAGGGTCACACCAATTAGGTACAGTGCATGCAATTAATCCAAGACCCTCTTCTTTTCCACCCCAGCCTTGTGCAAGAGAAAATAGCTTTGCATTAAGAGAAGTATCTCTAATAGTATACTTGCCAATTGTTTTCTTCAAAAAGGCAGCTAAAGTTTGTAGGCAAGCCTCAATCACATCTGCATCAGTAGAGGCAAGAAGGGACGAAAGATGCTGCTGCAAAAAAAGAAAGGGGAAGAATCAATACTTGAGGAGAAATTAGGGGAGACAAAGAATACATAAGAATTGTTCATAGACATTCAGGAGAGACGTCAACCAAAATATGGAAGAAAGAATGTGGTCACTACAGGGCCAATAGATAAAATATAAGGGAATATCCATTAACCGCATGAAAATGAACTTCTTAAAGAAAGAGATACCTCATAAGAACTATAGAAGTGCTTATTCGTACAGTTCTCCAAAATTATCCTGATAACACGGAGAATTTGAAGAACAGCTTCCTTTGGAAAGGGAGGATCAGATTCCAAAAAATTATCCTCAACCTGCAAATCTTTTCTTGGCTTTATGTGCTTCTCAAAAAATGAATCAAAATGGTTAAAAAGATCAACCCAGTGATGAAAATCTCCCTGCACCAGCAACAGTTGAGTCAATGGAGCTTAAAACAAGTAAAAAAGTATACAAGCATCCACAAGTCATCAAATAAGGTTTTAAAAGACCAGAAACACAAGGTTCAATACTCACCTTATCAAACTCCCAAACAAAACCTTTAAGGGATTCTTCTATATTCTCAAGAGGAGTGCTAATGACACTGTTGATGAATGATTTGACTTTGGGAGGCTGATATAAAATAGACGGTGAAAATGTCAGCAAGGCCTCTTAAATTTCTGGGTATCAATTGCAAAAGAAAACAAGCCAACTGTAACAGGAAATAAAAATTCTAGCTCTTGCAAATAGTAGTATATTCTAAAGTAACATGATAATATCTCTCTTATTATTTTGTAGGGTAAACTTTCCAAGATATGTTAAAGTGTCAAACATCCATTAGAGAACGTACATCCCCATAATATATCATCAGAGACTAACAATAATGAATTCAACAAGCCATTAACCAAACACTGTACAAACTAGAAGTGAGTTTCAACATAATTAATCAATTACTTTAGAATGTCTTGTAGTGCAATTAAGAATAGATTCAACTAGTCATTTGACAAAGAGGAATAAAAATTCAAACAAGTTTCAACATAATAACCCAATGCCATGCACTTTCTTCAATCACCTTCATGCAGTTGTCTAGTGTAAATTCAAAATTTCTTAATTTGAACCTGAATATAAGATTTAGAAAACTCAGTTTTTTGTTTCTTTTTCTCTAAAACTTCGTTTTCAACCAAGAAAAAAAATTAGGTTAGAAACCTTGACCAAAGTTTCTTTCATTTCAAAGCATTCCCTCAAGTATATCCATTCAAAGTGAGTTAGAAAAGGGAGACACGGGCATAAGTTGTCAATCCCGTTTAAGGTTCAAGCAAATTTTTTATGAAGTAGATAAATCACCGAATGAGAAAAAAGACAGACCACCAAAACGCATAAATGAAGAAACAATTTCATCAACATGCTAAAACAACTTAGGAGCCTTAAGAGGAAAAAAGCATCTGGGTTATGATTTAAATAAAAGATCACCCAGCAAACAAATCCTTCTAAGTTGATAACTACCAACACGGACGACAACAGCAATCCATAAATCACACCCAAAAAATACAAGTTCATCACTAAATAAAAACTCTTTTCAGATTTTGAATCCCTACACAAGATGCTCAAAACAGCAACTCACAATCACAACTACTGAAAAAAATGAGTTGATGCGGTCGTAATCTGACAATAATTATAAGTAACCAGGAAGAAGAAGAAAGATAAGAACTCATTAAAAAAAAATCAGAAAAGAACCATCAACGTAAGAACACTGATGATGATGAATTATAATTTTAAAAAATGACGACCGCAAGGCAAATTTCCAGAAAGAAGCAAGACGTGTAAACATATCAAGAAATGGAGCAGCTTTGCACATATATGACCAAATTCACACAGCCTGAAAACATCATTCAATCAACAACCGCTAACAGCGCACAAATACAAAAACAAAAGGTTATCAATTCAATTTCAACTATCCATAACAATCGCACTTCAAACAACACTAAACCGTCAAACTTAACACAAACCACAACTTACACACACCCAAACACTACACAGAAAAAAACGGAGTGAAAGGAATTTACTAACCACTTCTAGAGACCTCCGCCGCTTAATCTTCATGGCGAATCAGAGAGCATTACACGAACAATCAAAATCGATGGAGTATAACGATCAATTCTTCAAAATCTAGAACCGATCGAAAGGCCCCGCCGAATTCGAAAGCCTAAAGCACACGCTCAGTGAATCGTCTGTCAAGTAGGGTTTTGGCAGTGATCGGACACAAGAATTTCGAATAAAATTGACTAGGGAAAGGAAAATAATGGAAAATCAGGGGTTTAAAAGGATCGACAAACTATGAATACATGCGGTGTAAGCATAGGATTTGGTATATTTGTATCATCAAAATTTACATGTAGAGAGAGAAAATAGGAAAGAGAGAGAAGTTGGGAAGAATCCTAATACCCTGGTAGAATAGAAAAGAAGCAAGCCTCAAGAGCGTGCTTGGCGTTTTTATAGACCAAGGAGAACTGAAAAATGAAAATGGGCGATGAATATGTGTTTACCTATAATTCTACATTATATTTTGACTTTGGAAAAAAAATATACTCCCTCTAATTTAAAATAAATGTCGATATATATCCTTATTAATTATATGTTAAAGTACTTTAAAAATATAATCTGTGTAATTAAGATGTGAGAGAAATTAAAGGGTAATTTTGGAAGTAAAATCATAAATATTCATAAAAAGTCACAAACGACGCTTATTTTAAATACTAATTTAAAATATTAATACTCAAATATTAATGCTCAAATGAATTTAAGAATACTAAAACCGACATGAAACAAATTACAATACATTACGTACAAGCGTCCAACTCCAACTCCAAATGAGATGTAAATTGCGACTGAATCTGGAGTCGAGTATTTAATATTTTTCTAGTGAGATCTCTCGTTTTAGAAAGGTAAAGCAACTTTCTTCTCTGAATTTTATTTCCAGGTAGAAGTTTAATGCAAGGGACAACGAAAAGTGATTAAAAAACAACACAAAGGAGGCCGTGTGTACTTTCGTTGGACCTTTCTTACTAATGAAGTATGGGGTTACTAACTTTATTCTATGAGCATTAAATTCCAATTCCAATTCTAAAGTCACTTTAATTGCTTGACTCGGAAGAATTCAAAATTAAGTGAATTTTACATATACGATCAAAATTATTAATTCTTATTTAATAATATGAATAAATTTTAAAAATAATTTCATATGGAGCTAAAGGACAATTATTAATTACAAAATTTTCTAAGGTTATTTTATGATGAATTATATCCAAGAATATATTTATACCTTTCTAGATGAATTCATAATTTCATTATATATATAAACACACAAGAGCGCATATTTAAAAAATGTATATAGTTATTAACAAGAAGAAATATAATTTGAAAGTTAAAACACTTGCAAGAAAGATTGTCAAAACTTAACAAAATTTCAATTTAAATATAATAAAAAAGGTTTATTAGCATATATTTATTAAAAAGGAGCGGATAGATTTTAGCGTAAACTTTTAACTAATGACTATAATGAGAAATTTTATTGAAACAATAAACTTTATTTAATTAGCCTATTTTCACATTTCATTGAATAAACATTTTGTAAATAATTACAATAATAACTATTCATAAGGTACATTAATATTGTTTCAAGAGTCGCATTGAAATAAATTTTTAAATCATTTTCACTTTGAGAATTTTATAGTTTAGTAATCTAATGCTTTATATTATTTCAACTTAAAATGTTGATATAGTGAAAATAGTTTAAGAAATTTTCAAGCTAACTCCTTTAAATAGGGAGGATATGGAGACTAAGTTATAGTAACCATGAGACTCTTTGAAATTTCTTAAGCTTTATTTATTCTAAGGACCCATCCCAGAGTTTCCCTCCCAGCGATCCCACGGTAACCCTCTAATCAATAGTTGACTCGATCGAGAGGTCCAGTCATTCAACCATTTAAAACCTTTTATACTTTAAGAATTAAAAACATGGAAAATAGTGGGAACTTTTTTATCATTTAATTGAAAATTTTGACAGCATAACGACTACATTTTGACATGTTCAAAAAATTTTAAAGCCTTGTAAAATTTGAAAACAGTTTTATATTCACACTAGTTTCTCAACGACAAATGTTAGACTTTAAATTCACTCACAAGCAACTCAAACAAATAATTCTCAACAGTCACCATAGCAAACTTTTAAAAGCTAAATCATATTCATGCATTTCATTTAAAAGCTTTTATAAACATCCACTCTTTACACAAATGTACATAGAAAAATGATACAAATACAGGCACCTGACAATACAATTAATCTTGAGGCGGAGTCTCAATTACTACAACACCTATACGCATATCTGTGGTGGTTTGTTTAAGAACATAAAAATAAGAGCGAGCTAAACGAGCTCAGTGAGTGTAATCAGTTTATAAGAAAATTGAACTTTTCATAACAATATAACTGCAATATTCCATACAATCATAAAGCTCATGGTAAAACATTTTCCATAATTTATTCGTACATCATCAATTCTAGTAATAACATAATATTTCGTAAAACATAATTTCAATTTTTTTGAAAAACTATTTTGAATACTTTTCGAAATTAAACTCACCATATAAAAGTTTCCATTTCCCATTTTCCTTAATCAATAAACAGTGGTGGAAATAAGTTTTCTGAAAACTTTAATACTAAAAAATAAGCCAACCATTAGCATTAGTACCATATCGTACCTCTTAAATCACTTTTAACATAAATAGTGCGCGGCATTATTATTTTCATGACTTTCCTTACTCAATATAGCCCACCACAAGTTTCTTTACCATATGGTACACTAGGCATAAAGTCATGGAGCTGATTCTATATCGCTTACCCACACTAGTTAATCACTATTTATAGAATTAGTTCAGCGTCGCTTACCCGTACCATATTAACCGTTATAGATCGGTAGTCACAAAGTTGGTTCTGCATCGCTTATCCATAACAATTCACGGAGCTGGTTCTACTTCGCTTACCCGTGACTAGTTAACTACTATTACGAAGCTGGTTCTATATCACTTACTCGTAATGGGTTAACCATTATAAATATACCGGTCTAATAACATGTATATAGCCTAGCGGTGTACCATAGGCAAAAGCAACTCTTATATTTACGACTCATCTTATTTTCTAAATTAAGTATGGGAGGATTCATAATTGAATTATTTCAATGTAAATCCCAATCATATAAAATTTAACTTTCATTTTAAAGCTCATATATTGCCAAAGCATACACTTATGTTAGCAATATTCACTTGTAAAATATCATTTGCATAAAACTAAATATAAATATTCATTTCATGATCAAATGAAAATCATTTGCATAAATTAAATTTAAAGAACACTCACATGTCATCAATTCTTTTACAAAGAATTAAGTCATATAAAACAGTTAAAATACACTCACAACTTGCTAGTTTCCTTTTCACCATTTCGAAACCCTTCAGTTGGGCTTCATTTTTTGATCCGAAAACCTAATACCAATACATTCATCTCTTTAATACAATTTTTCAATTAAATATACCATAAACTATGTCAACTTCATTACTTTCCACATAGACTCCACATCATTAATCACATTCATATGGTTATTACTTCATAACTATATTTTTATACTAAAAATGCCCTTAAGGCTAAACTTAACATATTATACATTAAACTCTTCCAATTCAATTTCTTTTGATTTCTAACACTTAAAATCCATCCAAATTCACTCTCATAAAATTTTAATACACACATTTAAGCCATAAAATTTCATTAACAATTTTTTTTTTACAAAAAACAAGCACTCTAGGTCGAATTTTGACCAAAACCAATTTCAAATCAATTTTTTCATGTCTTTACTTCATTAGCATCAAAATAATGCTATGAACATCATAAAATATCAAAATAAAATTTTCGTTCATAACACATTAAAAATTCTAACCTTGGCTGAAAACTCATCTAATTATTTCCATGGTGTTTCTTTCATTCTTTCATCATTAAACTAACTTCCTAATGTCATTCATTACTCTTAAATCGTCAAATGACAAAATAAAACACTTTAGGCAATAGATCTCACCTTTGACCAAGTTTGACTAAGGCTTTACACATTAGGTTTTCTTGATTTTCTTCTCCCAATTGCTTCCAATGTAATACAAAAGCGTGCAATTTACATCATCAAAGCCAAATCTAACTTATAACCCAACAAATCAAAATTTTTTCAACAAGATAATTAAGCTTACCTACCCATTTTCTTTTTCCTCTTCACTTGGATAGCTATGAAATCTTGTTAGATGCTTGATTGGAGGTAGAAGAGCATGAAAAATGGTTTGAATCACTCCCCCATAGCCATAGTCGAACCTCTCTCTTCTCCTTTCTCTTTTCTTTTCTTTTTTCTCTCTTTCTCTACGCTTCTCTCATCAATGGCCAGCCACCAACATTTAAAGAAGATGAAGGCTTTGTTGAATTACAATTTTTCCCCCATTTCCATTATAATTACACCTTTATCCTTAATAACATCTTACAATTACAACTTTACCAAAATATCTCATATTTACACTTTTACCCATGCCACTTGTTACCATTTAATTGGTTCTTTTCTAATGATTCATCATTCCACTAACTTCTTGTAAAAAATACCAAGTTGCCCTTTAATAAATACAAAAAGACCAAATTGTCTTTTAATGCATTTAATTCACCAACTAACCGAATCAAATTTCGAAAATATTCTACAACTGTTTTATCATCAAATTGACCATAAAATACTTGAATTAGGGTCAATACTTATTGATTAGATGTTTTTAAAAACTTGAAAGGGTTTAAAATCCTCAATACTCATATTTTCCAAAAAAGGAATTTTAACCTTAAACTTTCAAAACTTCCGAAATTCATCCAATCGGACTTATTTTTGAACCGTTTTAGTATCATTAAACTCTAATATCTATTCCATGTATGTTTCAAATTTTTAGGGTTGGGTCCCAAAATTACTATTCAAGCAAATTAACTATTCATCTAAAAATACAATTCACTCAATTCACTATTCATCAAGAAATCATCTGGATTTCATTAAAAAGCATAGCCTAAATCCTCAAAGTACATTTCAAGGCTTTTAAAGTTCGTTTAGACTCATTTCGTAGCTTTTCAAAGTTTTCAAAATTTTTTGAAAAATTTTCGATCAAATCTAGAACTATCTCTGGTGTATTTGTAATCTCTGTTATAATCTCAATAATACATTTAAATGCTTAAATTACTCCAGTACACCATAAATAAAGCTTACTTTATAAAATGTATGTACAACACATTACACAGCACAATTATTGAACTAGGATATTACATGTGGCCGTTAGGTTATGGTGGATGATTTCAATCAAAATCTACATTCATATGACAAGAAGGGAGGATTGAAAAAAAATGAATTGTTGTAACTTAGATAATATGATTAGTTGATGTAATTTGTTAGATTTATGTTGTTTTCAAAGTTCATTCATTTGGTTGAACTGAAAAGAGGGTTCAAGATGAACTAGGAATGGTTAAATAGACATTTTGTGACCCTAAATGACAAGAATTATTTTTCTAAAGGATAACTCAACAACTTCTCCACATATATTTAAACCATTGTCCCATTTTATTAGTTATGGACAAGAGGCTCTTGATAATAAAACATAGTACTTTTGACTTTGAAGCTTATTGGCTAACCTTAGCAAGTTGCAAAAACATAATCACAAACATATAGAGTGATCCCTCGATGAGTTTCGAAAGCCAATGAAAAAATGAATGATATTTGATTATTTGGAGTAAAGATATGTTCAAAAATATTGTTAGAAGGGAAAAAGAATTTTAGCTAACCTAAAAGGTATCAACATTGTTTTTAACCAAGGTAAGAGTAGTTTATTATAACAACTTAAGAAAAAGTTGCAATATGAGTACAACTTAACGTTGGTATAAGAAGAACTCTTTCAGTTTTAGATGGCTAAAGAAATATAGACTGAATCAAGAGACAAAACACCATATTCTATTACCAATGAGCTTTGAAATAAAAAAGAAGGAGAAGCACTATTTATTGTTATAATATAATGGTGAAATGTTATATGGCGAGTTTCTATGATTGCAAGTACAAACCTATTTGTTTTAACTTTTCTAGTTAGAAGACCATTATTATAGTTCTCCTAACTTGCTAGAGTCCTCTAAACTACTAGAGGATCTATCAACTATATTAGAAGCCAATGTGGAGTAGGTCGAAGTGCTCGATGTTGTTGTTGTTATAAACCTTTTACCTTTCTCTTTACCCAAAAGAACCGGTGCTCGATTAGCCCAAAATTATTTTTGCTAGTTTAGAAAGCTTACACTAGGGGTAACATTCCTTAAGGTTTTAATGAGACCTTGATAACTCTCATACTATAAGTTTCTCACCTAATGACTTTCAAGGATCTCCACTAATATGGCTTTAAACGTAGTGGATAGAATTCTAGTTAATATGGCTTTAAAAGTGGTGTGCAAAATTTTAGTTAACATAATTAAACCCTTTAGGATAATTATACCAAATCAATATAGTAGATTTTTGGTATAAGGTGTTGATAATATTATGATCACACAGTAAATTTTCTATATACTTTATAGAAAGAAAGGAAAATTTAGACACGTGATATTGAAGACTAATTTGGAATAAGCTTATGATAGAGTAAAATAGAGTTATATTGAAGATTTGCTTGGAGCTAAGAGTCTCGAAAAAAATTAGAAGGTTAATTTCCCACCTCCTTTCCACAATAACTTCTAATATACTTTTAAAAGGAGACAAATTAGAAAAGTTCAAACTTTTCTAAGGTTTGTGCTAGAGAGATCCACTCTTATTATATTTGTTTTTGCCATGTTTGGCAAAACTAAGTAAGCCTATTCTTCATGATGTTTTGGAGGAAAAAAAGATGGAGACCTTTCAGGCTAGTGAAATAAAATACAAATTATTCACACCTTTTATTTTTGATGATCTCATTTTATATAAGGAAGCAATAAATGAATAGGTAAAGATCATCTTAGACTGCTTCCAATATGTTTTGCCTTAATTTAGGCCTAAAAGTCAAATTTGGGAATTTTAAATTTTGGTTCTCTCTTAATTTTCCTAGATAAACAAAGAACCTTTTAAGCACTAAACTAAACATAAGATTTATTAAAGCATCCTAAAAAGAGCTAGTGAGTAAGTTCAAAAATAGGCTAACATTCTAGTGTTCAAACTCCTTATCCATAATAGGGAGAGAATTTCTCGTTAAATTGGCCATGATGACCATTATTTCTTGAGGATTTCAAGGATTGAAATTATAGTAGCTTTTAACATGTCATACACTTCAGGACAACTTTGGTAGTTGATATTGTTATGGTCTCCACAAATGGAGATATTTTAGTTAGTCCTTCTATCTTCTCTATGTTTAGGTACATGAAAATGTATTTGTATTCGAGAAAAATATGCTTTGTTCAAATACACTAGTGTTATAATAATGAAACACCTGAGTTGTATAATACGTTTTATGTAATAAGTTTGAAGTTTTCTAGATTTTAGATATATTACCATAACAAAGAGGGTTATTATCACATTATTATTTTTTGTATATGTGTGTGTATGGACTAAGTTTAATTTTTTAATATAATTTTTGGTCAGAATGAGGAATTTAAAAAGTCAATATGTAATGGCCTAAGAGTTAAACCTCAATATTTAATGAAATTAGGTGAAGATCTCATATTTCTTCATGTGGGATTTTAGGGGGTATGATGTTATTATCTCTATCTTTATGGGTTTAGGAGTAATTGGTCTATTCGAATATACTGTGGGGATCACTCCCTTTGTTGTAATGCTTTAAGAGAATAATAAGCACTTCTAGCTCACTCTGAGAAGTGGATGTAGGTCCACATTGGCTCGAACTACTATAAATGGAAAACAAAGAAGTAATCGAGGAAACAATTCCCCTGCTTTCCTGGTTAATCGGAAAAGAATTTCGAGGACGAAATTTATTAAGGAGGGGAGAATTGTAACATCCCGTTCCCATCATGTGGTGTGGCAAGTGACGCTTGTCACTTGCCATATGTCACTCGCTCATGGCCCCTTCTTGATCTTTTAATAAGCTAGTCCATTTGCTTCCAATTTATAATCCAATATTATCTCATGTTATTTTCAATTCTCCTAATTGGCTTCTTCTTCTCGAATGATTTT
>JANKOD010000005.1:17398124-17431142 GCA_026284645.1 Erythroxylum acuminatum | reverse complement strand
ACATGACATGTCTCATATGCATTCATATAATTCTTTCACACTTCAATCATACCAATACACATAGCAACACATAACAAGTCACCATTCATAAATCAATTTCTCATAGAATTCTCAAGTCATTTTAAAAATAATGCCTTTGAAATCATTTTGTCTTGAATTTATAAATAACATTTTAATGGCTCATTATTTAACTATAAACATAAAACCTACCTTCAATTTCTTGCTTGAAAACTTGCTCCAACATGGTTTCACTCTTGCTCCACTTGATTTCCATCATCACTATTCACAAAATCCCCAATTTACAATAGATTCCAATTGAAAAACCTAAAAGACTTCAAACATGAAATTGGCCATGGAATCACTACACCCAACCATTTTCTAAGCTATCTAAACCAAAAGTTCTCAAAAATCCAAAACTTGAAAAATCATCTTACCTTGGATCTCCACCATTTTCGAAATCTCTTGGCTCATCTTGTAGCTCTTGTCATCCTCCATCTTTTTCCTTCTTGAACTTTCTTCAAAAACCTCCTTGAAAGCTTGGAAAATCACAAACCCTAAGGCTCCTTCTTTTTCTCCTTCTTTTCTCCTCACCTACGACTCTTTCTCTCTCTTTCTCCCTCTCATTTCGTTTCTTCTCTTCTCTTCTCATCTAACTCTCTTTTAATTCCTCTTTTTATACTACTACTTAAGTTACTTAAGCCCAAGCCCAATGGCCCATTAATCTTTTAACACAAAGCCTCATCCATTTGCATCTTAAGTCCAACTTATTCCCTTCTCTTTTCATGCCTCATTTTTGGCCCAAAGGCCCATTAGACCCTTATGCCCCACATAACTCCTTAATACACTTAATCCATGTCATATAGTCTTAGTCCAATTTACATGTTAATTAAATTTCCTTAACATGCTAATTAATTCCACAAAATACAATAATTGAATCCCATTAAATCATGCCACCTAATTTCATGACACCTTACCTTAGGCATATTAACATGTCAATTAATTCCACAAAGGAAGATACTTAATCCATCAATCCTCAAAATTCATTAAAATCCCTTGCATAACTCTTTCCCATGTATGTCTGTTAAACGGACATGCGTGTCCGCTTAACGGACATGCATCGAGCTTAGGATGCGGGGTCTAACAACAATTTTCCTAAAACTTTACCTATATTTTATACATATACTACCTCACATACTTTATAAGATAGAGAGATGAATAGAAAATAAAAAAGAAGAAGAAAGAAGCAGTAAATTGTAATAAATGTGAATATGAAGCTATAGGATTATCACACCTAAGTTATTATGAAAATTAATAATTAATAAAATACTCCTAAAAGAACAAAAACTAAGACCCAAATATGATTGGACCTCTAGTCCCCACTGGAGTCACCATAGTTATTGCTAAATTTTTTTGATGTTTTAAACAAAGATGACGTCGAATATTAAATAAATTCGCTAGTGGAGTTGTCATAGTTGTCTTTGAAACTTTGAACTTTTTAAATAGAGATGGGAACAAATATCAAATAAATTTTCAACAGAGTCATCAATTTATCTTTTTAAAGAAAAATAGAGAAAAATCAAAGGAAAGGAACTAAAAAGGTCATAATCACAAAGTGAGTTTAGGTCAAATTATAAAACAAGAAAGGTGTTAAGCTTCCTAACTTACCCATCTAAGTAGTTACCTAGGTTTAGAAAAAGATTTTACAAAATTAGGATGATTTTTAAAAGAAAACAAACTTGGGTGTAAAGTGAATAAATTTAGGTTAGAAAAAAACATGTGGTTGAAAGAAGTTTATAGTTTTACCCAGGGCTTAAAATTAAACACTTAAATTGATACTTAAGATTTGAAACGAAACAAAAAAAAGTATATAGGTCAAGGGTCTACGATTTTATTGTTTGACTTAGGGTTTAAAATAAAATACCTAAATGTGCCTAAAATATGTTATCATATTTGAATATAAACAAACTTAAATTTTATTTTAAAAAGAGTCAAATTTTTTAGTGTTAAAATGCAGTTTTGAATTAAAAATGATGACAAAAAATGAAATGGAATTCTTTAAGTATGGAAACGAAAAATTATTTGAAATGATAAAAGAGTCACTTAAAGAAGGAATGAAATTTTAAAGGGAAATTTGATAAGCTAGGCTATTTAAATTGAAAATAGAAAAAGGATTAGGTTTTATTGACTAAAAGCATTTTTGATTAAAGTATGTAAAGGAAAGGGAAATGGGTCTAACTGTTTATTTATTTAAAAGTAGTTTAAAGGTCTTAAAGACCTAAAAGACTTAAGCAAAACTAAACTAATGGACTTAAGAACCCTTCTTAAAATTAAGCAAATAATAGATCTTTATTCCTAATGCGCCTGCTGGATTAACTAATATGATTCTTAACTATTTTTTATTAAAATTTGACTTGAAAAAGGAAATTATTGCTTTTGAAAGAACATTTTTATTGAACTTTTTATCGAATGCTCTCTCTCCACTCATTCCCTTTTACCGGGTCAAGCAATCACAACACATAAAAAAGAGGTCAAACGTTTTTTGTATTATTTGGATTGAGTTTAGTTTTAAGCTTTGGGCGTGGACCTCTTGATCCGAGCCTATTGCCCAATTTAATTTGATAAACACCACTTTGGCTGTATTCCTATTGAGTCGAGGCCTAAGTGATATTTATTTCTTAACATGCACTATAAGAAAACATGGTCTACATTAATTAAATCCAAACAAAATTTTATACAAACATTATAATAAAACACATATAAACAAAAAAGTGACTAACCTTTTGAGCTTATTGATAAACCTTCTAGAACTTCTACTTTGATTGAGTTAATGTTAGACTGAACCTAAATGATTTGGGTTATTGATTTTCTTAAAAGCCCTCTCAACCCACTAGTAAAACAAATAAGAGGCCAAAGTAAAGAGTCAAAAAATATAGACAAGAAGAAAATGGGCCCTTTTAAGTTCCAAACTTAAAATTGATCGCTTAATACTCTTCTCATTCTCAAAATTCTCTTTGTGCATCCCAAGTTACTTGTTCTAAATCCTTGACTACAATTTAGTCAACTTCCAACAAGGCCTCATAAACAAGTCTAAACTTATCTTTACCTATTAATTTGTAGTCTCAAAATTGTTTACATAATTCTCTATTAATTTGTAATTTATCAATAAGACATTTCCTCTGTTACTAACTGTAAGGAACATTTAAAAATGGACGAACGTTTGATCTAATAGCTCAAGGGAACATTGAACACTATGCAATGTAAAATCATGATGTTATTTTAGAGAAGAAAAAGCAAAAAGTTCCTTTTGAATCCTAATTTTTGCAGTAAGATATATGTTAGACCTTAATGTTTCAAAGTATCTAAAAAACAATAATATTTTAAAACATGTGAGTTAAACCGCTAATTAACATAATCTTTAACTCTGTTAGAATTCTATCATTTAAGTGTCACGTTATTATATACACACACACATATATATATATATATATATATATGTATGTATGTATGTATGTATATACATAGGTATTTCATTTTTATGGAACCTATTTATGTCAATGTTGAGATCACATGACATTAGTGAGTCCTACATAAAAAGCAACCCTAACCCCTAACATTTCCCTTCATTGTCTTCCTTTACTATAAATCCCCAAATGGTGGCTTATTCCTGTTAACGGAGAAGAATCGAGAGAGGAAAGAGAAATGCTACAAACAATAAATCACAAGGACACTACTTACAGACAACAGACAAAGCACATATTCACATGAGGACTTAAGGGCATAATAGACTTTCACCACGAGCTAGCTGGATTAGTACAAGTTGTTGTAACAAAACAAATCCCAACCCTTTATTTTATTCTGTCCTTTCTATCAGGTGTATGGTCAAGATTAATTCAACAAATGTATAAATATATGTCTAAGAAAATAATACAAGTAGTGTAGAAAAGTTTAGTAATATACCTTCTTTTACATAGTATCAGAGCTCCATTGACAAACGTCAAAATGGGAGAAAATTCTGGTCATCTGCCACCACCCTAAATGATACATCATACTCTCTCGATTTTTTGGCTATAGCAAAGACTCTAAACTTCAATCTGCCTATCAAACTTGATAGACACAACTTTGTGAACTGGAGAGCCCAAATCCTTGTAACCATAAGGACTCTTGAGCTTGAAAACTTCATCAACTCAACACCTCCTCCTCAGTTCATCACTACAGACACAAATTAGGTCATTGAAAATGTAGAATATAAACCATGTCGAAGAACAGATCAACTATTGATATGCTAGTTATTTTCAACAATCGGGGAAGAAATAATAAGACAGGTAAATCAGTCAAATTCATTCTACCAAGTTTGGCAAATTTTGGAGAATCTTTATGCTCAAACATCTATAGTCATAGTTCTTCAACTAAAGCATCAACTTTCAATTATTAAAAAGGGATCACATACCATATCAAAATACATGCAGAAAGTTAAAACCATTGGAGATTCGCTCCAAGTAGCAGGAAATGCAATCAGTGAGTATGAATTAATATTGAGTGCTCTAAATGGCCTTGGACATGAATATGGTCCTGTTGTGGTTTATTTAACACATTCTATGAAAACTTCAACATTACAAGAAGTACAATACTCTCTTATGATGCATGAAACAAGAATAGACAACTAAATACAATCAATCAAGTAGAAATCTCATCACTAACTGTAAACTATGCAACCCTCAATTATCGGGGAAGAAGTGGACTTAGAGGAAGAGGAAATCGTGGCAGAGGAGGTAGATGGGATGGAAACAGGATTTTTTGTCAACTATGTCATAAACCAGGCCATGAAGTACTAAAATGTCACAAAAGGTTTGATGTCTCGTGCCAAGGTAATACCACCCAATTATGGAAACAGAACACAGTCACACAACATACACAGAATAATGCACAAAACTATCCTCAATCCTACTTGGCTCAAAATCAGTCTAGAAATCTCTCATCTGAAGCAATCAACAACAATACATGGTTTATAGACAGTGGGGCTACAAATCATGTCATAACATATCTCAATAACTTGTCAATAAGTTCATAATATGGTGGAAAGGATCAACGCACTGTTGGTAATGGTAACTCTCTTCCTATTGCTAATATTGGCTCATCTCACTTACATTTTCTAGACAATATAAACACACCTCTTGCACTAAAACAAATTCTGCATGTTCCCAACATAACCAAAAATCTACTCAGCATCTCTAAACTCACCAAAGATAACAACATTTCTGTTGAGTTTACTAACAAAAATTGTCTGTTTAAGGACAAAGCAACAGGGAAGATTGCTCAAGGGAGTGCTTCGGGATGGTCTTTATAGCCTCAAAGCCACTAAACAACCTGACAATATCAGGCTAACATACCCTAAGCCCACTCCTTCTTAACAAAAAGTCTCTTCTTTAGGCAATCATTGTGAGGCAAACATAGCATAAAAAGATGTAAATGTTTGGCATGCCAAATTAGGACATCCTTCCAAGCATATCTTGAAACAAATTCTAAGTTCAATGAAGTTCAACTTTAATCTTAAAAATCTATGCCAAACTAGGACTTCCTCCCAAGCATATCGTAAAACAAATTCTAAGTTCAATGAAGTTTAACTTTAATCTAAAAAATCCATCTCATTATGATGTCTGTAAAGAAAGAAAATTGCATCAATTGCCTTTTCAAACTCATGATATAACTGCTCAGAATCCTTTAGAAATCATATATTCAGATATTTAGGGACCCTCTTCACGTATCTCAACTGAAGGATACAAACATTGTCTTATTTTTGTTGATGCCTACACAAGATTCACTTGGCTTTATCCTCTAAAACTAATCTGATACCCTATATGTCTTTATCAAATTCAAAACCAATGTTGAACTTCAATTGAATAGGAAAATCAAAGCTCTACATACAGAAATGGGAGGTGAATATAAAGCTCTCTTACCCTACCTCACAAAACATAGAATAGAACTACGGTTTAGTTGCCCTTATACTCACCAACAGAATGGGGTTTTCAAAAGGAAACACAGACACGTCACTGAAATGGGACTAATTCTTTTATCTCATGCTCACATGTCACTCACCTATTGGTAGAAGCCTCCTCCATAGCCACCTATATTATCAATAATCTCCCATCTCTTAGACTAAATAACCTCTCACCATTTGAAAAGTTGTACAACAAACCACCTAACTATCTTAATCTCAAAACCTTTGGTTGTGGTTATTTTTCTTATCTCAGATATTACTCTCATCACAAATTAGGATTTCACACCACTAAATGTGTTTTTCTTGGGTCAATGCATCAAGGTTACAAGTGTTTGACTAATCAAGGGAAAATTGTAATATCTCGTCATGTTGAATTCAACGAGGAAGAATTTCCATTTTCTCAACTCTTTCCTTCTCATTCAAACTATACTATAGCTTCATCAAGTTTCCCTACCTTTACTCTAACCTCAACTCCAATCAGTACACCTTCATCAAAGGCTGTCACGAATCACTCTTCTTTAATAGAACTCTCTTACTCAGCTGAATCCTTTGACAGACATGTAAGCTCTCAAAATCCTAGCTCATCATCACATTTTACATAATCACAAAATAGACAAAATACCTTACCTAACATCATTCCTTCAACCACACCAAATACTGTATCAAATTCTTCATTTCTACATATACAAAATGTTCATCCTATGCAAACTCGATCCAAAAGTGGAATTTTAAAACTCTATTCTTTTTCTCTTACCTTAAATCAACAAACTAAACCTAGAACATTTTCTGAAGCTCTAAACAGCCCTGTATGGTTTCAAGCTATGCAAGATGAATTCAATGCCCTACAATATAATCATACTTGGACACTTGTCCCCTATGAGCCTACCAGGCATATTCTTGGCACTAAATGGGTGTTCTGGACTAAATATAATACTGATGGGACTATCTCAAAACACAAGGTCAGATTTGTTGCTAAAGAGTTTAGTCAAACCCCTGACATTGATTTTTCAGAAACTTTTAGCTCTGTTGTGAAAGCCTCAACAATAAGAATAATTATTTCACTTGTTGTCTCCCATCACTGGGAGATTCAGCAAGTTGACATTAACAATGTTTTTCTACATGGGGAGTTACATGAAATTGTTTATATAAACCAACCACAAGGATTTGAAAGCAAACCACAGCCACATCATGTATGCAAGCTAGATAAAGCTCTCTATGGACTAAAATAAGCTCCTAGGGCTTGGTTTCACAAACTCAAATGTGCAATGTCGCAGTGGGGGTTTCATAACTCAAGGTCAGATACCTCTCTATTTTACTCAAAAAATGGAATTATTATAATGCTACTGGTCTGTGTATATGACATCCTAAACACAAGAAATTCAACTCAAGCAATCCATGCAATTATTAGTCAATTATAGTCTCAATTTGCACTTAAAATGCTTGGAAGCATAGATCATTTCCTTGGCTTTGAAGCACATAGAAACAAGAATGGTTTATACCTTTCACATAAACAATATATTGAATATCTACTTACCATAAAAATATGTCGTCATGTAAGCCTTCCTTGACACCCATCACTCCAACAATCAAGTTGTCCTTGCATAATGGCACACCATTTGAACTCCCAAAGCTTTACCAAAGTACTATAGGAGCTCTTCAATATCTGTGCAATACAAGACCAGATATCAACTTCGCAGTCAACAAATTAAGTCAATTTTTACAAAATCCTTTAAACACACACTGGTTTGTATGTAAAAGGGTTCTGCATTACCTGAAAGGAATCTTAAATCTAGGACTGCTCTTTCAACTATCATCGCCGCCTCTTGATCTCCATGCCTATAGCGACTTTAACTGGGCTAGCTCCCCCGATGATCATAAATCAACAACCAGAGGATGTGTTTTTTTCGGGGAAAACCTAATTTTTTGGATCTCTAAGAAACAGACGACGGTAGCATGGTCCAACACTGAGGCTGAATACTGAGTCCTATCTCAGGTATCGACTGAAGTCATCTATCTCATATCTCTACTATCTGAGTTAGGATTTTCTTTCACTCACAAACCCATTCTATAGAGTGACAATAATGGAGCTCGATCCCTAGTTCAAAATCCTCTCTTTCGCTTAAGAACAAAACACATTGAGGTCGACGTACACTTCATAAGAGACAAAGTGGAGAAAGGAGAAATAAAAATTAGATATGTCAACATCAACTATCAACTTGCTGACATCCATACGAAACCCCTAAGCTCAACAAGATTTCAACTTCTGACCACCAAACTGAACCTCGTTCGAAGCCCTATATTCAGTTCTAGTAGGGGGTGTTAACGGAGAAGAATCGAGAGAGGAAAGAGAAATGCTACAAACAATAAATCATAAGGACACTACCTACAGACAATAGACAACGCACATATTCACATGAGGACTTAAGGGCAAAATAGACTTTCACCACTAGCTAGCTGGACTAGTACAAGTTGTTGTAACAGAACAAATCCCAACCCTTTATTTTATTATATCTTTCTATCAGGTGTATGGTTAAGATTAATTCAACAAATGTATAAATATGTGTCTAAGCAAATAATACAAGTAGTGTACAAAAGTTTAGTAATATACTTCTTTTACAATTCCCACCGTAAATCTGACATCATCCTCAATAATCTGCAAAACATACTTTCTTATATGCTGTGCAAAACTTGGGCAATAATCATAATTGAATGATGAAGATAAGCCTAGATTTACTAGAGATAAGCACTAATGATTACAAAAGACAGATATCTCCTTAGCACTAGTTTAAGCCATAAAAGAGAGTATATGCCGTGAAGAGGTAATAGCTACCCTTATATCATGTCTTAGAAAATTTGAGTTCCTTATTGTTCAAGTTGTAAGAGTAAAGACAAAATTATCCCTTTACAAGGGAGTTTTACCACTACTAAAAAATCTCTTATTCTAGTTTTGGTTCTAAAATTTATTGGACTAGGAAATGATTATAAAAATCTTATAAGGACAAAAAACTTGGTAGCTTCTTTATGAAATTAAGGATTTATGTGTATTGGGTAAGAATGCATCGTTAGGAGAATGATCCATATCAACATAATCTAATAGGTGTTTAAGTGAAAGGATTATTTTCTATTCTAACCCAAAATTACAAAATTTTACCTTTATTTTTAGCTATGGATGTTGAAAAGTTTTATGAATTAAAATTATAAAAGTTTAAGAGGCTTTTTAAATATACTCATAGAAACAACAACAAAATGCTCTTATTTAACTGAAATGCCCACATTATGACGAATTAGAGGGTTGAAATAAAGAAAAGAAGAGTAAATGATAAAGGATTGGAGAAATGTTAAGGATTAGGGCAGATTGTGTGAGATCTACCGATGTCACTTGGGTTTTGTGTTAGCATTAATAGGTCCTATACAAAAGGAAAATTTTAAAAAATCCATATTAATATTGATATGGCATTTAAATGATGGAATGTTGACGACGTTAAAGATTTTATTAGTCAAAGATTTGACTCAAATTATTTAAAAATGTTAAGTTCTTTTTGTACGTTCAAATCCTCTGCTCCCATTATTCTATTCCAATTCTATTTTGCGCCTAATACGACATCATTTTGTAGTAACTTACAAAACGACATCATATTGGACTCGAAACATGGTTGAAGCAGAGTTATTGGAATAAAGGATTTGATCCCTACTTTTTATATACTTCAAAACATCAAAGTATGAGATATAATTTAGTAAATGTTAACATTCGAAAGGGACTTTTGTTGAGAATTAAAGTTACCTAAGAATGGTGTTAACAAAATTCCTTATCTACTTTTAAACATTGAGGACCTCTCCTTTTGCGGTGTTTGAAATAATAGTTCTAAAAGAATCTAAAGATAAATAACAATTACACCAAGAGTGGCATTGATGATGGTGGGCAAAACATCATTTTCATGTCTTATGCCTTTTTATCAATTTCTTAGTTGCAACGGAAGCCCCCAAATCTAAAAAATTTAAAGTGTGCATGTGTAAAATTTTGTAGTCCCCAGCTCCCTAGCTCCGCTGGTCGTGGTCTCCCTTGCGAGCTTTGAAGTTGGGGGATGGTTTACTTCATTCGATGAAGATGGCGAGCTTAAAGACGAGAATTATAGTTAGAAACTAAAAGGATGATTTGATAATGGTGACCTTTAGAGAAGTTTGGAAGAATAACAGTGAACAATATAGAGGAAAGAAAATATAGGGGAAACATATAAAGCAAAGAGTAAATATGGAGACGCTAGTTGAAAAGATCAAAAACTTTTGATCCTTCTCTTAGATCTAAAGGCTAACTTTTTTTTCATCAATCTTCTCTTTTTTTTCCCCCATTTTAATTAAATTTAGTTTTTTAATCCTTAAAAACATAACATTTTTCTTCTCTTTTAAGTAAGAAAATCCCAAAAAATTACCGAAATATCTGAAAAATAATTATATTTTTGAATCCTTTCTTTTTCTTAACCTCATTTTCTCAAAATTAATGAAAATAATTTAATAAACTTAGATGCTCCAATTAAAAGAAAGTATTTACGAATTAAATTACATTAAAAAATCTGCAACAAAAATTTGTTTTAAATTAATTAAGAATTAAAATGAATAAAATTGAAAAAGGAACAAACAGAAATAAACCTAATAATGAAATTTAATGCAAATTAGACATAATGAAAGAGAAAATAAATATAAATGAAATAATTTGAATATAAAAATATTTAAATTACATTTAATAGGAAGAAATAAAATAAAATAAAAATTGAACAAATCAATAAAACTTGGGGTCAGAGCTTTGCCTCCCGTAAAGGACCTACTCGGCTCGAGCGAAAATTAGCCTGAATGTAGATGGCTTAAAGGTGTTTTCCTATAGTTAAAACCCGCCTATAACAACCGGTGAGCGACCCAAAAAAAAAAAAAAGCCTACCAGAAAAATTAGCAACCGAAGCGGTGGCACAACATTTGGTGCGAGCATTTATGCTGGATCAGCCACTGGACTGACGATTTGCTACCATCCGTATTTACTGTTTAGTCTTCTAAAGGATATATCCTTGACGATTTGCTACCATCAGTATTTACTATTTAGTCCAAGGCACATCGAGTTCTGGGTTTCCTATCACTAGCTTAAGCACTCCAACAATGGCACAAGTTCTTTCCTTTCAGTTATTTCTCTCCGGCGCTGGTCCTACTGAGCCACTAAAGTCCCATAAGAGAACCCGCAAGTTCACCTCCATTTCTACTCATACGAAAGGTGAATTATCTGTTTTTCTGCTCACGAGTTGCATAAAAAGTTGAAGCTCTGGTTCATAGTTCAAACCTTTCTGTTGATCTTAGGTCCTCCTGGTCCCGTGAAGAAAATCCACAAGCTGAATTTGGAGGTTTCTCCTCACAGAGCTGGTAATTTCATGGCTTTCTTTGTTACAATCGGGTGTGACCACACCACAGGATGTTCTTAAAATGTTTCTATTTTGCTTTATATTAGTAGCTTAAGTGAATTTTTGTATGGCATATGCAGTATCTGCGGTCAGGTTGATGAGAATCGAAATGGGCGGTGCTTTTGCTGATCTCTTGAATGAGAAAGGAAAAGGTTCTGGTGATAACGAAATGGGATATGTTGAAAGAACTCTTGGCTTTCGAACTAAGGATCTGGATGATCGTGATCTTAGACTGGTAAAAACTTCTTAATTCAGGCAACGAAACTTTTTCCTGAAGGCCCTCATTCTAAGTTTTTGGGTATATCTTTTTCTGATTCATTGAAACCATGCAAGACTCATACATACGTATTATAAAACTTGCTTGTAGCACCTTGCAGTTAATTAATCTGCTTGATTGCTTTATACTTTATATTTTCAGCTATGTTATTAATTCAGTGTAACCACCCAGGTAACAGATATTGTTGGAGGAACAATTCGCTGGAGAAGGTATCTAGATCATTTGATTGGCTCCATGTGCCATGATCAGAGCACCTTTAGGAACATGGAACCTCTTCTTTTGCAGGTATTAGTTGCATGTCTGACGCGTTTGTTTGAATACACTTCATTCTATCCGGTTTGTACACCCAAGTATGCTTGTATAGAAGTAGAATGTGGTCCATTCAAATTGTTTTTGTCATTTGACTTAATGGATTCTTATAATACTTTGGTTGGGACCTCTCAAATGGTTTCTAGCCTTCTAGTGCAATAAACTAGCTTTTCATGTTTGCTACTATTGGGTTTACTCTCTTTTGTTCATTGTGCATAGTCTCTATTGGTTGATTTTTCTTCTTTTCTTCTTCTGACATATGATGAAGTTCTCTCCATTGATTTTAGTTGATTATTTGTCTATGACCATGTAATTATTGAGACCTGGACTTGTCTTTTTCTCCCCTTTCAACAGATTCTCCGGATAGGTTTTTATGAGATTGTCAAGCTAAATATGCCTCCTTATGCTGTGGTAGATGAGGTATATCCCTTGGAGCATTTTCTTTTTTCTTTTTTTTTCATTCATATACTTTATCCAAATTAGTCCAGATTTTAAACAATTTTTCAATATTGCAAAAGTGTTTCTTGAAAATGCGTACCTATATGTTTTGTCTAGTGGTTCTGGTTTTGTAACTTCAGAATGTGAGACTCGCAAAAGTTGCATTAAGAGTTGGTGCTGGTAACATGGTGAATGGTATTCTACGGAAGCTAGTGTCTCTTAAGGTTTGATACTTCAGTTCTAATCAATTTTGAGCAAGTTGAGTGGTAGTTCTTAGAAGCTACTGAATTGTTGTATCTGTAGGAAAATAATTCCCTTCCCCTTCCTCAATTGGAGGGTGATGATCGAGCCCAAGCACGTGCTCTTGCAACTCTTTATTCTCATCCTGTGGTCAGTTTGTAGTTATAGCTATTTAACTCCCTATGTCACATTGATTATAAAGTTCTTTGTTGATTTAGCATAATTGATACAATATGAACATTAGCATATAAATTTACAATAATAAGTGGACTTTTTATGAACATAGTTTTGAAGAAAATTCCAAGAGGTTAACGTTTCTGCAAAGTAAATAAGCTTTTGTAGCATACTTCATTATCATTTCAAACGTGCACAAGTTTTTATGATCTAACTTATTCTCCAATGAGTCATTAATGTCTCTGGTAAACTCGAAGTTAGATTATCGCTAATATATGCTATTCTATCTCATTGGTAAACTCGAAGTTAGATTATCCCTAATATATGCTATTCTATCTAGGGTTCCAATTCTACTTGGTTTTCTGCTGATCTTGTTATAGATTTAAAAGATATTATTATAGATTGTAAAGATATGTAACTGACAGGATATATAATTGATAGGATATTCCAAGGCCTGATAATAGGCTTGATTATAGGGATTACTTTTTCTAATTAATGTTGATCTAGTTGTGTATATATGTAACCTTAATTTGTAGAAAGCATTAAGAAAAATCAAATACCTTCCTCCGTTTGTTACATAGTGAAGAAAGAAGTAATCTACATAGTGAAGAAAGAAGCAATCTTTTTTCTTATTTTGCACAACAAGTGCCTTTGAATATATCCACAAGTCCTAACTTAATTTAGGTAGCTAAAATATTTCCTATTTATAGCAATATCCCCTATTTACAACAATTTCCTAAAGTAAATATTTCCTACTTTATGATTAGGAAATAATTTATCCTAAATCACTATTCTAATTTTCATTACTCCACCTCAAGCTGGTAGGTGCATAGATGTCTTGCATTCCCAGCTTGCATATAACATCTTGAAATTCTGCATTTGCCAACCCTTTAGTCAGTGCATCTGCCTTCTGTTTGGTAGTGGGAACGTATGGGGTGCAAATAAGCCCACTTTCCAATTTTTCTTTAATGAAGTGCCTATCAATTTCAATTTGTTTAGTTCTGTCGTGCTGTACTGGGTTGTGAGCAATACTAATAGCCGACTTATTATCATAGTAAAGCTTCATAGGTCCTTGCCACCTAACTTTCAAATCATTCAGGATGATACGAATCCATAAGAGCTCACATATACCGTGAACCATAGCTCTAAACTCTGCCTCAGCACTTGATCTAGCCACAACTGGTTGCTTCTTACTTCTTCAAGTGATAAGATTGCCCAAAAACATAGTGCAGTACCTAGTGGTTGACCTTCTATCAATGCTTAAGCCTGCCCAATTTGCATCCGTATAAGCTTCAACTGTTTTATTGTCATTTTTTTAAATCTGCTAGGGGTAGTTTTAAGGTACCACAATACCCTATACACTGCTTGAAGATGGACATTTTTAGGGTCATGCATGAATTGACTAATTACACTTACTGCATATGCTATGTCAGGCCTGGTATGTGACAAATAAGTTAGTCTTCCCACTATTCTTTGATACCTCCCCCTGTCAATAGGTTCATCATCTTTGGCCTCACTTAGTCTATGATTCTGTTCTATAGGTGTATCAATCGGTTTGCACCCCATCATTCTAGTTTCTTCTAGAAGATCCAGAATATACTTGTGTTGGGATAGAAAAATTCCCTCCTTCGAACGAGCTACTTCTGTGCCCAAAAAAATTTCAACTTCCCCAAATCTTTGATTTTAAACTCTTGGGCAAGTTTAAGTTTTAGGTGTTTCATCTCTTCAAGATCATTACTTGTGACTATAATGTCATCCACATAAATAATGAGGGCTGTCATTTTGTTTTCTGTAGCAAATTTAATAAATAGAGTGTGATCTCCTTGACTTTGCTTGTACTTCATTTCCAGCGTAGCCTTTGTGAATCTCTGAAACCATGCCCGTGGAGATTGTTTAAGGCCATACAAGGCTTTCTTTAATTTGCATACTCTATTTCCAAACTTATCTCAAGGAAGATAAGGAGTTCATTCTTGGATTGCCTGAATATGATCCCTTACTTCTATCTAAACCCAGTCAAATTGCTTTCAGTTCAACCAGAACCAAACCATGTGTCCAAACCAAAATCCTCTGAATCTGAACCCGAACCCATTCTTGAACCTGAATCTGCTTTTGGAGATGTGCAATTTGGCAAAAATTTGCTGTACTCAAGGCAAAAAGAGGTCAATTCGGAATTTGTGCATGTACAAGAATCTGATCTGATCCAGATTCCTCAAATGAGATAACAATTTCTGATTTCCCAACTTTGCAAACTGAAACTGAGATACAAATTAGTGAGGAAGATCAGGACCAACCAATTGCCATTAGGAAAGGAACCAGAGCATGCACCAAAAAGCTGTTATACTCATTGTCACACTACATGTCCTTTCAAAACTTTTCACCAACATTCAACGCCTTTCTTGTAAACCTCAATACCACGACCATTCCTACAACCTTATCTAAGGAATTGTCTAATGAAAAATGGAAACAAACCATGGATGTGGAGATGGTGGGCTGCAAATAGCTGTATACGGTGAAATATAGGGCTGATGGGTTGACTGAAAGGTACAAGGCAAGATTGGTAGCCAAAGGATACACTTAGACTTATAGCATTGACTATTTAGAGATGCTTGCTCCTGTGGCTAAGATGAATACAGTTAGAGTAATTTATCTCTTGCTACAAACTATGGTTAGGAACTACAACAATTTGATGTAAAGAATGCATTTCCGCATGGGGATCTTGCAGAGGAGATTTATATGGAAGCCCCACTAGGCTATGAAACAAAGGTGACTACCAATACTGTATGTAAGATAAATAAAGCCTTGTATGGATTGAAACAATCTTCTCAGGCCTGGTTTGGCAGATTTGCAAGGGTCATGTTATCTACGGGATATAAGCAAATTCAAGGGCATCACACATTGTTCATTAAGCATTCAGCCACAGGGAGAGTGACAGTATTACTAGTTTATGTGGATGACATCATACTAATAGGCGATGATGAGATAGAGCAGCGAATCTTGAGTAATTGTTTAGCTAAGGAGTTTGAGATTAAGACTTTGGGAAGGTTAAAGTATTTTCTAGGAATTGAGGTTGCACACTCTAGAAAAGGAATTTTTATATCCCAACAGAAGTATGTTACTGATTTACTCAAGGAGATAGGTAAAGCTGCATGCAAACCCGCAAGTACACCTATGAAACCGAACCTTAAGCTAGGAAAAGCAGATGAAGATGTTCCAGTCGATAGGGAAATGTATCAAAGCCTTGTAGGACGACTCATCTATTTGGCACATACCAAGCCCGATATAACTTATGGTGTAAGCATGGTAAGTCAATTTATGCATAGTCCTAAAGAAGTCCACTTGCATGCAGCGTATAGAATTTTGCAATACCTTAAGGGAAAAACCAGGAAGAGGGATTTTGTTTAAAAGAAATAGAGGTGCGACACTTGAAGCATACACTAATACTGACTATGTAGGATCGATATTTGATAGGAGATCTACATCAGGATATTGTACCTTTCTTGCAGGGAATCTTGTGACATGGAGAAACAAGAAACAAGTGTAGTAGCACACTCTAGTGCTGAGGCTGAATTTCGTGCTATGGCACAAGGTATATGTGAATTGCTTTGGCTGAAAATGATTCTAGAAGACTTAAAGATTAAGTGGGATGGTCCTATGAGACTTTATTGTGATAATAAATCAGCAATAAGCATAGCCCACAACCCAGTTTAGCATGATAGGACGAAGCACATCGAGGTGGATAGACATTTCATCAAGGAGAAGTTAGATAGTGGCTTGATATGTACTCTATATGTGTCAACACAGGGGTAACTTGCTGATATTCTCACTAAAGGATTGAGTAGCTCAATGTTTGAGGGCATTGTATCCAAGCTAGGAATGGAAAATTCCTATTCACCAGCTCGAGGCGGAGTGTGAGAATTCCTAGTTCTGTTTTAGGTAACTATTGGGTATAAGATATGTATTGTTAGGATCCCAAAATTTAAGTGATTTTCAGATAGTCAGTTTCCTAGTTTAGTTGGATTAGTTTCTTGATTTGTGTTGTACTCTTTGTATATATATTACCCCTTAAGTGATTCAATAAAGAACATCTTAAAACCCTAAATTATGATAATAACCTTACTCCTTACAAAGCATTAAGAAAAATCAAATACGTTTCCTCTTTTTGTTACAAATCTATTATCTCTTTTTCCATACAAAAAGTTGATTGCATATGTAAGATAAGTTTTTCACACTTCACATACTTGAACAGTAATCACATGTCTGAGCTTAGTTGGGATAAAAACCATGCTGCATGTTTATAGTTTGTGCTACAAGTTTTTCTCTTATGAACAACTACAGTGAAAATGTATGATGATATCTAGAAGATTAGGTTAAATGGTTTTCACGCCTATGATTTCGCTTCATTTATTTTGATGTAGTGGATGGTAAGACGTTGGACAAAGTATCTAGGACAAGAAGAAGCTATTCGTTTGATGATGTGGAATAATAGCAATCCAACTTTTAGCTTGAGGTTTCTATCTGATTCTTCCTTCTATTTTTGCCCTTCTTTTGTATGATTATACCATCCTATTACTCTTTCAGGGCAAACAATGCAAAAGGGTTTACAAGAGCTGACCTTGTGATGAGGCTTGATTCGTTGAAGGTGCTTATTAACTATACCTTTTTTGATTTATTTTATGCTTAAATAGTATCATTGATGAAATTTGAAGTGGAGATAATTGATTTAGATATATTAATTCTCTACGCATGAACTCCAGGTTTCCTACGAAATTTCTTTGAATTTGGATCAGTTCGTCTGCATTAAAACAGGGATGCAGGTACTATTATTATTAGCTTTTTCAAGAAAGAAACAAAAAGCTAGTTTAAGAATGATTCTTTTTGTTGTATACCTTTTTAGGATAACCAAGTTAATGGTACTATTATTATTAGCTTTTTCAAGAAAGAAACAAAAGGCTAGTTTAAGAATGATTCTTTTTGTTGTATACCTTTTTAGGATAACCAATTTCTTGGTATCAAAGATTGAGATCCTAAGAGGCTGTTTTTGCTTTCCTAAGAAACTAGGGAATCTTAAAAGACTTTTTTTTAGGAGACTATTTTCTTTTTTTTATTGGAATGTAGAATCATAGTAGATTGATTCCTATTTTTCTTCCTACACTGAGAGGTATATAACCATGTAATTCTAAATCAATTAAAAGAAGACAATTCATTTTCCTTTCCATTTTTTACATGGTATCAGAGTCTTAGAGTTTTTTCTTGGGAGTTCTTTGAGCAAACTTCATTGTCATGTTTTTCTTGGGACTTTATTCTTCTCTTTTTCACTTGTGCCTAATAAGTCTACATCTAAGGTTGCCCCAATTTCAAATAAAAGAGGTTTTAATAGTGAGGAGGTTGAGGAATTGAGGGACTTATTGGGACCTCTTGAGAAGCCTTCTTATCTTAGGTAAACCTTTTTTTTCTTTTTTCATGAGTGCCTTAAAACAAGTATCATGTCAATATTTGGATAATTGACTCTGATGCCACAAATTGACTCCCTTCTTACATTTATTTCATACTTGTACCCCATTCCCTAGTAATAGGAAGATTATAGTGGTTAATGGTTTGTTAGCTATTGTTGTAAGTGTAGGATATGTATATATTACACCTCTCTATCTAAAATGTTCTTCATGTGTCAAAACTATTAGTCAACCTTGTGTATATTCAAAAACTTATGAGTCTAAATGTTATGCAATTTTGTTTCTTCTTATTGGGTTATTCAACACTAGAGTTTGGGGAGGATGATCGGTCTTGCTAAGGAAAGGAATGGTCTTTGTCATCTTGGTCTTCTAAAAAAATTACGAACAATTTGTCCATGTCATTTCTTGATATGTAAAATGAAGATGTCATTTGACTTTACTATTTACAGATTATTCATCCATCTTTTAGAGTTTTACGAGTCATGTTTCCACATTTGTTCAACTGATTAGATATCTCTGTTTTCCATTATGAAATTTGTGAATTAGCAAAATATATTCATATAAGGCTTCATCATTTTCATTTAATTTATAGTGATTTTTAGGATTCCTCTATTGTTCCTAATATTTTTGGACCTTGTTGGTTTGTCTCCTTGATTGATGATTGTACTTAAGTTTTATGATTTTTCTTACTCGAACAAAAGTATGAAGTTAGTGCTATTATTCCTAATCTTTATTTCATGATTCAAAAACAATTTATGGTTAAGATTAAAAGTTGTAGATTAGACAATGCTAGAGATTACTTGGCATATTTTGTCACCCTACTTTCAAAAACTTGGAATCATTCATTACTCATCATATGTTTGCACACCTTAACAGAATAGGGTAGCTGAGAGAAAAAAATGGGTATTTAACTCAGGCGCTACTCTTTCAAGGGAATGTTCCTAAATCCTGATGGGGGTAGCAATTCCAATTGCTAAGTGCTATAACCCTTTCATCATGAAAGTTCTATACCTCAGTTGATGTCACTTTCTTTGAAAACAAACCATATTTTGTCAAGTTCTATCTTCGGGGGAGACATCTAAACGAATTGGAGGATCATTTCTGTATATTATTTATCATAAATGACAGAAATACATATAGGGAAGATAAGCAATAGTTCTGCTATTTAATCCCTTGATTATTGCCTAGAAAGAAGTAAATAAGATCCCATAAAAATAGGGACTAGAAATGGAAAGGATACAGTAATAAAACTAAAAATATTTTTCCAACCCCACCTCCCAGGCTAGTGAATAGATGTTGATCATTCCCAGCTTGCTGCTTAACTCTTCAGATCTCTAAAGTGCTTTTTTGAAAACATCTACAACTTGTTTGCTAGTGGGAATGTGAGCTAGATCAGTCAAACCAGAATCTATTTTCTCCTTTATGAAATGACGATCTATCTCCACATGTTTAGTTCTATCATGATAGATAGGATTCTTTGAAATCCCAATAGTTGCTAGGTTGTCACACCACACCCTCATCTAAGGCTCTACTTTGATCTGAAGTTCTGCCAAGAGTCTTTTAATCCATATTCCTTCACAAATTCCCAATGCTAGTGCTCCATACTCAAGCCTCTGCATTGCTTCTGGCAACAACTGGTTGTTTTTTGGGAAGTGATGGCTCACCGAACACACTACACCAAGAAATTATGCCTTCTGCACCTAGCCATGACTGAAGATTCAGAGGGATTTTTATTGCTTGGAGTGCCTTGCATCAGCATCTTTCTACTCTCTTCACATTTCACCAAATTGACTGCCTCCATAATGGTTGGTAGTGGTTGGGCTGCCATGATTCTTCCACGAACCTCCTTGTAAATAGAGTTTAGTCCTGAAAGAAATTCATACACCTGTTCTCTTTCCACAATTTTCTTGTTACATGCCATATCTTCACTGCAAGCCGATTGGTGTGGGTCATAGAGGTCCAACTGTTGCCACAATTTTATCGTGTTGTAATAACCAATGATTGATTTCTCACCTTGCTTAGTTTCCCTCAGAATTCCTTTGATCTGAAACAGAGCAGCGGGATTTTCTATTGTGGCATACGTCACTTTAGTATTCTCCCATATCTCTTTTGCAGAGATTGCAAGGACAAACTGCTCACCAACTTCGAGAGTCATGGAATTAACCACCTAGCTCATTACCTAGTTTTTTTCGATCATCCACGCCTCATATTTTGAGTCAGACGTAGTTGGTGGACTGGTTGTCAGATATTTCTCCTTCCCTCTCGCACTTATGAACATAAACATGCTGTGGGACCACCGTAAATAGTTGTTCCCATTTAGTTGATGGTTGGGTACCATCGATAGTTGCGTGTCAATGTTGTTCTGCGAAGAGGACAAGTTTCCTGTGTCGATAATGGTATTTTACGTTTCTGGGATCGATCCTAGTGGAGCGTTGCTTGACGGGCTAGTGGCAAAATTTTCCCCTGACTTGACATGCCACGCTTCTATCATCCCGAATGAAACCATCCTCCTTTGCGTTCAAAACTCTGATACCATGGACAAATTGGAGGATAATTTTTGTATATTATTTCTCATAAAAGATAGAAATACATGTAAGGAAGATAAGCAATAGTTATGCTATTCAATCCTTTGATTGTTGCCTAGAAAGAAGTAAATAAGATCCCATGAAAATAGGGACTAGAAATGGAAAGGATAAAATGATATTTTAGAAATTAAACTATTGAGCAAATAAGGAAACAAATAAAGTAATAAAACTGAAAATATTCTTCCAACAACATCAATGATGCAAGGTAGTGTTTTTAAATCTTTTGTTTTACTTGGCATTCTTGTGTTTGTCATAAACTCATCTTTAACCTCTATTTCTATGTTTGTCCCAGAAAATATAGAAAACTCTCTTGTGCCATCTGGTTTGTGTCTGCCCAGAAAATATAGAAATATGTCTTGTGTCCATCTGTATTATTCAAGATTTCCAAGATATTCACAAGTATATTCTAGAAGAGCAACTATTTCAAACTCGAATCAAGTTTAAGATACCAATTCAAACTCTGGAAATGGGTCCACGGTAAGATCTAATCCTCTTTTATATATGCAAGCAGTTGAAACATCCATAGATGACTTCCACCTTCCTATTATTGTTAGGAAAGGTACTAGGGAGTTTACCAAGAGTCCAACCACTATACCCATTGTCCCATTATACATGACTTAAACACTTGTCATTAGCTATAAAAAAATTATGGTTAGTTTAAATATCATTTCTATTTCTAATATTGTTTGTGAAGCATTGTCAAAAATGGAATAGAGGAATGCTATGAGAGAGAAAATGGACGTGTTAGAGAAAAGTAGGGCATGGGAGATTGTTGATAAACCAAAGGGGAAGAACATAGTTGACTGTGAATGGATCTTCATATTAAAATATAAAGTTTATGGATCATTATAGAGATATAAAGCTCATTTAGTTGCTAAAGGGTATACTTAAACTTATAGGATCGATTACTTGGAAACATTTGCCCTAGTGGCAAAAATGAATACTGTGAGGATTTTGTTATCCTTGGCTTACAGTATGATGTGAAGAATGCTTTCTTTTATGGAGATCTAGATGAAGAAATCTATATGAACATTTTACTCGCATTTGAAAAGAACATGGGTAATAAAGTGTGTAGGTTAAGAAAGACTCTATATGGGTTGAAACAATCCCTCAGAGGATAGTTTGATCGATTTGCTAAACTTATGAAAGGTTGGGATATATACAAACTCAAAGTGATGACACTCTCTTTATCAAGCACACAGTTGCGAGGGAATTGATTACTCTTCTAGTGTATGTTGATAATATTATTGTAACTGAAAATGATGAAAAAGGAAAAAAAAAGGAATTGGAGCAATAACTTATCAAGGAATTTGAGATAAAGGAGCTTGAAAACTTACATCACTTCCTTGATATCAATGTTGCATATTCCATATAAGGAATTTTCATATCTCAACAAAAGTATGTGATTAACCTCTTGAAGAAGGCGGGAAAGATTGGATGCAATCCTCTCTTTACCTTAATGGACCCGAATCACAAGTTTGGAGAAGCGATAGAAGAACTAATTGCTAATAGAAAGATGTACAAGAGGCTAATAGGTAGGCTCATATAACTTGCTCATACTCGATTCGACATGGCATACTCACTAAGCATAATTAGTCAATTTATGCATGATCCAAGGGAGTTACATTTACAAGCTACGTAGAAGATACCACATTACTTGAAAGATAAACTAGGGAAAGGAATTCTTTTTAAGAGGAATAATCATCTCGCCTTAGAAGCCGATACTGATGCGGACTATGCATGATTTATAGTGGATCAAAGATTAACTATAGGTTATTGTACTTTCCTCAGAAGGCAATTTGGTGACTTGGAGGAGCAAGAAATAGATCATTAACATAATCAGAGTTTAGAGCAATTATTCAAGACTTGTGTGAGTTGTTATGGTTGAAGATTATTCTAAATGACTTGAAAATTAAGTGGGAATGTCCTATGAAGCTCTATTGTGACCAAAAAATCAGCTATTAACATTGCTCATATACCTATTCAACATGATAACAAAGCACAATGGGATCGATAAACAATTCATCAAGGATAAATTGGAGGAAGGACTTGTATGCGTGTCATATGTTCCATCAGGAAGTGAACTAGCAGATGTTTTGACAAAGGTGTTGAACATTTCAAGTTTTCATAATATTATTTTCAAGTTGAGAATGGAAGATATTTATTCCTCAGGTTGGGGGAGAGTATCGAGTTGTATATTAGCGATACACCTTTTTAGGAACATGAGGTTGTTTTTCCTTTTCTAGGAAAGTCCGGAATCTTAGGAGACTGTTTTCTTTTCTTAGGAGAGTGTAGTATCCTAAGAGATTGATTCCTATTTTTTCTCCTATACTGAGATATATATAACAATGTAATTCAAAATCAATTAAAAGAAGACAATTCATTTTCCCTTCTTCTTTAGATGACCTTAACAAACTCAGTGCACATAGTTACCTACTTATGCTGCATGTCACAAATTGCACCTTTTTTTATATTGAAAGTAGCTGTACTTTGAACTTATCATTGTTCAGGGTCTTGATATCTTTCCTCATTTCAGATTGTCATACAAGCAGGATTGTTAAAACAAGGTCTGTGTGCAGTCCAGGATGAGAGTGCAGGTTGGTGTTCCCTCCTTCCCTATAGATTGCTTGACAAAAGCTAAAATATTCACCAGAAATTTAAAAGCAAAACAGACCAAGGGAGAAGAATTCAAACAAAAGCAAAAAACTAATAAGAGGAGAAGAAAAATATATGCTGCAAGAAGACCATATTGAACTTTTATTGGAAATACTGGCGTTTGAAGAGAAGATCCAAAGGTCTGTATGACTCCTACTTTATTAACTGGTCCTATGGCCACAGCCTAGCCAAGGTGAATTGCTGATCCATCTTCCCAGCTGAACACCGAAAAGGAGAAAGTAAAAGAAATAAAAATAGTTGCATCCATGTTTATAGACTCATCATCCCTATATAGTTTTGCTTCAATTCTCAAATTCTAGAAAAATTGATAATACTGACATCCTGTTATCCCTAGGCCAGACTTTATGATGTTAATTGCATTTTATGTTGCAGGTTTGGTAGTTTCCATTGTGGATCCTCAACCTGGTGAAGTTATTATCGACTGTTGTGCTGCTCCTGGAGGAAAGACATTGTACATGGCTTCTCAAATGAATGGCCAAGGTATTTTTATTCCATAAAAACTCCAGCTCAGTTCTTATAAAGTTGGTGATATCTGTCCTATGGTACACATAAGAACTTCATTCATTACTTGAACCTATCAATTTCTTGCCCCTCTCTCGACTTAATAATTGCACCGTGGCTGCAGATTGTTGACTATGCCTCATTTACATATCTTTCATGAGTAGACTGCCTTGTTGATGTATATCTTTGTCTTCCAGCCTTGCTTTATTTACTTCTTTTCTGTTGTAGTATATGAGGTGAGAGTCATGATTAATAACTTGTTCTTTTTTGGTTAGATTCTTTTTTTCTTTTCTGATTCTGTAATTAATATTTTGGTCTGTAGTTCAGCAAATTTTGATCAGTGTCATAATCCTTGTTAAATTATAGGCAACGTGTATGCAATTGACAAAAACAAAGGGAGGTTGAGAATCCTTAAGGAGGCAGCAAAGCTGCAGCAAGTTGATAGTGTGATTACTACTATCCCTTCAGATCTTCGTAATTTGGCTGTAAGTTAGCGCCACCCTGAAACACCTAAACTCTTGGAAGATAGAGTCCTAATTTTGATTGGACTTTGACAAAATTTCTTAGGAAAATTATCCGATGAAAACCGACAAAGTTTTACTCGACGCGCCTTGTTCCGGGCTTGGCGTTCTCTCTAAGGTATGGTTGTAAAGATAATGTACTGAATAAATATTCAGTTGCAACCCCGTCTTTTGTTTTTCCTTCTCTTTTCTAATACACGTCATTGAATCCTTTATATCATATAAATTAAATAAGTGCATTTTGTTTGTTTATACCCATTTGAAGAGAGCAGACTTGCGGTGGAATAGGAAGTTGGAGGATATGGAAGAACTTAAAAATTTGCAGGATGAGCTCCTTGATGCAGCTTCTTTGTAAGATCTGAATGTTGTTTATTCTCATTACTTTTGTAACTGATAAATAACTTGGAGGCTGGTAGTCGATTTGCTGATCAAGTTTGTTGCTCTGTTTATGGTTCCTCACAAAGTATATTGTATACTTATTATAGATTGGTAAAACCTGGCGGAGTTTTGGTGTACAGTACCTGCTCCATAGATCCTGAGGAGAATGAAGAGAGGGTGGAAGCATTTCTTGTGAGGCATCCAGTAAGACTCCAGTCTATGAATATGTATTTTAAGCTGTTAGTAAAGCCAACAATTTTTATTTTATATTTCAAGTATAGGTTCAGTTAAGGAAGCCCCTTCAATTTTCTTTTTTTTTGGGACTAATTTCAAAGGAAAGAACATCAACAGTGACTTTCAGCATTGAACTTACATGATTGCTCTTTCTTTTTAATGTTTATTCCAGGAATTTCACATAGATCTTGTTGACAAATATGTACCATCTGATTTCGTGACGGAACGGGGATATTATTATTCTGATCCAGTAAGACATTCCATGGATGGGGCCTTTGCTGCTCGCTTGGTTCGGGCCTTGTGAAGAACTGTTCATTTGAAATTACTAAGCGAGCAATATTTCCTCTGACCATCCCACGATTTGTTGTGGCGTTGTACAGTGAACGGCTTTGCAGATGGGTATGCAGATTCTGCTTTTACTTCTGTTTAATGCCAAGACAAAAAAAGCTTCTGAGATGGCTTTTCCAATTTATCTGGGTATGCCAGTAGTATTTATTACTTGGCTCAAGGTCGGTCTTGGGTTATTGTTCTTATTTGCAAGGAAACAATTCGTCATATATATATAGGTTCTTACAGTTATGTTGGCAGCGTAAGATGATCGTTTTGTCTTTTTCCTTGTGTGATGTAATTCACTTGGCAGCCAGCAAGGAGGTTCACACTTTACACGGGAAGCCCCGACAAATTGCAGTGTGTCTGCAATTCTAAACCATGCTAATCAAACCTGTTATAAGAACGAGAACAACGCTGGTTTGAATTATGTTTCTAATGTTTGGAGGCACACCCAATGTTGAAATAGCTTCGTGAAAAATTTCTTCAAATGACGAGGCGACATAGCAGCAGCGTCATAGCATGGAAAAGACGAAGCATGATCAATTTTTGCTGCATTTACGAGTAATAAATGAACACTCTTTTCTTCTTCCAATTATTAATTTGTTCTGTTGGCAAAAGCATCAAAATCTATTAGAATGCAAGCTTATAATTTGGTTGTGCAACAATGTTTAAGCATGATGTTTGGTTTCCCATCTTCATCAAAATTCGTATTTATGGCTGATTACCAACTGTTGCTTCACATGTACAAGTGCTTTCTTGTTGGAAACTTTGACGTGCTAAGGCCATCAAAACTTACCTAAAAAAGCTAAGACCATGAAAACATGCCTTGGTCCTTGGCCTTCATTCAGGTTGACTAGTTGGAACCTTAGTTAGAGGGTTATGGGGATAACAAGAAACAGTAGTGATACGAGAGAGCAGACTTCTATGAGAGCTTTAAGATAGACAAAGAAAACTGATTGCTAAAACCTTAGGTATGCTAGTTGAGACACTAAGTCATTTCTTCTTAATGAGCTTCAACTTTCAAAGCCTGCCTTTTAGGGATCTAAGTTGACGAATTCTTCCCGTATAACTTATAATTCAAATAAGATTATAGGTTTGATACTTTTTGATGCAAATGATCTTTATACAAAGGTAAGTGTAGAGCATACTTGTATCTCTATTTGACAGAATTGAACTTATTGAAGAGTCAAGTTTTTAGGAAAGATGGATTTTATAAAGAAGTCATATAGAGACACAACTTTTATTGAATAGTAATTTTTCAGATATAATGAAACTTTCTTGCTTTGATCTAGTGAAGCTTGAATACAACTGAAGAGGTCTTTTGCTTGTATAGGTAAAGGAGATTATAAAAAGACAACATATTTGGATAAAGAACAAAGTTACATCACACCCTAAAGTAATAAGAAGACATCACATCAACTATTCTAGAAAAGAATGTCACATCTACTATTTTAGATAAGAAGGCAAGGAAGTTCTCGGTGAGAATATGATAGCAATATGGATCCTAAACCCATATTGACATACTCTAGGAGGAAGAGGGAGAAGGGTCCAGCTATGAATCCGAAGCCCATGCTCACATATGCTAGGAGATTCCCTAAGGCTAGGGGGGATGAGGGAGAAAACGGTTAGAATAGAAGTTAGTTAGAAGAGAGAGAGAACTATATGTAATGGAGGGGAGGATTGTAAGAGGGTATCTAATCATTTTAGCACTGTATTCAGCTGATTGCTGAAGGGCCATTAGTGGCTGGAAGCCTTAGCTCTTGTGGACTATACTACAAGGCTACTGCTAGTTATCAATAAAACTACCTGATTTTCATCCATTTGCTATCATTGGTGCTTTCATTGAGAGACCGGTGTATGCAAACTAGAATGGCGTCACAAAAGTGGGAAGCAATGGATGCTCGGTTGGTAGCAGTAGAGACGAAGCTGTTGGATCATTCGGCTCAACTGGGAAGCTTGCATAAGGGAGTCGACGACCTCTCTAGAGCGTTGGCGGCGATGCACGCTGAAATGCGGGAGGGGTTCCAACGACAGACCTCTCATCGGACACCAGAGGTCGGGTCGAGCTCGGTAGAACGCGGAAAGTCGGTCCAGACAGAAGGCGGCAGTGGTGTTACATCCTTGGCGACGGAAGAGTATCAGCTCCGAGCCAAGAGGATAGAGCTCCCTCCATTCCAAGGAGAAGACCCGATTGGATGGGTCTCTCGGGCGGAGTTGTACTTCGCCATTCAGGGGACTCCACCGGAGCTCCGTGTTCAGTTGGCACAAATCTGTATGGAAGGGATGACATGGCACTGGTTTAAGGTCCTTCTTGCGTCGAAGCCAGAACTGGATTGGGAAACCTTTAAGAGAGCTCTGTTCGACCGGTACGGTGATCATTTTAACGGGAATCCTTTTTCCCAGCTGAAATCACTGACACAACTTGGGACGGTGGACGAGTATGTGGAGACGTTCGAAATGTTGATGGCTCAGGTTCCACCCCTTCCGGAGGATCAATACATGGGGTTATTCGTCGGTGGATTACGAGAGGATATAAGGTTGGAGGTTCTGGCTCTGGATCCTTCCTCCCGGTATCGTTTAATAGCAGCAGCACGTGCGGTGGAGCGTAAGCTGACGCCATCGACACATGCAAAACCAGTGTCGGGTTGGAGACCCACGGGTGCTCCACGAGTCGGGCCTCCTAACCCGACTCTGGCTGGACGTGGTTGGGTCGATACGCGACCCGGCATGGGTCGTCCCCAACCACCAGCCAACGGAGGGGCCAACCAGTGGGCGCGCCAGGAAGGGGATCGGCAACCAGGCTTGGAGAGACCGGTAGAGGCACGACCAAGGGGAACTCGGAATCTGTCGTATCAGGAGTTGTTGGATCGGCGAGCTAAGGGTCTGTGTTTTAAATTTGGGCAACATTTCGGACCAAGACATGTCTGTCCTGATAAGCACCTGCGTCTGTTGATCTGGGAGGGCAATGAGGACGATGATGGACTGTCGACTGGTTGTGGGGATAACGATGAAGCCACTGTGGGAGAAACCGAGCAGATGGTCTGCCAAGTAGCCGAATATGGGGAGATAGCACAGACCAAGACTCTCAAAATCGAAGGCAATTTAGCTGGAGTTCCTATCTTGCTACTCATTGACAGTGGAGCCAGCCACAACTATCTGTCGTCTGAATTGGTGGCCACCTTGGGTCTGACAGTGACTCCAACCGAGACATATGGGGTCAAGTTGGGCAATGGAACTAGGTGCTCTTCACAGGGTCGGTGCAAAGGGCTGATGGTGAAGGTGGGAAATGTCGAACTCATGATTGATGCATATATTCTTCAGTTAGGAGGAATAGACCTGGTTTTGGGAGGGGAGTGGTTAGAGACTTTGGGAGAGGTACGGTTGGATTTCAGGCAGAAGACTATCAGGTGGGGTTTTGAGCAAGGGAAGGAAGTGGTCACGTTGAGGGGGCAGGGCTGTGAGCATCCCCAACAACTTTCCGCCTTGCAAGGGATGCTTCAGTCCATTGCCATGGACTCCTATACTGGACAGCCGAGTAGTGACGATGATCTGAAAATTTCTGGGAGTAAGACTACCCTACTTCCAGCTCAATTCCAAGAATTAACCTTAGTGTTGCAGGCTAACCAGCTGGTATTCCAAGAGCAGAAGGGGCTACCTCCGTTGCGAAGTCATGACCACGCTATTAATCTGTTTTGTGGAACAAATCCGATCAGTGTAAGACCTTATAGGTATGCTTATCATCATAAGGATGAGATTGAGCATCAAGTCAGGGAGTTGCTGTCCGTAGGAGCTATCCGACATAGTACCAGTCCCTTCTCTAGCCCGGTGATCCTGGTTAAAAAGAAGGATCAATCGTGGCGGATGTGTGTAGATTACCGAGCTCTAAACAAGGTAACCATTCCGGACAAGTTCCCTATTCCTACTATCAGCGAGCTAATTGATGAATTGCATGGTTCCAAGTATTTTTCTAAGATTGATTTGAAGTCCGGGTTCCATCAAATCCGAATTAAGAATGAAGATATTCACAAGACCGCCTTCCGAACTCATGAAGGCCACTATGAATACTTAGTCATGCCCTTTGGGCTTATGAATGCCCCGTCCACCTTTCAATCCACCATGAATTCGATCTTTAGACCACTATTGAGGAAGGGAGTGTTGGTCTTTTTTGATGACATCTTGATTTACAGTAGCAGTTGGCAGGAACATCTCAAACATTTGGCACAAGCCTTGCAACTCTTGATTGAGCATCAGTTCTTTGCTAATCACAAGAAGTGCCTATTTGGACAGCAATCTATTGAGTATTTGGGACATGTTATCTCGGCTGAAGGGGTTGCAATGGATCCCAACAAGGTCAAGAGTGTTAAAGACTGGCCGGTTCCAAAAAATGTGACAGGGGTTAGAGGATTCCTTGGACTAACTGGGTATTATAGGAAGTTTATCAAAGACTATGGAAAGATTGCTCGACCCCTCACTGAACTTACTAAGAAGGATAATTTTTCTTGGGGTAGCGAAGCTCAAAGAGCTTTTGAAGAGCTGAAGAACTGCCTAGTCTCCTTCCCGGTTCTCACCTTGCCGGATTTTTCTAAGGAGTTTATCGTGGAGTGTGATGCATCGGGCTATGGTTTAGGAGCTGTCCTTATGCAAGAGAACAGGCCCATTGCCTATTTCAGCAAGGCTTTGTCAGCTTCAGCCAAGTCCAAATCCGTGTATGAAAAGGAAATTATGGCTTTGGTGCTGGCCATTCAACACTGGAGGCATTATCTGTTGGGCAGAACCTTTAAAGTGTATACTGACCACAAGACACTGAAGCATCTCCTTCAGCAAAGGTTAAATACTCCAGATCAGTATCATTGGCTGTCCAAGTTGATGGGTTTTCAATTTGAGGTGTTCTACAAGCCAGGACCCGACAATAAGGCAGCAGATGCCTTATCACGAGCACCAGTGGAACCAGAATTTCATCATCTGGTTTCATTCCCCAATTGGGTGGATTCGGCTAAGTTGCAAGGGGAGTATCAAGGAGATCCTTGGCTGTCCAACCTGCTGCAGCAACTTACTTCTGACCCCACAGCAAATTCTGACTTCAAGTTGCTCGGAGGATTAATCTTCAAAGGCAACAGGTTGGTTTTACCTCAAACTTCCTCCTTAATTCCAGAATTCTTGCATGAATTCCATTCCACTCCTATGGGAGGACATTCGGGGTTTACTAAAACCTATAGGAAGATAGTTGGATGTTTATATTGGGCTGGAATGCGAAAGCAGATTTGGCAATTTGTAAAGGAATGTGATGTGTGCCAGAGGCATAAGTATCAAACTCTAGCTCCAGCCGGCTTACTTCAACCTCTTCCCATTCCCAATTCAGTTTGGGAAGATATCTCCATGGATTTTATAACAGGATTGCCTAAAAGTCACGGATTTGAGGTAATTATGGTAGTAGTGGACAGGTTGTCGAAATATGCCCACTTCATTCCTCTCAAACACCCTTTCACAGCCAGGGTTGTGGCTGATTGTTTTGTCAAGGAGGTGGTTAGACTTCATGGTATTCCGAAGTCCATTGTAAGTGATCGGGACCCTATCTTTGTTAGTAGTTTTTGGCAGGAAATTTGGAAGATGCAGGGCACGGTTCTTCGCATGAGCACTTCATATCATCCGGAAACCGATGGTCAAACCGAGGTGGTCAATAGGTGCCTTGAGACTTATCTTCGGTGTTTTGTGTCTGAACAACCTCGGCAGTGGCACATTTGGCTTTCTTGGGCTGAGTTTTGGTATAATACCACATTCCATTCAGCCACAGCCACTACCCCTTTCGAGGTGTTGTATGGTCGACCTCCACCTCAGGTTCCTCACTTTCTCATTGGCGAATCACCCATTGATGCTGTTAATGGAGTGTTGATTGACAGGGATGAAGCCTTGAGACAGCTCAAATTTCACCTTGTTCGAGCTCAACAGCGGATGAAATCCGCAGCTGATGGGAAACGTAGGGATGTTCACTTGGAAGTCGGAGATTGGGTCTATATCAAGCTTAGACCCCACCGTCAGACATCCTTGGCAAGGCGCATCTGTCCTAAACTTTCTGCCCGGTTTTATGGCCCTTTTCAGGTGTTATCTAAGGTGGGTTCTGTGGCCTACAAGCTAGCTCTCCCAGACACCTCCAGAATTCATCCGGTGTTCCATATTTCTCAGCTTAAGAAGGTGATTGGCAGTCATGTGCCTGAACCTACTCTTCCTTCAGGTTTAGAGGTGGATTCCACTGAACCACTTGCACCTGAAGCCATCCTTGCGGAGCGGACTGTTCAGAAGGGTCAGGAGCAACTAGTGGAGTGGCTAGTTCTGTGGAAGGGCAGACCTATCGAAGAGGCTTCATGGACAGCAGCTGTCCAATTACAGCAGCAGTTTCCTTCCTTCTGCCTTGAGGACAAGGCAGATCCTGTAGGGGGTGGAATTGATAGCAATATGGATCCTAAACCCATATTGACATACTCTAGGAGGAAGAGGGAGAAGGGTCCAGATATGAATCCGAAGCCCATGCTCACATATGCTAGGAGATTCCCTAAGGCTAGGAGGGATGAGTCAGCAAACGGTTAGAATAGAAGTTAGTTAGAAGAGAGAGAGAGCTATATGTAATGGAGGGGAGGATTGTACGAGGGTATCTAATCATTTTGCACTGTATTCGGCTGATTGCTGAAGGGCCATTAGTGGCTGGAAGCTTTAGCTCTTGTGGACTATACTACAAAGCTACTGCTAGTTATCAATAAAACTACCTGATTCTCATCCATTTGCTATCAAAAATCAAATTCAAATGGATAATCATAAGTTTTTGAACCTTCATTATCCACAGGATAAGATGACATTTTCCCTTCGTCTTGAAAGGCTGCGTTGATGCCTTCAAAGCATATGAAGACCAGTATGAAATACGAGGTTTAGAATCATAATCAAATAAAGGAAAGTTACACACCGCACTTGTATTTTTTGTATTTAAACAAACTTGGGAAGATAGAACCAACAAGAAATATCTGTACATACCATATAAGATTGCGTATATGACCCAAATTCATATGGTTGATCTAAATGACACCTTGGAAGAAGACCAAATGTACGAGGCATTATAGGCTGTGCGGTAGTAATCCTAATTTTCAGTGTTGCAGAGGTTATTGAAGCTAAGTATAATAAAAAGCCTGTAGAGAACATTTTTTAATTCCTTACATTATACAGTGTAGCAAAATAAATAAAAAGCACCACCATCAGAAAGAAAAACTTTCCAGGATAATAATATACAGTGCTGCATCATAAAAATACATAAGAGTCAATTTACCATCTCTAATGCAGAGTTCAAGGGCTACAAAAACATATATTGCGGTAAGAAATGCTGAGAGGTGCAACCAAGATGCCAGAGCTGATAAATGAGGAACCATAATCGCAAATATGAAAAATGTAAGCCCTGCAATGAGATTACAATATGAAATCTTCAAAGCCTT
>JANKOD010000005.1:17383334-17398024 GCA_026284645.1 Erythroxylum acuminatum | reverse complement strand
TTAGCTCTTGTGGACTATACTACAAGGCTACTGCTAGTTATCAATAAAACTACCTGATTTTCATCCATTTGCTATCAGAATACCTAGCTCAATCATATGAGAAAAGGATGTCATATCGCATAGCAAATAGATAAGAACGATGTCACATTATAAAAGAAACATAAAGATAAACTATTTTAAATAGATTGACCTATAATCCTAATCATCATCCTTGTCAAATGGGTTATTTCCATGATCGCAGATTTGACGGGGAAACTTCACTCGTGTTATCAGTATCATCATTGGTTGTTCTATGTCTTTTACTGGGGCTTGCTTCTGTGCGTAAATTTTTCAAAAATTTATTTAACTCTTCATTGATGTTAGAAATATCATCATCTGGATCTTGGGCATCCTGAAAGGAGGAAGCTAGAGTCTGAGATGGTCCTGCATTATCGAAGCTGAAATCTATTGGGCTGTTTGGGATGTCAAAGTCTGACATTTGGGGTTCATCAGGTACGAATTCTCCTGGATAAGGTCCAATGGATGTAGAGACAGCTAGTGATGCATATTTAGATAAATGGTTTAGATACTTAAAACATGCCTAAGACTTTTAAGGACATTTTTCTTATATCTTGGCCATTTGATTGAGGTGTGTTAGAAATACACCTGATTCTTAGAGTAAATAGATCCATCATGTGTTGTGCTAAATAGTCGATGAAGAACAAAGAAGCATTGGTTGGATTGCTTCTCAAATGAAGTCTCCTACAACCTGAGATCCTCAATAACTTGTGAGAGTTGGGTTCTCCATCTCATCAGTGGTTGATACCACTCAAGGAAACTCTAAAAGAAGGAATTTTCATTTTCTCTATCACATAAATGTTGATAGACTCATAAGGGAGGAAGAGAAATATCACATGCAAAGAGTGATAAGAGTGCCTATAAATACCATAATGCATTTTCTAAGAGCGGGCCATTGATGTAAAACACAACGAGATATGATGTTTGAATGTTAAATAGGGATAGGTAACAATGTAATTTTGCTTGGTTGAGGAAGAGGTGGAGGTAATAGAAAAGACTTATCCCAATAAGAGAAGCTATTTCATTAACAGTAGTGGGAGTGGGAGGGAAGAATTTCATCATCTTGGCAGTGCTAGGCAGGTTACCCATTAAAAAGATGAGATGTATAGTTCTGAAGGGAGTGATAAGTTTAATATGCTTTTGAGGTCAAGAGAGGAAATTAGCTAGGATATTCTGATGGCCTTTGATGTAGTGGACTGTGAATTTATAATAGGAACCAATCTTTCCAACGAAGCAATTGGCTTTATGGCAGAAGTTTTTTTTTTGGATCCAATATCTTTGGAAAGGACGCACTGTCCATTTTTACTATAAAGAAATAATGGTTGAGGTAGAAATTAAACTTTTTTATACTTTTTTTTACTGCTAGAATCTTTCTCTAGATTGCGTGATAATGCCTTTTCGCGGGTTTAACTTATCTGTTAGCATGTGCACAGTAAACATTTTACCATCTTCTCTCCTTTCTTAAAATTGTTCCCCAAAAATCTTCATCAGTATCACCTTGCAAGTTTCACTTTCCTTTGTGAGGAATCTTTAGTGGAGGTGGATGTTGACTAATCTTCTTTAATTGCTTGACTGCTTTTGTATGGTCAAGTTCCTATGGTGGTGGCTTCTTCTTCAATAGCTTTAATAGTTAGCTAACATATTATGAGATATGAGAGATGAAATTTCTAAGATAATTCATGATTCTAAAAAATTATTGGATCTGTTTAACAGTAAGGTTCGTGTCTAAGAAGTTTAGTAGTTCACTAGCTATATATGGGCAGGCATAGTAGAAATCGTCATGAAATTTCATGTCTAAAAATTCTATATAAACTGAACTCGTTTGGCTTTTGCTGGTTGAGAGCTTGATCCCATAATTTTTTGTGAGATCCAAAAATTGTCGTAATAAGGCTTGATGCTTGTTTTAGATCTGAGAGTAAAGTAGAATATCGTCAATGTATATTAAAGCACTTGATAGGATACTATCATAGATACTTGTCATAACTCTTTAAAACAATAATGGGGTGACTTTTAGCCCAAATGATATGAACACTGGTACTAGGCATTAGGAATGTAGAATGCTATTTTATGCATATCTTTTGGGTCAATAATTATTGCAAAAATCTAGCTTTTAAATCAAACTTTGAGAATATTTTGGCCTCTTTAAGAAATAACACTTGTGTATTGATCTTGAGCATAGGAAACTTGTCATCGTGAAAAAAATGATTTAGAGGTTTGTAATCAATAACTATTTTTTTTCCTTTGTTCTTTTCTACTCTTTTTCACATAAATAGCTTGACATGCCTAATTTGATTTAGTCGACTTGGTCAATCCTTGTTTTAGAAGCATAGCACATTTTTCTTGTACTATCTTTAAGTCATCTGGATTCACTCTCAGATGAGTTACCGTTGTTGGATTAATCTCCTCATTCTTCTTGAATGGTAATTGGACATAAAAGTCTACGTTCTGTCATAATGGATGTGGATGATTGAATTGGTGACGACTTTTTTGACAATATTGTAAGAGTTGGTCTCTGATATCCTTATATCTAGAAGAAACATCTTGTAGCTTATTGATGTTATGGTCTTTAATGTACTCATGAAAATCTTGTTTGTAATAAATTCCCTTTGGCAATATTTGTAACTTTTTTGTTTGGCAATAGACACCATTTAGGACTAGAAAGACTACTTCCTAATATTTTTGTTCAAATGATACAATTTGGGAAGAGCTTTATCCCAATCTTTCTCTTCATGATAAGGTCTATTTTGAAAGATTTGCCGTCAGTTGCAATAAAGTATTCTTTATATGGTTGTTATTCTTCTATTGGAAAAATATGTGGCTTTATTGTACTTTTACAAGAGCTTGTTTCTATGTAACCAATAGTTGAGATTGGGTTGTGATAATTCTCTAGAAGAAATTGGAACTTGACGTATGTTCGCATTACTACTGGCTTCCTAGGTTTGAGCTTGAAATAAGATTGTTTCATCGTATAGATTAGTTCATCGTCTTCTTCAAGAGGGAAGAGAATTCATCATCAGTAGGTTCATAATTAGGCAATGCGAACAATGTCTCTTCATCTTCACTAGATTGTTTTTCAAAAAGAGATTCAATGTCCTCGTCATCTCTTATAGGCATTATAACTTCAATGGATTGTAGGATTTTCATATCTTTTTTGGATTTTTTAGGCACCTTTTTGTATAATAACCTGGTTGTGTATAAAAGTAACACTGAACTAGCTTTTTAGGGTCAAAAACACTTCGTTTAAAGAATCTTATTCTCTTTTTCTTCCTTCTATTGAAAGGATGAATTCTTAATGGTTTTTTACCGAAATGTTTCTCCTTCTTTGTGTTCATGCACATTTCTCCATGTCTTTGCATTTAATCTTTAAGCACGGTTTCTTGAATGCTTGTTTGAGTTGGATTCGTCTTTTAGCATAGCTTTGAAGAACTTATGTTGTTCACATAATTTGTTTAGCATCACTAAAGCTAATTGGTAGATTTCTCTGTGAGAGAGATTTCATATATGTCTCTGTGAAGAGAATTAATTGTTCTTTGTAATTTAGGCTGTAAGTCTGTAACTCATCAAGAAGGGAAGCAATGAACGTGTACTGAAGATTGACATCATTGAAGTCCTTGAGCATATAATATTTTTCAAACATTCTTTAAAAATGCCTATGCAAATCTTCCCTATTCATATAGCAACACTTCATTTCAAAGTACTCATGTTTGCTTTGTCGATCAATGAGTTGAAAATCTTCAATAAATTCTTTATGGATCATTCCTAGCAAGGAACTAACATCTGAAAATTGTAAGACTTGCATGTGCCTATATTCACTAAGACTTTGGAGCTATTCTCTTAAAGCTTCCATCATTCTAGAGACAAATTATGTCAATATGTCTTTAAAAGACATATTTGGCCTTGTCATTTGAAGATCTATCCAGGCATTGAATTCATGTAGTCGATCTCTCCATTTTGTTAGTGAAATATTATCAAAAGTGAACTATGGACTTGAAGTACGTGTATAGACAGGAGTTACTTATGGTCTGACTAGTTATGTCATTGTTTCAATATCTTCAACTTCAGGTTCAACTTTTGTGTGGTTGAGAAGAGCGTTGAACAATCATCATCATTTGATATATCTGAGTGTTGTAAGTTGTTATGAGCTTTTTGAGTTTTATGTAAAAGAATCAAAGTCTTGACTTTCAGTGTGATTATTATACCTATTTGGTACTATATGATTTTCAGAGTTATCTGGAACTGGTTGAAGGGTAGCTATAAACTCTTGGTTAGGAATGAGTTCTTTTGATATGTCTAGGGAATGTCTTTCTTTTGGAGGAGAAGTTGAGGGTGTATTTATTTGTAAAGGTTTAGAAGTTCATAGAATGTCTTTTGCTGACGGGTTTGACTTAGAAGATTTTGATGGTTTTGCATAAGTTTGTCTAAACAATAAATAGGGCATTTTAAGACATTTATATAGTCAGTAGCGTCAGGATAGGATGAAGTGTTATAAGTAGGTCTTACAACTAGAAATGTCAAGGGGTATAATTTATATATAACTCTGGATTGTTTTTTTGCCATATCTGATTGGATTCTTTTGAGCTCATCTCGAACTTTTTGCAGTTTTCTTTCCTTTTTAGAGAACTCTGGTTCACAATGTTGCTAGTCAATATAACTTCTCAGGTCTGAATCAAATTGGGCAGCTTGATTGAGTAGTAGTTGATGTAATTGTCGCACTTGGAGAGATATGACATCAACCTTTGAATTTAGTCCTTGTATTTGTTGAGATAAACCATTAGACTTTGAATCAATTCTGTGAACGAAATTTTTTTATGCTATAACATTTTGTGTCTGCCAATTTAGTATTTCTTCTGCTATAGAAACTGATACGTGATTGCCGTGTGGATTGATACCTGTGGATCTTGAGTGTAACCTTATAGATACTCCAGTGGTTTTATTAGTTTGGGCTTCCAAGGGTGGAAAAATCTTCTTCATATGATCTCATCATTATACAATGTAATGGTTTGGGGATTTCCTTAGGGATTGAAGAAATTATTGGCATAGGGCATTTTGGTTAGATCAAGTGTTCTTTTCCAACTACTCTCAATAGTTCAGAGAAATCTTTTGGTCTAGGCTTAAGATTCCTAAGAGTAATCCAAGATCTCGAGTTAACATCGTCGTCATGTTTAGGTTGGATCATTTTTTTTGGTTGACACTTAGATTTTAACTTTTTGCTAAGCTATTCTCTCCATTGAGGGATATGGACTTCGTCATCACTATTAGAATCGTCATCCATCCAACATTCACAATCTAAAGTGCACATAGATGAATCTAAATCCCAGATGAAATATCCATTTATGTGGCTGACATATACCTACTGTCCATTGAGAATGGATTGGAGGGCCATTAACACCTTCTTCGTAAGAAAATCTTGGAGTAATCATCGTTATTGGCCTAGAGGAGGTTTCGGATGATTTTGGGTGTTCTTCAGGTTTGTTGAAAATGGATTTTTACCATTCCAACCTTCAAGCTTTTCAAAATTAAAGAAGTGATAGTATGAATGGAGCACCAACGAGGAGTATGATATATTTTTTTTGTAATTATTGATCTATTCTATAGGTATTAACTCTGCCGATTTTTATGATGGCAATTTTTGTGTAATCTGGATGATTGTGGTCTCATTCTAAGACCTTTCTACTACCATATAGAGTGCATGTAATCTGGATGATTGTGGTCTCATTCTAAGACCTTTCTACTACCATATAGAGTGCATCTTGTGTAGAGTTTGGAAAGTTCAGATCAAGAGCATGGTTCTACAATCTATATGTGATATAATGATGGTGTATGACCATGATGGCAGTAGGGTCCTGGTTAGCTCCAAAAATTTGGATTTGAACCTCTAGTCTTATGGGTAGTGTTGGACCATCAAGTTTGATGTTAAAGTTCGAAGCAATAGTCATAATGACACTTCTATTGTTGAAAGTGGTTAAGAGGGTTTCGATTAAGGCATTATGATAAGATGTTTATGCCATATCAAGAAGAAAAATTCTAGTTGTTGCTAGAATTCCTTTTCTTCTATGTAATGTTAAGACCATTCGAATAGCGTCTACATGAAGATATGTGTAACTCTAATCTAACCATAATGATGTTAGCTCAAAGGGAAACTCCATAATTACGTATTGTTCTACAGAAGTGGAATTTAGACTGCTTTGGTCTAATCTGGATCCTTGGATCAATTCTTTAAGATGAGGTCGATGTGTGGAGTTTAAGGAGTGAATACTCTGTAAATGATTTAGATATATGATATGGACTATATAGGCTTAATAAAGGTAGCTGAGTATCATGGATTTTTGTGTTTTTAGGTAAGTGGGTAAATTGTACAAGGTTTTTTATTTTATTGGAGAGCGTTTTCTTAAGATGAGGAGGACATTTTTTTAAGAAAGAGATGAAGAGAAATGAATTGGATTTGATGAGGTTGAAACTTTACTTGTGTTTATTTAGGCCTCTCCTTACTCACTCTTATTAACAATAACTTCATTTGGTGGAGTTAGTGCTTATAGAGTGGACCATAAGACCTAGATTCCACGATAATTGCCATCACAACAATTGGCAAAGTTAATGCCTGTGAAGTGAATCACGAATTACGAAAATGAATTTCATACTCCTCATAGGTGCTCCATTCATACTATTACCCTCCAATTTTGAAAAGCTTGAAGGATGGAATGGTAAAATATGTTTTCAGCAAGTCTGAAAAAGAATATCCAAAATCATCCAGAACCTCCTCTGGGTTAATAATGATGATTGCTCCATCTTTTTCTTATGAAGAAGGTGTTAGTGGCCTTCCAATCTGATGGACATATGATATATGTCAACCATGTCAAAGGACATTTCATCTGGGATGTAGATCCATCTGTGTGCGATTCAAATTGTGAATGTGGGATGGATGACAATTTCGACAGTGGTAACAAAGTCTATGTCCCTCGACGAAGAGGAGCCCGACAGAAAGTCAAAATCTAAATGTGAACTACAAAAGAGGATTCAACCCAAGCATGTCTACAATGATGACTCGAGACCTTGGATTGGTCTTAGGAATCCAAAGCTTAGACCAAATGATCTCTCTAAACTATTAATAGTAGTTAGAAAAGAATATTTGATTCAACTAAGATGCTCTATGCTAATAATTTCTTCAATCCTTAAGGAGATTCCCAAACCATTACTTTCTATGATGATGAAATTATATGAGGAAGATTTTTTACTTTTGGAAGCCTAGACTAAACCACTAAGGTATTTGTAAGGCCGTACTCAAGATCAACATGTACCAATCCACACGACAATCATGTACTAGTTTATCTAGTAGAAGAAATACTAATTGATAAACATGTTGTAACACAAAACAATGTCCTCCACAAAATTGATTCAAAGCTTGATGGTTTATCCCAATAGACACAAGGACTAAATTCAAATGTTGATGCTATATCTATTCAAATGCAACAATTGCATCGATGAATACTCAATCAAACTATCCAACTTGATTTGGACCTAAGAAGATATATTGACCAATAATATTGTGAGCTTGAGTTCTTTAAGAAGGAAATAGAATTTCAAAAAGTTCGAGAAGAGCTTAAAAGAATTGAATCAGATATGACTAAATAACAATCCAGAGCTATATATGAACCACACCCCTCGACATTTCCAGTCATATAACCTACCTATAGTACTCCATCATATCCTAATGCTACTGATTACAAAAAGTCTTCAAAATGTCTTATTCGTTGTTCAAACAAACCCTTGCAAAACCATCAAAGCCTTCTAAGTCAAATCCGCTAACAAAAGACATTCCGTTCACTTATAAACTTTTACATATCCATACACCACTAACTTCTCCACCAAAAGAAAGACCTTCCCTAGACACAACAAAAGAATCCTTGCCCAACAAAAGAATTCAATCAGTTTCAGATAACTCTGAAAATTACACATTACCAGATAACTCTAATAGTCATACTGACAGCCAAGACTCTGATTCTTTTACAGAAAAACTCAAAAGCTTATAACAACTTGCAGATCTCACTCAGATATCTCAAAATTATGATGGTTGTTCAATATTTTTCTTAATCATACACAAAAGTTGAACTTGAGGTTGAAGATCTTGAGTTAATGATAGAACCAGTCAGACCATAAGTAACACATGTCTACAAACCTACTTCAGGTCCATGGTTTACTTTTGAAGATGTTCCACCAACAGAATGGAGAGATAGATTACATGAATTCAGTATCTGGATAGATCTTCAAATGACAATATCATATATGTTAAAGGTATCTTGATGGAATTTGTCTCCAGAATGACAGGAACTTTAAGAGAATGATTTCAAAGCCTTGCAAGTCTTACAATTGTCAGAAATCAGTTCCTTGTTAGGAATGATCAATAAAGAATTCATTGGAGATTTACAATTCACTAATCGACAAAGCAGACATGAGTACTTTGAAATGAAGTGATGCTTTATGAATATGAAAGATTTATATAAGCATTTTCGAAGAATATCTGAAGAATATTATATGTTCAATGGCTTTAATGATGTCTATCTTTGATACATATTCATTGGCTTCCTTCCTAATGAGCTGCAGCCTGAATTACAAAGAACAATTAAGTTTCTTCACAAAGACGTGTAAAATCTCTCTCGAAGAAATCTACCAATTAGCTTTGGTAACGCTAGACAAATTATCTTAATAACATAAGTTCTTCAAAACTATGCTAAAAGATGGACCTAAACTTAAATAAGCGTGTAAGAATCCGTACTTAAAGATTAAATGCAAATACGCGAAGAAATGTGCATGCAACACAAAGAAGGAGAAATATTTCAGAAGAAAACTATTAAGAATTCATCCTTTCAATATAAGGAAGAAAAAGAGAATAAATTCTTCAAGTAGTGTGCTTCTGAAACTAGAAAATTAGACTAATGTTACATTTGTAGACAACCAAGTCATTATGCAAAAAGGTGCCTAAAAAGTCTAAAATGGATATGAAAAATCTTACATTCCATGAAGCTGTGATGCCCATAAGAGATGACGAAGACATCAAATCTCTTTTTGAACAATAGTCTAGCAAAGATGAAGAGACATTGTTCGCCCTACCTGACTATGAATCTACTGACGATGAAGTCTCTTCTATTGAAGATGAAGACGATGAATCGATGTATACGATGAAACAATCTTGCTTTAAGCATGAACTCAGGAAGCTAGTAGTAACGTGACCATATGTCAAGTTACAAATCAATCCCAACTATCGGTTACATGGATACAAGCTCTTGTAGAAGTGTAATGAGATCACATGTTCTTCTAACAGAAGAATGATAACTATATTAAGAATACTTTATTGTAGCTGATAGCAAATCCTTTAAGATAAACTTTATCATAAAGAGAAGGATTGAGATAAAGTTCTTCCTAAGCCGTATCGTTTGGACAAAACTATTGGGAAATAATCTTTCTGGTCCTAACATACTTATTGGGATGAATGTCTATTGTTAAATAGAAAAGTTACAAATTTTGCTACAGGGGATTTGTTACAAATAAGATTTTTCGTGAGTGCATTGAAGACCATAACATCTTCGAGCTACAAGAAGTTCCTTCTAGATATGAGAATATGATCACCCTTACAATATTGCCCGGAAAGTTATGACCAATTCAATCATCTACATTCATTATGACAAAATGCAGACTTTTATGTCCAATCACCTTTTAAAAAGAATGAAGACATTAATCAAACAAAGGCAACTTATCTGGGAATGAATCTAGATGACTTAAAGATGGTACATGAAGAATATGTTATACTTCTAAAATAAGGACTGAGTGAGTCGATCAAATCAAATTGGGCATGTCAAACTTTTGTGGAAAAAGGAGGAAAAAAGAGGTTAGTTATTAATTATAGATCTAATGGTTTTTGGAAATCGTGAATTATATTAAGGATTTCATCTCTCATGTGTTAGAATATGTTAGCTATCAAAGTTATTGAAGAAAAAGCCACCATTATGGAGCCCTAACTAGACAAAGGCAGTCAAGCAATTAGAGAAGATCAGTCAACATCCACCTCCATTAAAGATTCCTGACAAAGGAAAACAAATCTTGCACATTGATGATAGTGAAAATTTTTGGGGAGAAATTTTAATAGAAGAGATAGAAGGAAAAAGGTTTTACTGTGGACATGCTAGCAGACAATTTAAACCCTCGAAAAGTATTATCACGTAATCTACACAGAAATTCTAGTAGTCAAAAGAGGTATGGAAAAATTTAATTTCCACCTTAGCCCTTATATCTTTACAGTAGAAATGGACAATACGTCCTTTCTAAAAATGCTAGATTTAAACAAAAAAACTTTTACAAAAGAGTCAATTGCTTTGTTGGAAAGATTGATTTTTCCACTATAAATTCACAATTCACCACATCAAAGGCCACCAGAACATCCTAGCTAATTTCATCTATCGGCCTCAAAAGCATATCAACCTTATTACTCCCTCTAGAAATATTTCTCTGAGTCTTTCAACGACTGACCTGTCCAGCATTGCCAAAACAAAGAAATTCTTCCTTTTTATTGCAAGCACACTCACTACTGTTGATGAAATAACTTCTTTTGCCCATTTAAGCCTTTTCTATTGCCTTCACTTCTTCCTCAACCAAAAAAAATTATGTTACTGCTATCATATCTCACTGTGTTTTTCATCAATGACCCGCTCTCAGAAATGCATTGTGGTACTTATGGGCACTCTTTACCCTATATGCATGTGCTATCTCTCTTCCTTCTGTATAAGTATATCAACATTTATATGATAGAGAAAATGAAGGTTTCCTCTTGTGGACTTTCCTTGGGTGGTATCAACCATTGATGAGATGGAAAATACAACTCTCACAGGTTATTGAGGATTTTAGGTTATTGGAGACTCCATTAGAGAAGCAATCCACCCAATGTTTCTTTGTTTTTCGTTGCCCATATAGTGTAGCACATGATGAATCTATCTACTATAAGAATTAGGTGTATTTCCACCATACCTCAGTCCAATGGCCAAGATATAAGGAAAATGTCCTTAAAAGTCTTAGGCATTTTCTTAAATATGCACCGCTAACTATCTTTACATCCATTGGACCTTAGCCAGGAGAATTCATTCATGACGAACTCCAAATGCCAGACTTACATCCCAGATAGCCCAATAGTGGTGGTTATTTGACATCCCAGATAGCTAACAACACGATTGGAGCTTCCTCGTCAAATTTGCAATCATGGAAAAAACCTATTCGACAAGAATGATGATTAGGATTATGGGTCCCTCTATTTAAAATAGTTTATCTTTTGTGTCTTTTATGATATGACATCGTTGTTATCTATTTGCTACGCAATGTGACATTGTTTTTATCTAGAATAATAGATGTGATGTTCTTATTTAAAATAGTTGATGTGATATTGTTCTTATCCGTTTAGGGTGTGATGTGACTTTGTTATTATCCAAATATGTTGTCTTTTTGTAATCTCCTTTCTCTATATAAGCAAAGGACCTCTCCTATTGTATTCAAGCTTTATTAGATCGAAGTAAGAAAGCTTCATTGTATTTGAAAAAGATTGCTATTCAATAAAAGTTATGTCTCTATATGACTTCTCTCTAAAATCTCTCTCCCTTGAAAGCTTAAGTTTTTAATAAGTTTACTTTTGTCACATAGAGATATAAGTATGCTCTGCGCTTTCCTTTGTATAAGGGTCTTGTGCATTAAAAAATATCGGGCCTGGTTTGGGTGGGCTCGCACTATTTTAGGTTTTGTCCCATTTGGTTCAGCGAGTTGAACTACAACCTCTGGTGGGTGTGGGGCTCGAACTCGAGACCTCAGGGTTTTGTTGGGTGCATGACCCACGCCTCTTACCACTGAGCTACGTTTGGTTTGGGTGGGTTCCGAAGCCCACAGGGGAGTAGCCCCCGCTTATGGATTTGCCCAAATCTCTGAGCCGTGGCCCGTTAGATATTGTCCGCTTTGGTCAGGGGTTCGAGCTCAAGTGGTGAGAGGCGTGGTCCATGAGACCAACAAAACCCTTTGGTCAGGGGTTCGAACTCAAGTGGTGAGAGGCGTGGTCCATGAGACCAACAAAACTCTTTGGTCAGGGGTTCAAGTCGCAACTCCACCCTGGCAGACCAAAGCGGACAATACCTAACGGGTCACGGCTCGGAGATTTGGGCAGATCCATAAGCGGGGGCTACTCCCATGTGGGCTTCGGAACCCACCCCCTCTATTTCAATTATTAAAATACCCTTAACTAATTAAAAGTTCATTTTACCTTCCTCTATTTCAATTAATACCAAAAACGCCCTTCTTACAACAAAATTCTAGATTTTCCCTTAACTTTATGACAAAGTCATTATCTTCTCCCTCCCCTCTTCTTTTCTCTTTTCTTCTTTCATTATTTTCCAGCACATTTTCTCCCTTTTTATCCGTTTCAAAAATTATCTCAAACAACTACAACATGCAATCCAACTAAAAACTAGTGTAGGATGATCAAAAATCACAAATAAAAGGCATTATGTGATTGTCAACTTCCACAACTCCTTCCAATTTTTCTGCAAAACAAACAAAATGAGGATACTTATGATGAAAGAGTTACATACAGATGAACAGTGTGTTTTTATACACACTTACCAAGCAACCGACGACAGTGTGTTTTTATCCACGAATCCGAAGACCAAGCAAGTGCATTTTGCAGCATCCGACGACATTAAGAACCAGCAGGCTTTCCAATACAAGGAAAGTACAACGGGAAGCATGAGAAGGATTCAATGCAAACTGAAGTGGAGAGTAGCTTCATGGCTAACTTGAAACACAAGAAGCTCCACATTTAAGTAGCAGGCCTAGAAATGGACCCAACAAGCTTCAGAGGGGAAAAGTGATTAGAGGAAGTAGAATGTGACATGAAAATGCACATAACAATACCAACTTAAGGGCCAAATATTCCCGTTCTTCTCACCTTCTTTGGCCTGGTCTGGCGCTACCTTTTACTCGCATATCAAAAGAAAACAAGTCTTCTTGTATGCCAAATGTCATATATGTTATTCTTTCTTTTATCATTTATTATTACATATATATAAACTGATGATAATTGATTTGTACTAAGACAAAGTTTATAGCTACTTGTGCAAATGGCAAGTATAAACAAAGAAATTTTTTTATTAAGGATCAAGGAACCAAGAGGTTATATATAGCTTCTTACATTCTGAATGGTTTACACAGGTGACAATTTGACATAGAGGTTCTCTTATCTGCAAGTTATCCTCTTAAACTTCAATATCTATGTTACTCCAATAATGCTATATGTACTTTTGTAAAGCCTAGCTGGAACATGGTCTTTCATCATTGTCGTATACTGAATGTACCCAGATGGAGCTTCTGTATAGCAATATCCTTACTTGTCAAGGCTATTTGGGATGAGAGGAACCTTCAAAATTTTCAAAACAAAGGCTCAACCATGGAGCAATTCCACCAACGTATATATTCGAAACTCAGAGAATACTTCAGTCTTCACAAGCTCAATTCCCTTATCGCTGAATACTGGTCTAACACATGGAAAGTTTAAGCACGTTAAACTAACTCACTAGGCAATATTATATATTGTTTATGTTAGGATAATTGTGTTGAACTGTTGTCTTTTTCAATAAAGACTGATAAAGAATTTGTTAGTTTTGCATATATGATAATTGCAGAAAATAAAGAACACCAAAGATTTATTTGGTTCGATAGCTTTAATGTTATCCACATCTAAGGACACGGGCGGATCCAGGAAGTTTTTTCAGTAGGGGCAAACAAAATTTTCAGTAGGGGCAAAGCTTCAAAATAAAATTTTGTGGGGGCAAAAACTAAAAAAAAAATTACATAAAAATTTTAGAAAAATTTTTTGGGGCAGTGGGGGCACCTCCCTGTATCCGCCACTGTCTAAGGATCCCACACTTGTGGTTTCAACTAATATCAAGAAGAAGAGAAAAATTACAAAGTTTGAGTGTTTATCTAAAATACTTACAAGAGTCTATGAACTCTCCTAGTACCCACAGATAAGTACCCTAGCACACTCCGAAATATTTCACTCTAATTCTTACACACTCTCTGAATTTTGCTTACAATGTAATGAGAAAATCATCTGTCCTGATGCTTGAATTGTGTCCTGTTTATAGGGTCTGACATAGTTGATTACGAATGGACTTTGAATAAGTCAAACATGATGCAGGTGCTCTTCACGTGATCCACTAATGTATACTTTTGAAGCTGTGCGTTTTGTATTGTTGTAGTCGTGTTTTAATTGTCTCCAGATGTATTGGATACGACAGTGTTTTGAACAATACGCTTCTGACTTAGTCTTCCATGTGAGTCTCACATGCATGTGTCTTAAACTTAGTTGTTTTGTCTTTGACTGATTAGAACATCCGAGAGATTATCTCTCATTTCCTCTTCGACATCTTCAGACATTTCTTTTTCTCTTTTTCGATTCTTCACGAATCTTTTGTATTTGTTGTTTTTGAGTGTAGATTGGTGGAGTAAACGTAATTATAATCACATATTATTTTAGGTAATTAGATTATTCTAGAAATTCTGTTAAGCTCCTTATATAGTATGTATAAACTCTTGATTGCCTTTAATGCTTA
>JANKOD010000005.1:17345614-17361086 GCA_026284645.1 Erythroxylum acuminatum | reverse complement strand
TTAATTAGTTTATAAAATATTAAGCTATAAATTTAGTACTAACATTTTATAATAATATAATGATAATGATAAGAAGTAAATGGGATTTCATTGTTTCAAGGTAGCTTGCTGTTGAACCCAGTACTGAGTTGAGAATTTGAGTTTGATTCTGGCTTATTGAACGTTGGTGACTATGCTCTGACTTGTGTGGAAATTTGAGTATTGTACAAGGAGTGGCACTGGCACTGGAAGCTGATGTTGATGGGGCTCTCATTTCAGGTGGTGGAGCTGCACAAACTAGAATCATTGACCTAATTTGGACTCTTGGGGCAATCCTGTGAGGCTTAAATCTTCCAATATTCATTGGCATAGCTGTGTACATACTAGATGAAGGTCGCTTGCTAGGCATTGATGCCACTGAAAATGGAGTTTTGGAACCAAAATGTGTCTTTGTTATGTATGCATAATCATTCTTAGTAGTGTTATCAAACGAGGGAGTTCTAAATTTGCTAGTATTAAACATGAAACATGGCCTGTGCACATTACTTGAATTTTATGAATTGCTTGATCCCTCATTTTCAATGGGTCTCTTGACCACATCTATTAAAGATCCTACCCATTTCTCCACGTGCTTCAATGCTTCAGGAACTATATTCAGCTGCATTTTGGCTTTTGAAGGAGAGGAAATTTCGTCACTTAATGAAGTTTGTGGCAAAATCTTTGAAGCAGTCCTTGGTGAGGATGGACGAAGCAGAGACACAAAGGAATTTTGTTGATCGTTAGATCATCTAGACCAGTATCTAATAAAAGATCAAGAAGCCTCCAATGTTGATAACTTGTGGTGTTACTAGAGGTTGAGGAAGATGTAACAGAGATAGTGTCTATATAATCCTTGAACACTCTTCTTCTTGCTTGGTTATGATCCCTCTTTCTGGCTTGCTTACTTTCATGTATGGATCCAAGGTTTGAAAGGCTTCTTGTCATAACTGCTTGATCGTATGCTTCACAATTATCTACTTCTTTCTTAGAATTCGAATCCAAGTTTGGCACTGCCTAAGTGTACACAAGTTTGAAACTCCTATAGATATCAATATGAGAAAAACTAGAAAAAAGGAGATAAGTTGAGATAAATATTATACTTGTTTTCAGAGCCGACTAGGCTGCTATTACAACATTCTTCTCGACTTGCTTTTTTGTCTTTGCAAGATCACTTGTAAAGCTCATACCAGATCTACAGTACAAGTGAAAATTGGTGCATGACCAGGGCCTAATCTTACAGTACTGTAAAACTTGCAACAAAACACGTATTAAACAAAGAAAAGCTCAACATACAGCTCGAATATTTTTTACTTCCTCTCTACTTTAGAATTTTGGCATTCACTTCTTAAATAGAGATATGGAAAATAGTAAAATGAGGAGAGAAGGAAAACACTTCCAAAAAACACCAAAAAGAAGAACAAGACAGAGCATGTCGGTAAGAAATTTAGCACTTTAAAAAGAAACGACATAAACTAAGAAGACATAAGAGCTCGAGACCCTACCTTCAAAAATTCACGCCGCTTGGCAGGAGTCCAGATCCTCTGTCCAGTTTTATGGTGTCTTATTCTATCCCATGAACCTCAGTCATTCATTTATGTAGGTTCCGCGTAGGTCCCGCATAAATAAACATGGGACCCGCATAAATGAATGGCTTAAATTCATGGGACAGAATAAGACACCATAAAATTGGACAGAAGATCTTGTCTGCAGTTATAGTTCTTAATGAAACTGTAATTAAAGACTATCAAACACCAATTCCAAACGTTATTAGTTTTTAGGTGCGGTGATACGCATCATCCTATGGTATTGCCTTAGGTCTAAATGGGTGGCCCGATCCCAACTAGGTTTTTTATAGCCATCGATTTTTGAAAATTAATGCAATATATATCGTCAAGATTTTCAAGGGATTTTTTTTTAATTTTAAAGGTACATTAATGTTAGATTGTTCAGGAATTTTTCTTCGAGATTATATGAATTACATATTTAATATACATTTAATTCATTATATATTTAAAATAAATAACTTAAAAATAAATTCAATATATAAAATTCTTTAAATTCTAAAGTATTTTTCCCTTTCAAATGGATAACATCTCCAAAGCTTGCGATTTTACTTCTTATAAAATTTATTCCTATATTAAAAGAAAAATAATTTAGTCTATTATCATACGAAAAACATTTAAATTATGAAATGTAAATTATATTCCAATTGTAAATAATAATTATTATTATTATGAACAATACAATTATAATTATGATTACATTTACAATAAAGAAACCACATTCACAATTTAATGCAACTTAAACCCAAATATGATATGATGAATTTAAAACCACACTTAATTGAAAGATGGTCAGAACTTGACTTTATAGTCCAATTTTGACATAATCAAATTTTGAATTAAATCAATATCATTTTAATTATTTATTTTTATGAATGGATGAGACAAATTCAATAAGTGAAAATGAGAAAGACGACGATGATGATGGCAATGATTGAGTATTGATAAAAACTTTGTTTTTAAATTTTGAATAGGTTAATAGTTTTGCTTCATATTTTTGAGCAGGATTTTCATTATGTTTAAATATTTATTTTATTTTATTTTATTTTTGGTGAAATTTCAAAGTTATGTTTAGCAAATATTTCTTGATATGTAAAATATTACTTTTGGATTATCAATATATGTACTTTATAAGAAAATATGTAAATGTGTTTGCAAATAATAATATTATAGAAAAAACTGTGACAAGTAGTTTTTTGTTCCTAAAATTCATACAATAATGGCAAAACTAATCATTATAATAGTTAATTTTAATATGTTATTATAACAAAAATAGTTATCATTAATTTGTTACATTTATATTGATAATAACCTTTGTAACAAAAATTTGATGACCAAGTGACAACAAAATTTTTTGTCACAACAATTACGAATAGTAGTGAGACCATAGAGATAGTTTCGTTTTTGTGGCAATATTAAGTAGATACTAACTAATTGAATTTTTGTTAACAAAAGTTTTCATCATAAAAAGTAAAATATCGTATGACGGTAAATTGTTTCGTCACAGTAAGTGAAAAATATTAGTGAGCAAACTATGTTTTCTCACAATAGATAGAAAATATTAGTGACCAATATATATTTTGTCACAATTACAATTCATTCCCACCAAAATTACTTTGGCGTCAAATTGCATATGCTTTTAATAACAGGACTTAGAGATAAAAGAAAATTTGACACTATTAATATAGTAATAGTGACAATTTAATTGTAAAATATACTAAATTGTTACAATTACCATTGTATTAGTGACAAAATAAATAAATCATCACAGTTAATCCAAAGAGTAGTGTCAATCAATTGTTTTGTCACCAAAAACCTCATTTCTATTACAAAATGATAGTTAGTCACAAAAAAGATGTCACTAAATTATGAATAGTGATGACCATGGTGATTTTTTTTTGTGACAATATTAAGTAGATAGCAACTGATTGAATTTTTATTGATGAAATTTTTTCACAAAAAGAAAAATATGAAGTGACGGTAAACCGTTTCGTTACAGCAATAGAAAAATATTAGTAACCAAACTATATTTTGTCACAACAAATAGAAAATATTAGTGACCAACATATTTTGTCACAATTACGATTCATTCTCGTCAAAATTATTTTAGCACCAAATTGCATATATTTTTAGTGACAAAACTCAGTGATAAAAGAAATTTTCACACTATTAATATATTAATAGTGACAATTTAATTGTGAAAGATACCAAATTGTCACAATTATCATGTATTAGTGACAAAAAAATAAATCATCATAGTTAATCCAAACAATAGTGTCAATCAATTATTTTGTCACCAAAAAACTCATATCTATAACGAAATGATATTTAGTCACAAAAAAGTTATCATTAAATGTCTTAATTCTTGTAATGAGATTAAAATAATATTATTTACTTAATTAATTCATAAAATTAATTTATATCTAAAATTTATTTAATATTTAATAATTATTATCAATAATAAAAATATACTTAACAATAACAATCAAATTTTTTTTTGTTTTATTCAAAAATAAAATTGGAAAAAAAATTAAAATTTACAATAGAAAAATAAAAGTTAAAATATACAACCCTTTAGTAATCAATATGACACTTAAGTAAAACACTTGTAAAATTGCACAAACAATATTGTTGTGAGCTATACTTTTGATTAAAGAGCGCCCAATTTTTTCATGGCTCACATAATCATTATAGTTAATATTACCTTAATTCTTCCTATATACTCTAAAGTATACATATGTTAATAAGAAGGAGTAATTTATGCAATTTTAAATATAACCAATATGAATACTATAATGATCATGTAATTAGTTCGTTAACTAATGTGTGGGCAATCCATTCATATAATTCTAGTTCTGCATAGTCTTTTTTTTTAATTTACTTTGGGTTTATCTACATCCAAATATTTTTGTATTTTAAGTTGATAACAAAAAAACATGAATGGTGTTTTTAGATGACAAAATTGTAAGTTTATGTATTGATAAGTCAAGTTTTATCAACCAAATATTTTCTAAAACTTGTGTTGGTAATTCATGTTGACGACTACTGTCTCGGCCAAGCTTGTTTTAATTCTCCAAAATAATCTTCATTGTTTGGGATTCTTCAATGTTTCCTGATATGCATCACATTTATTATACATAGGAACATATGCATTGATGATAGACTTGTGTACTAATGATATTTTTAATTTTATGTATTGAAAATCTTTTTTAAAAAATTACTACAGTCTATACAATCTTCAATCTTAAGACCTCTAAAATATGGATACAACCTCTCAAGTACTTGAAGTAGGAAATAATATGTATATGAACCCTATCTGTAAAGTAATTTATCAAACATGCTAATTATATTATAGAAGTTTGAGTCTTAATAGAAACCAACATATTTAGAAAAGAAACCAACATATTTAATTGAATGAGATTATAAAATATGGGCAGGAAAAGAAAAAACAAGATATATACCTAGCTAGACTAGAGAGCTTTTGTTTTTATTTCTATAATCTTATTTCTTTGTCATTAAATAGCCTTGCTAATTAATTTACCATCAACCAGGAGCATTTGCCGTCTTCAATATCTGTTGCAACCTGAAAATTTATAGTAAGTTCTAGTTAGTGCTGAAAAAGTTCAGTATCATGAACTTCAACTGAAGAATAAAATTGTTTGACTCCCTTACCGTACCAGTCACTTGAGTGTCTCCAGAACAGTTTAGATAATCATCCTACAAAATAGTCAGAATACATCCTGCGTTATAACTTTGACAACATATCAGGAAAGCACAAATAGCACATGCTTTATTAGCCGCTGATTCAGGATTCCAATTTCATGTGCCTCTAGTTTCCCTCGTTCATAAGAAGAATCAAAATCTTAGGCAGCATTAATGAGTACCTGTACTTGGAAATAGGCTTCCATTTCAATTAAAATCGTCCTCGTCTCAACATGGCCATCAAGATTTTCACCTGCCATTAGCAGAGCGCATGCAACATAAGTGCTTAGGGGGATCAATGAACAAGCTCTCAAAACAAATAGGTTAATCAGCTACATGTATATATGTACAGTAGCCCTTTCACTCTCATGAGAGCACCCAACCTTTCCTAAGGTTAGAATCGTGAGATCCAAGGTAGGCTGGTTTTATCGAAGACAATAAAACATTAATTTTATCAATATTCACAATCATACCGAATTCTAGTACATTTGGAACAGAAAAGGGCTAATTTGCACCTTCGTGAGTGTTGTATGAGAGTTATGTATAATGTCATCAACAACAAGACCAAATCCTTGAAGCTGCATGCAAGAGCCCATATCAAAAGTGTCACAAAAAGAGCTTAATCATAATCAGGGCAGGTAACAAAACAGTGTTGATCCAAAAACATACCCATGTATGCACCAACCAAGCACTGATGCAAGAAAAATTTCTTCATCACTCACTCCTTTTCCTTCCTTGAGTGATTTATAGCAGTAACTAACAGAGTCCTCGATCTATCATTCCTGCAAAGGAGATCATATGGAGGGTAGTTTAGTCGTGATCATGTCATTCCAAGTAGAACTTGATCTCCTCCCTTGAATACAGAAATCGTATTCCTAGCCTTTCACATGTCAGAACACTACCTCTTGGAACATTGTGATCCTGAATTTGCAGAATATGGGGCAAAAAGGCATAGTTAGTATCAAAATTAAGTTCAAGAACCCGGATCTGCGGAATAGAGCAAGTGATACTCTTAATCTGCTCAAGAATTTTGTCCGCATGAGACAGTTTGACAATGATAATGTCAATATTAACATGTTAATTAGTTCGTGTAAATGTAATGACCAGCCAATATCCAGATAAGTGGGAAGAGCGAGGACTCCACGATCAATCCACTGGTGAGGATAATCAGTGTACTCAAAACCAGAATCCTGAAGTAGCTCTGACTTCAAGATGGAATACACTCCCAAAAAATTGGACTTGAGATCACTCATTTTGTTTTTATTGTATATCTCAAAACCAAGCGAGTCTCGTGCAAGACAAATATGGTAAGGAAGTGTCGCGAAAAGATCCGTCTAAAAACGATATATATGCTCAATTCTCTGCTAGTAATCATTAAGAAGAATGTGCTGCGGTGCTATTTGTTTATTAAACAGCAGAACCATTCATGACGTGGTATCTGTTAATGAAGTATGCAATTCGAGAAAAACTCGCATTTGTCACCTTTATGGTTGACCAAAGATTATTCATAGAAGAAGACGCAAAGCCACTCAAATAATTTAGAGATGACTAGCTTTAAATTTACGTTCACTTGATGGTTGTTTATATTCTTACGATAAATCATTTGAATATAATTTTATATATAACAAATTATTTTAATTACTAAATATTTTTTATATTTATGTATTTTATTAATTGCATTTGCTATTTTAATAATAAAGGTAAAATCTTTGAATTAATTATTATGTAATTAAAAATTTAATGAAATCATAATTATGAAATTGAATTTATATTCATGTATTATTCTTCAATTGTTCCTAGCTCTAGTTATCAAGATGAGATATTAATAGGACAGTAAAAGGAGCACCGAATATAAATTAAAGTATGAAGATTATTAAACAAACTTGTGGGTACTTATTAAAGAATAAGTTCATTGAATTGATCTGATTATGAAGACCCCAAATAGAATATTACTTATGTATCTATGAATTTTTTCATTATAATATGTGTATAATTGATCTTTAGACTTCAGATTAGTAAAGTATCTTATATGAAAATTATTACGTTTTGATGCTACTTATGACATATTATATTTAAGGTGCTCAGTCGATAATGCTTGGATATAATATGAACCATATGAAGATAGTTGAGTAAGTTAATAAAGAATTCATCACTTAAAATAATTAGAGAGAATGTTTCACTGTTCTTGATTAATGGTAATTTAAAGAATTATTTGACCAAAGTGAACTGGGACTATAAATTATAAATCAAATACTAATTACCAAGAACGAACATGATTAGATTTTAAAAAGTGTACACTAAATCCATACTCATGTTTAATTGGAACATTATAAGACACAATAATTAAATTATACATCATAACTATACATGAACTGGTTCAGTCAAACCACGATGACATTTCTAATATTTAGTTGGATATAATATATTTCTAAATGTCAATCTTGAATTATGATTATAAATTATTTAATTATAGAATTGAAAATATCTAATTCTAATTATAATTTATAATCAGTGCCAACAAAAGCAATTATAAAGAAAAAAGTCAATTAAAATTAAGTTGGACTTAATTATGAAGCTTGAGAAACTTCAAATGTCAAATATGAGATATTTAAATTTATTAAAAATTAAATTATAATTATATTTAGAGTTGAATTTAATTATGATTAGAAATTTAAATTTTAATAAGAAAGAAACGTCTTTGTCTTTCTCTGTAAATAAAAGGAAGGTATAAAGGAGCTAGCATTCCTACCTTCACCTCTTAAAAGTTAAGTTATTTTTCTCTACCTATGGATAATGGTAGAGTATTAACACTTGGATGACTCGTCATTAATACCTTAAGAAGAAGTTTTTACAAAAATTTGAATCAAGTAAGTTGCAATTACTTATTAATAATTCATATTTTTTAAGCTATTCAATTATTAAGATCCATCGGAGAAACTATAGAAATTTATTTTTTCCATTGCACCTATGATTAGAAAATGGTTAGTTTCTCATCAGTGGTATTAGAGCCTTATTAATTTTTTTAACTTGATTAAAATTATTTGATTATTATTAATTTAGTAAATTTAAGGCGTAAAGTTTATTGATGCAAACGTTGCATGGATCCCCTGTTTATTTTATGGTCTTGTTTTTTATTATTAAAACTATGTATTGCATGCCCCTTTCTTTAGGTTACGTGGAAAACAATACACGTTAATCCCCTATTTATTTTGTGTTTTCTGGAAAAATTAATCCTTCATGCGTTCGTAACAGTATTAAAACTTAGGTGCTTAAAACCATAATCTACACGTCCCCCTAGCTTTGGTTTCTATAATAGTTGGATTAAAGAATTAGATTACACGTTCCCTCAGCCTATATTTTTGAAGAACTTGAGATCTGAAAAAAAAAAATTATTTTGATTTTGGATTATTTATGGTTTAGGGTTATGTATGTTGTATGTCTTCACTAGAGGCGAGCGTCAATACTGTACTGGTGAGACTACCTCCTCCCTCGCCAGGGGTGACGAAGCTAGTAGCATTAATTGCCACTAGCAAGGGCAAATTTGCCTTTAGACGAAAAGGCCAAAAAAGGGTAAACTACCACCGCCAGTGGGATAACATCTAAAGGAGAAGCTTGCATAAGCAACCAGAAACAATAGAGAAGTAGGCGACAACTAGGAGGAGAAGAAACCCTAATTTCTAGAAAACGATGGGACACACGACCCACTAGGGGATTATATTTGACCAAGTTAGACATGAACTTAAAGTAGAGTTTGAAATAATATAAGATGTAGTCGATAAAGTTTTTATTTACCTAAAAGATTCATAAAAGATTTGGATTAGTTTTAATTAAACTACTTCAAAGGTTAAGAGTCTGATTTGAAGTATGAAAGATGTTTGACTCCTGATACTTTTAGATAGACTTATTTAAATTATTAGGATGAGTTTACTTTAAAAGGATTTCATGCGAGAGTACACGTATAATTAGGTACAGAATGCTATAAGATTTTCGGTTAGAGTTAATGCGGCCTATTTTTGGGGGATAGTAGCTGGCACTGACCAAACCACAGGATTAGCTTGTATATCTTGCATTTGAAACTCAAAGAAAGAGAGATCAGAACAACAGAAAAATATGTCAGCTCCTGCCTCCAGCTTCAACATGGAGCCTGCAGGTAAACCATCTAGTTTTTTTCCTCTGAAAATATAATTTTCTACTGATACAGTAACATATACTTATAGCTGTGTTCTTTTTTTTTTTTCCTACCAAGAAGAAAAAGATGGCTCAGGAGATGGAGAAGAAGTAAATGACAATCCAATCGAGCAAGTGAGGTTAACAGTTCCAATCACCGACGATCCTACTCAGCCGGCCCTAACGTTTCGAACATGGGCTCTGGGGATAACAGCATGCGTGCTACTTTCTTTTGCGAATCAGTTCTTTGGTTACCGTCAAAATCAGTTATCAGTTAGTTCAATTTCAGTACAGATTGTGACTCTTCCTCTTGGAAAATTGATGGCTGCAACTCTGCCGAATAAGAAAATCCATGTCCCACTCACCAAATGGTCATTTTCACTGAATCCAGGCCCTTTCACTCTTAAAGAACATGTGTTGGTCACCATATTTGCTAATTGTGGTGGAGGGACACCCTATGCAGTGTCAATTGTTACAATTGTGATGGCTTTTTATAAGAGGAAGTTGAATGCAGTGGCAGCTATGTTGTTAGTGCAGACAACTCAGGTATGTCATTACATTCTGTACATAAAATTTGACATTAAGTTGTTGTCTGACCTCATAAAATTAACTCAGCTGGTTGGATACGGATGGGCGGGCATTTTCAGAAAAATTCTAGTGGAATCGCCTTACATGTGGTGGCCTTCAAACCTAATCCAAGTCTCTCTCTTTAGGTAGGTAGTATAATAATGTTTACTCGAGTAAATCTATCGATAATGGTACAAATGAATTATGGGACGGAAAATTTACAGGACATTGCATGATGAAGAGAAAAGGGAGAGGGGTGAAGTTACCAGACTGCAATTTTTCGCAATTGCTTTCGTATCAAGCTTCGCTTACTACACGCTTCCAAGCTACCTTTTTCCTTCATTATCTGCCATTTCCTTCGTTTGCTGGTTATGGAAGCATTCGGTAACAGCTCAACAAATTGGTTCAGGGAGAAATGGTCTCGGTATTGGTTCTTTCGGATTGGATTGGTCAACAATTGCTGGATTTTTGGGAACTCCTCTTGCTAACCCTTTCCATACTATTGCCAACATTATGGTTGGTTTCTTCATTGTTGTTTACATTATTACTCCCAGTCTTTATTGGACTAACACCTATGATGCCAAGAAATTCCCAATCTTATCCTCCCACACCTTCGATTCCACTGGTCAGACATACAATGTTACTCGCATCTTAGATCCACTTTCCTTCGACATCAATCTAAACGAGTACAACAACTATAGCAAGCTCTATCTCAGTGTATTGTTTGCTACTGTCTACGGATTGAGTTTTGCGAACTTGACAGCTACTGTTTCGCATGTGGCACTCTTCCATGGAAAGTACGGACTTTTAATTAACTCATCGATCAAGATATGTAAATTGTTAAGGTTTCATAATTAACATTCTTCTCTTTTATTTGTGCATGTTTTTGTGGATAGAACAATGATGCGATTAGTGAGCAAGGCTAAAGACAATTTGGATGATGTGCACGCTAGAATAATGAAGAAGAACTATGAAAGAGTCCCCGAATGGTGGTTTGCTACTGTTTTGGTTATAAGTGTTGGGCTTTCATTTCTTGCTGTGGAAGGTTTTAATAAACAATTACAGCTTCCATGGTGGGGACTTCTTATGGCTTGTGCTATTGCACTTTTCTTCACGTTGCCCATTGGGATCATTCAAGCCTCCACAAATGTTGTACGTACTTATTTTTTATTCCCAAATATGTTAAAAGAAAATAGTAAATCTCAAATGAAATTTTGATTAGTTTCTTGTTTGTACATGCAGCAAATGGGATTAAACGTGATAACAGAATTGATTATAGGTTATATATATCCTGGAAGACCTCTTGCTAACGTAGCTTTTAAGACATACGGTTATATCAGCATGGCACAAGCCCTCACATTTCTTGGAGACTTCAAATTGGGTCACTACATGAAGATTCCACCAAAATCAATGTTCATCGTGCAGGTACTTACAGTCAGTCCCATATTTTGAGTTACTAAGAACTTTCTTCATATAAATAAATAGATATCATGTATATTACTCGCACCATTATTGAGACAATTTGCAATTGCAGTTGGTTGGAACTGTAGTTTCTTCAACCACTTGCTTTTGCACAGCATGGTTTCTTCTCACGAGTGTTAAGAACATATGTAGACCCGAGTTGCTACCAGATGGAAGTCCATGGACATGTCCTGGGGATGATGTCTTTTATAATGCTTCAATTATATGGGGAGTTATAGGCCCACGTAGGATGTTTTCAACACTAGGTGTCTATGGGGCGTTGAATTGGTTATTCCTTATCGGTTTCCTTCTTCCATTTCCACATTGGATTTTGGCACGCAAATACCCTGAGAAGAAATGGATCCAATTCCTGAATGTGCCAGTCATCTTATCAGCCACTTCAATGTTGCCACCGGCAAGACCTGTACATTACATAAGCTGGGCAATCGTAGGAGTGATATTCAACTATTACGTTTACAGAAAGTACAAGAGCTGGTGGGCTAGACATACCTACGTTTTATCAGCTTCATTGGACGCTGGTGTTGCATTTATGGCTATACTCCTTTTCTTTTCCCTCCAAACCTTTAACATATATGGTCCAGTTTGGTGGGGTGCTGATAGTGGTGATCACTGTGATTTGGCAAGCTGTCCTACCGCACCAGGTGTTCATGCTGAAGGCTGCCCTGCAATCTAGATGTGATAAAAACTTGTTTATTTTTCTCCTCATTTAGCATTAATTATTAGTTTAGTTAGTTGGATGATGTCATTTTCATGGCTTGTTCTTTGTAATCTAAGTCCACCATTGGAACTTTTTAAAGTTATGTAGTTTAATCTGTTTCCAGCTCCGGTGGTGTTTAGTATGAGTTTCCTTTACGGAAATAGCTTTTATCACGGAGATAGTTTTTATCTCTAAACCAATCCTTATCATGAGAAAAATTTGGAAAGAAGTGATAATGCCAAATTCATTTCAATACGTTGCACCGATAAGGTAGGATTTGGGCTAACCTATATCTATGCAAATTCTACTATATCAGTTGACCTGATTTGTACTCCGTTTTTGCTCTTTGGTTTACTTTTGAAGTCTGTCGAGATTCTATCTTTCTCCAATTTACATACCGAACGATTGCAAGATCTTGGCTACCTTGGAAATTCGGATGCTTGTAACCCCCTTTCTCCAACTATCAAACCATATGCATGCATTAGAATTTTATCATACTTCTGTAAGGAAAAGGTTGAAATTATACATCACATACACATATATTTCCCAGTTTATGTGTTAAATATATATGTTCTTCTTTTTCTAATGTTTCGAGTAAAAGCATTCGAGTCTTCTAAGCTTTTTTCTTTCTCATTCTTTGATTTATTCTTGGGAAATAAGGTTCCGGATCTGTTCTTGCATGCAGCAAAATATTACAAAACTTTTTTGTTTAATTTCTTAAAAGTCAAGATTATTAAAATTCTATTAAATGATTAACACATGAATTATAATAAAACATTAATCTTAATTCATATCTTATTTCAAAGTATGATCTTTTTTCTTATTGTATTTCTCAAATCGTTTCTAAAATTGATTCATTTCTTCTAGCGAACAAGTTGAGAAAACTTTTCAACTATTGTATAAAAGGGTTAGACAACGAATGCTAGCTTCTTAAAATTTAAGCATATTTATAATAAGTTTTTGACATTTTAATAATTAAATTACAATTAAATTCTAATTGTTATTAAACTTTAATTAAAATTATAAATAATTCTAGATAAATACTAATTATGTTCAAATAAGATCCAATATCTAATATTGATCCTTATTTATTAAATATTTCATATTTAATTATAAAGTTTCTTAAACTTTATAATCAAGTCCAACTTGATTAAAATATCTCTCTCTTCAACCCGTTCTTTATGTGTGACCTATTAGGGATTCAAATATGTTGACAATGAATACAAATTATAACCCTAAATTATATTTAGGGTTAGACAAATTAAACTTCTTTAATTTATCTTTAATTATCTAATTAAACAATTTATATCTATAAATTAAGATTGACATCTAGCAACACATCATAACTACCTAAATATTTATGAATGTTAAAATAGTTTTGACTAATCTTTTTATGCATAATTTTTTCCGTATAATTGAATCATTTCATCATATAATGTTATGATTAAACATAAAGTATGAAATTAATGTCTACTTTATTTTAAGTCCAATCATATTAATTCTCCATCATTAATTATTTAATTAATGATATTTGTAATGAATATTGACTTAGTTATCCTTAATTAGAACAAGTTATAAGTGACATCAAAATATAGCAACCTTTATACAAGATAACTTTGATGATATAAGTTAAAGAATCACTTATATAATCATCACAATGAGAATTTTCATAAACATAAAAGTAATGTTCCAAATAGATTTCTCATATATAGTTCAGTAAACTTATTCTCTAACAAGCACCTATACATTTAATTAAGTATCTCTATACTTTAGTTTACGAGATCGACTACTTCCTTCATAAGGAAAAACATAACATGTACTTGTCATTTTACGTTTTATTAATGTCCAGCCTTAATAGAACAATAACTAGGGACAATGTAAGGATAATATATAAATGCAATACGAATCTCATAATTATTTTATTTGTAATGTATAATTATCTCATGATTTTATCATATACATTTAGGTATGTATAAAATAAAAAATGTCTTTAAATAATTGTCACTAAAATACAACCAATCGATTGACTCTAGGGTATAAACTAACAATTTACTACTTGCACTAAGCCAATCGTTTAAGTATCTTATGCCGTATCACCGTACGATAATCATGCTATTGCTGAGATAATGATTTAATAAGAGAATTCTACAAGATTCTTTAAGTGATTACTTACTTAAATCTTACCATTTTTTCTTAATTATCATCATAATTAAGAAAATTTGCCTAAATATATACTTGGATCTTAATGTAATTAGATTTAGAATACGTAAACGACTTCCAATCTATCCATACAGATCTAATTTTTAGAATTAAGTTGTTATCTTTTCATATCTAGCAAGAGTTATTCTTAGACAATTATATTTTCAACAATTGAAAATTAAAATTATTGTTCTTTATAAGTAATATGTCTCTACATACTCTCACTGAAGAAGACAACTATATTCTTACCAACCTTCTTGTAAATATAATAAATTCACAACCATCTCTAAAATAAACTATCTGAATTCATCATGAAAGTGAATTTTTCCAATCTTTGATATCCTTTTAACTATACATCAAATGTACAATCACTAGTTCCAATTGGATGTATTTTTATAAGATTTGAACTTTTCAAATTTCATCTTACTTTCACTATATAGCTTGAGAATTATTTCTCTTATAAATGTTCATCGAAGCAAATAAGTTGTTCAACAAGTTTGCAAGATTATATCTAACTTTTTGGACATCTCATAAATATTTTATTATTTAATTCAATTTTAAACTTAAATGCTTTATCTAAGCATCACATCCTTAAATGCTTTATCTAAGCATCCTTAAATCATTAACATTGAGTTTTTCAAAGACTTAGGGGGCGTTTGGTTTGAGGGTTTAGGAATGAAGGAATGAAATGATTGTAAAAAATAATGTTTACTTTGGGGTTTTCAATTCCAAGAGAATGGATTCATTCCATTAAATTTGGGAATCCACTAAACCCTCCAAAGAGGTGGGTATCAAGTTTTCATTCCAATATAGTGGTTACTATTTATACCCCCCACATAAGCAATTTTTATTCTTAATTATATTATTAAACTCATCATCTTCATTATTATTATTATTATTATTATTATTATTATTATTATTATTATTATTATTATTATTATTGATTATTATCTTATTAATAATAATAATAATAATAATAATAATTATTATTATTATTATTAATTATTACCTTATTATTATTATTATTAATTATTATTGTTAATTATTATCTTATTATTATTATTAATTATTATTATTT
>JANKOD010000005.1:17331250-17342995 GCA_026284645.1 Erythroxylum acuminatum | reverse complement strand
AGTCGCAAACGACACTTATTTTGAATAATTAAAATTCTTCTAAAAAGACTCTTATTATGAATCAGAGGGAGTATTAATTATTATCTTATTAGTTTTACTCTTCCATTCTTTATTAGTTGATAGGCGGTTTTAATAGGACAAGATCCTCTGTCTAGTTTTATGGTGTCTTATTCTGTCCAATGAATCTCAACTATTCATTTATGCGGATCTTACGTTTATTTATGCGAGACTTACGCGGAATTCACGTAAATAAATGATTGAGATTCATAAGATAGAATAAGACACCATAAAATTAGACAGAAAATCTGTGTTCGTTTTTTATGCCATGGACACAGCACCAACTCTTTTGTCTCAAACATCAAATATTTTCATATACATATATGTCCAGGATTTTGTTGGGAAAATATTAAAATTTGTTTTTTATAGCATTTAGCTGATTCCTTTTTTTTTTTTTCAATTTCTGCCATTTTCTTTCAGCTTCCCTTTTAAACAAACTTAGATACGCAAACTTTGGACGAAACAAAACCCGAGATGAGCAACAGAGGTGGCACGGGCGGCGGCGATGGAGGTGGCGGCCGGGAGCCTCATGGTATCGTGATACCAGAAACTGTACGGAGGACGATACGTAACATTAGAGAGATCACAGGGAAGCAACACAGCGATGAAGATATCTACTCTGTTCTTCAAGAATGCTCCATGGATCCAGATGACACCGCCCAAAAGCTTCTCTATTTAGGTATCAACATAGTCTATGACGCTATTTTGGGGTTGGGTGTTCTTTGTTTCTTCTTCATGTTTTCGTTTGGGGTGCTTTCTTGATTTATGATCTGTATTCAAAAGGCTGTGTTTCGTTGACTAAAAAATGGGAGAGAAAGATGGATTCTTGAGTCTTGTATCTGTGTTGTTTGTTCTGTGAGCTTGTGAAGGCATAACAGGGTTGTGCTTAGCTGGAAAGTTTGTACATGCTGCAAGTGCTATCGCCCCCATTTTATTTCCCTCTTATTCTTGTTTTTCACCGTTTTCCTTTTTTGCATTACGATAGTTATCTAAGTTCAGTTCTTTTGCATCCAAAGCAAAGTAATAAAGGATATGGAAAAGGAAAGTGTATGCTTTGTAGTTCTAGTTTTCAAATACTAATCATACTGAATTAAAATCAAACTGAATTCAAAAAATTTGAAAAAGGAAGCCCTTTCCCCTTTACTGCAATCTTATGCATCTGTAAATAAGTTGGGAGTTAACTATCTGCATTGATAAGTGGGACAATTGTTGAAAACTTGATTCAAGCCTATCTATCATCCGCTTGCTTCACATTACTAGTCTTATTTGGAGGAAAATTACATTTTTGTGACTTGTTATTCAGAATTTTAATGTTTCTTCTTTCATCTTCTGTTTCATGAGGTACTTTTCCTTAGTTCAAGCTTCTGAAGTAAAATTTCTGATTCATAGTAATCTTGTTTGGTTTACAGATACATTTCACGAAGTAAAAAACAAGCGTGATCGCAAAAAGGAGGTAAACCATGCTGTGTTCTGAGTGAACTTCTTGCTTTCTGTGTTTATATAGTTCTCTTGGGGGGTTTGGTACCCGTATGCTGAATCATAATCTAGCATGTCATATGGTGGTCACCACGTAGCATCTTAGCAATTGATCACTTTTTTTCCCTCTTTGCTTGTATCTGTTCTAATTGCAAGATCAGTTTGTAATCGTCTTCTTGTTTGAATGAAGACTTCAGTCAAGCAAGGGCATGGACCAAGGGGTGGTCGAGGAGAATATTCTGCTTCTTACGGATCTCCGGGTACTCAACCATGGGTTAAAAGTATGAGTTGTATTGCTTCTTGATTTATTGTGGATGGCTAAAAGAGTTATTTTCTCTTCCCAACCTTAACAAAAACATATTGCATGTATCAAATTTCTGTCTAGCATAACATGAGTTCTTTAGCCTCCTATTATCACCTTGACAGCATTGTTTTTGCGCTAGTGGATAAGTCTTGGTAACTTAAATAGGTAGAGTAACTGCATTGAATTTGGATTTTAGAAGCTGATATTGGTTCACTTTAAACAGATCCTCTGTGAAAGTTTTGGTGCCAAAGTTTAGTCATAAATATAATTTTGCACTTCAAAAGTTGTTTCTGTTTTTTTATTTATGACATTTATATTTTATCTTTTTTTTTGTTTATAATTTTTATTTTTCCATATGTTGAAACGTAGTTGGAATGGAAAGTGTAATTCTACCACTTGTCCTGAGAAGTAAACTGTTTACTGCTGATAAGTTGATTTGTGACTGCTTCTGTTAGATGCTGTTGGTAGGAGGAGTGCAGCTCCTCGAAAGGAAAATGGAGTTAATCACATTATGAAGAGAAGCACTTCAAGTTCTTTTCCAGCTGAGCAGAGACAGAGCAGCCATGCTGCACCTGGAGTAAAAAAGTAATGTACTGTAATTGAAGTTTGTTACATTGCTGATTCTAGCGTCCAGACTAAAATTTTCTGTAACTTATCTTACTGTTATAGAGACTCCACATTGGCATCAGATGGCCTCCAAAATTTGCTTGATCAGAGTTCTGGTCTGGGAATTAGCCCACAGTTGCTGGTCAGTGGAGTTGTTACCGACTCTAACAATGGTTCATCTGTATTGCCTCCTGGGTCGATTTCATCTGTGCAAAACAGTATGATTGACACTCTGCTTGAAGCTGAAGGTGACAAATCAACCCCAAGCTCTAACCAATTCCCAATTTCTACTCCTTCAACATCTCCATCTGGTGTTTATTCCTATGATTTGGACCCCATATTGGCCCCATCCATGACTCGACTTCCTGGTCCAGTGGGTACAATCAAATGTGAAGTAGGAAGTCAGCAAAAAGCTGTTCAACAGATTCCTGTTCAGGAAATAAAGCAAACTTCTTACAATAATGAGCCAGATTTTCTGAATAATGAAAACCTGTCCCCAAGTTGTGGGAACTCCATTGAGCGAAATAAGCCACCAGAAAAATCAAAGATAGCTGACAGGAATCAGTTTTCTGAATCGCTACAGCCTTCATCTTTGATGAATAATGATGAACCTTTGGGTCTTGATTCTTCTGGTTATGAAAGCCATCTCATGGAAGAGTCAGTTTCCCCTTCAAAAGGTACTGTTACAATATTGTTAGTTCTTACTGGTTTTTGTTTGCTTGATGAGCTCTAGTGATCCTAAATTGTAATTGCTACTATGTTGCTAATTTGCTGATCATTTTAAGCCAAATCCTCAGCTATATTTTTTATTTTTCATTTAATATCACTTAATATTTTAAGCATCCATCTCTGAAAATGATTTTGTAGCCGTGAACACCTCAAAGGATGCACAAGATAGAGCCAATTGTAAAATGCTACCTCGATCAACTGTTCCTAATGGGTTTGTAACTTTTCCAAATCACTTCAAAGTTCCTGAAGCTTTAAGAAGTGGCTTAACTTTTGGAAGCTTTGATGGAAGCTCAGTAGGAACAAAAGTTGACAATGGTAATTTTGGTGAGATGAATTCTGCCGATGCTATTGAATCATTATCTGGGACTGATGAAGATGCTATCAAACCTTCATCTAGGTTGGTGACTCTGAACTTTTATTTTAATGGTATTCAACTTAGTTTTATTGTTAAATCACATCTTATCCTTCATATTTGTGAAATTAGTTGCTTTAGAGTTCTGTAATCATTGAGGTTGTTTTCTTGACTATTTGCAGTAATGAAGGTATATCCTCAACTGTGCAAGTTGATCATTTTGATCATCTAGATTCTCAAGAGCATGTGCTTGAAAAAGCTAAACAATCAGATGACCATGTTGTACCTTCTATAGATTCTAAAGGTGATCACTTAAAGCAGGATACAATGTTGATTAAAGAAGACCATCAAAGCCCTTCTGTTCAAATTGTTCCAGGCTATGGACTTGGGATTGTGCCATCCATGCAGGGGAATCATCTTGTACATTTTGATGGACATGACGTGCAGTCTCAAGATGCTTCTGGCATTTCAAAATTTCCTGTAAGACTCAACATCATTTTCTCTATATGCTGTTATTTTGAAGGCATAGGCACTTTCTCTTTGCTTTTATCGCTGTTTCTATAATTGGTAATTTTTTCTGCTCATAATCTTTGTCGAGAATCCAACTAAACTGAAAAAAGGGCATAAAATATGGTATTGTAGCTTATATGGTAAGATTACATCTCTGTATCGCGTTTAAATAAGTGTTGCATCTGTAATTCTGGCGTGTTGGGTAAAATCCTGGTAGTTCGTGTATTTATATTGCCTCCTTTGCACTTTACGTTACTTTGCTAATCTAATTTTCTTTGGCAAAATTGTAGAGTGAGAATTCCACTTCCTCATCCAGTGCTAGTCCTAATCCACCCGTACAAAACTCTGTAGCTGCTGCTACTCAGCCTTTCCTTATTAGGCCTCCATATCCCCCCAATTTCTTCCACTATGGGCATTATTTCAACCCTTATTTCTTCCAACCAATGCACCAGTTCCTAGGCCACAATGGGATTCCTCAACAGCCAGCAACTGGTAGTGCGTACCTTACACCAGCAGCTACTGCTGCTGCAGTCAAATACCCACTTTCACAGTTTAAGCCATCAACTGGCCCTGGAAACCTGACTATTGGACTTCCTCCCTTGTATGGTTCGTATGTATCCCCTCCTGTTGGTTTGAATCAGGGTCAAGCTGTGACTTCTGGAAGCTCTTCGGGGAAGGAGGATCTACCTGCGTCTCAGTTGAAGGAAAGTTGTATCTTCAATGCTGGACCAGTGGTTAGCTTTGACTCCCCTGCGTATTTTCAATTTATTCTCTTGGTTGTTCATCCATATTCTTCACGGCAATCCATTCTGTCAGGGTCACTAATAAGGAATGATTGTCTACATACTTTTTAGTTCAATCATTTCATTCATCCATTGCATTTAATTTTGAACATCTGTTGAGTTCTGATTGTAAGAATTGTTTGCTTTTGATGACGTTACGTAGAGTGAAGTTTTCCCTTGGATTCGTCCGGCCGGGGATATATCCAGCGTGCAGCTCAATTCTTTATACCACCTCCCCCCTCAGGGACAGCACCTCACCTTTTCCCCTGCACAAGCTGGTCATGGTCCGATTACAGGAGTTTATCCACCACTGCAAACTGTGGGTGCCTCGTCAACCGTTAATTCACTCCTACAGCAGTCTCAGACATTTACGACAACTGTTGAAACCATGGGACTGCCATCTGTTGCATACCAACCTGAGCTCTCGCAAACAAATTGGAATGCTAGTTACTAACATTGAAAGCGCTATCCATCGTGGACTCCACCATATCATAAATGTATGGATCAAGGGAAGCCTCTTATAGTCTTGAAGAAGTGGCCTGACTTGAGTGTAAATATAGAATGCGGCCTGGAAATTGTAGGCGAATATTACAGATAGGGATAAGGAAGGTTGACCATTTTAAGTTGCAAAATGATTGGTCATCTTTTTCTGGTTTTTGCCGAAGCTATCACTTCCCTCTTCTAGTTGGCTCTTGGTGGTGGAAAATTTTGCTGCCTTTGTGAAACTTATCAATCCCTTTGAGATCCCAAGGAATTTTAAGATGCTAACAATATGTGAGATTTTGCCAATTCTCCGTTTCAGATGTCTAATCTGTAAATTACATGTTGAAAATCTGACAAGTAAATACCCCTCACTGTGTGTAGTACAATGTTCTGAATATCGTAGTGGTATCGATATCGAATTTGATTTTGGTATGGTATTATACCGATACAATATTTTAAAAACTAGATAGGATATTAAACCGGTCAAAGAAAAGTTTAAGGAATTTTACAATTATCAAATTGCCGTAATGTGAGATAAGAAAAGAAATAAGCTAAACATGTCTAAGTTAATTGAAAGGCCACAACTCACAAGTCACAATAAATGAATCCTCAAGGAATAAGTCGTCCAACTCAATATAATTCTCATGAGAACAATTAATAAATTAATAATATGTTGGGAAACAGCTGGGTGGATCTTCGTCCACTGCTGGTTTGGGTAATTGTGTATCTACTTATTGGGTGGGTCTTCCAAGTTTTTAAACACTAATGAATTATGAGGAGACTCTTACCAATGCATTGATACATAACGTAATACTAATCAGGCTACGTACTCTTACGAGCTGCTTGAGAGGGAATCAAAGTTACTAGCGTGCGTGCACATCTACCACAAAGAACATGCACGATAAATATGCTCATGTTTGTGCAAGAATATGGTTAAAATCATCAAACACAAAGCAATTGGCTAGGAAGTCCCACGAACAAACGACACAAGCTAGCACAACAACAAAGACATGTGAAAGCATCCAAAATAATATCAACTCTAATATAGATGTTGGTCTGACACTATTTAAGGATATACAAAAGTCATAATCTAAAGTATTTTAAGACTCTATTTTGTAACACTAGCTATAAGTAATATTATATGGTTATTTTGGGGGACTTGGTGAAGTGTGTGATGACCACCTTGTGATTGTTTCATAGTTTTAATCTTTCTTAACATTAAGAAGGGATTTGGAGCAAGATCTAAGGAAAATTATGAGAACTCTTCTAGATATTTCTACCTCTTCTTTCTCTTATGTTAAATTTATTCGGTTGAACATTTTTTTTAATTTTAATTGTTGGATTTATGTTTAATTACACAAATTTAATTTTAGGGATTGTCTAAAAGAATGAGAGGTGAACTATAATATGTTCTCCGTGAGAATAAACACCTTAGATCTAGAGAAAGGAAATTTTTAGACTATTGTGATAACTAAATAGGTTAACTATATTTAATGAGTTTGATTAGGTTAAATTATCTATGAGGAAGTGATAATTACCTAATTGAATATACATTTATGCCACGATAGAGGGTATAGATATATTAGGTTAATTAACTATGATAATTAATCTTGCATAATAATTAGAATTTCGTATAAGCTTTAACATTTTTTTATTAATATCTTTTCATAGTTTAGTAATTTAATTGTTTCATAAATTCTTATTTTATTTAATTTTAATGTTTGACTAGGATTAACAAATATAATAGTATAGTCTTTATGGGGTCCATACTCTAGAATACTATAGTTTTTATAACTTGATACAAGTAGATCACATTCAATCGAGTTGTTGATGTTGTTGTCAGGGACTACTTAATTGCTATTTTATTAATCTTAGTTTTTGTGTTACTTTTGTGAATCAAGGGATATTAGTGATATTACTTCATTGTAATTGTATTTCTTGTATAGTTTAAGGGCATTTTTGTAAGTATGCATCTTTGCACATGTGTAACCTAATTCTATGAGATATATATTGCAGTAAAGGGAGCGTTGGCCACTCTCCACCAAATTCTTTGTTTCTTTGTTGATTTTCAACTTTTATTCTCGTTTATTCCCTTTCATTTGTTTTCAGGTAGCTGATGCAAGATGGGAGATTTAGGAGTGACAACTTAGACAATCTATTTCAACTTAATCTTGAAATCAAGTGAACCTGTAGGCAAGTAGAGCATGAAGGAGAGAAAAGATGGCTCTAAATTAAGATAACATCGTAAATGGTATGGAACAACAACATCCACCTCGAATTCTTATGGGAGACATCTAGATGTCAATGATAAATGCAAGTCCCACATGTATCAGACTAAGTCAAAGAACTCCAAATTATGAGTTAAAATAAGTTCCTCTACTTGCTACCGACGTTCAACAGATCACCTAGTGAAAGCGAGATTACATTCATCAAAGAGTTTTACTTATAGTGAATCAAAATTTTCTACTAAATAGTGATAGAAATTAAGCATCTGCTTGAGCTACAGAGACTTGTAAACTGGGGAAACATGAAGAGGTGCTCGGAAAGGTTGCGAATGTTTGAAATCAAGAGAAAAAAGTTGCTTAAGATGGGAGAACTAGAGAACACAACGCCTATACAATAACAATACCTTGTTGGAGTCGTAGTCTAAAATATACTACTACTATATTGGTATTTTGTTGTTTATGTTTATGCTTGGAAGAAATTTTAGAAGCAAACTAGTAATGGACAATAAGTGATACTAGCACCAAAAATGTTTATGTTTGGAAGAAATTGTACGTGTTTAATACACCATAATCAAAAAATAAACTTCTCAATATTTACAAATAATGGAGAAAGAAGAATGATGGAGCATAAAGAAAACTTAAGTACATTGACAGAAATTTTAATTCCTCAATTGGCCTTGATAGAAATACTTTAAAAAACACACCCAGGGCCAGGGACATAAAGACTAAAGAGGATCTGAGATTAGACACTCAGGTTTGGAGTTGTTGAGATTTTAGAACTTTTATATCATTGTTTCTTCTATCAGTTTAGAAAAAGAGAACCATATCGTGGAAAAATCACCCCATCAGCGATACGGAATCTGGTGATAATGTTGAGGTTATATATATTTTTCAATAACGAATGGCAAGTGGACACATTTTGCATAATCTGGAAATACTTCCTTTCTTATCTTTCAAAACAAATTCTACGGAGTAAGTAGCCAGTCCACCTATATAAGATGCGTTCAGTTAGACTTGCGAAAGGCAAAAGAATTAAAACAGATTGTGAGAGAATCAGAAATCATAATGGCTTCGGCTAACAGAGATGAGTACCAATCTGAGCTACTCCAAGCTCAAGCCCACATATGGAACCACATCTTCATGTTTATAAACTCTATGTCTCTTAAATGTGCAGTTCAGCTTGGAATACCAGATATCATCCACAGCCATGGCAAACCCATGACCCTATCTCAGATCGCTACTTCCGTATCCGTACTTCATCCTACTAAAGTCCATTGCCTCTCTCGCTTGATGCGTATTTTGGTTCATTCTGGTTTCTTTGAACGAAGAAAACTTGGCCAAAGTAACCATGAAGAAGGGTTTGTTCTCACTAATGCATCTCTACTCTTACTTAAGAACAACCCATTCACTCTAACTCCATTGCTATTATGCATGCTTGACCCTATAATAACACAACCGTGGGAATACCTCAGCGCCTGGTTCCAAAATGATGATACTACCCCATTCAAGACAGCTCATGGGCGCATGTTGTGGGAATATGCTGGACAAGAACAAAGGCTTAACAAAATTTTTAATGAAGCCATGGCCAGCGATTCTCTGTTGATTGCACATGTGCTCATTAAGGACTGCAAAGGCGTCTTTGAAGGGTTGAAATCATTGGTGGACGTTGGAGGTGGAACAGGAACTGTATCCAAGGCTATAGCTAAAACATTCCCCAAAATGGATTGCATTGTGTTTGACCTGCCTCATGTGATTGCTGATTTGCAAGATTGCGAAAACTTGAAATACGTAGGAGGAGACATGTTTCATGCAATTCCTGCTGCTGATGTGATTCTATTGAAGGTATGTACATTATATATTCCCTTACAGCTAGATTCCTGTTATTTTAATAACTTTTCTACTTTCATCTTTATATATACATTAACTACTAACTACGTCCACTGTATTTTCGAAGGTCTTTTGATGATTATTTCTTATTAATGGTGACCAGTGGATTCTCCATGATTGGAACGATGAAGAATGTCTTAAGATACTTAAGAAGTGCAAGGAAGCAATTAAGGGAAGGGAAGGAGGAAAGCTTATAATCATAGATATGGTGATGGGGAACCAGAATGGTGATGACGAGGAATCAATGGAAACACAATTGTTAATTGATATGCTGATGATGGTGGTGGTTACTGGCAAAGAAAGGAAAGAAAAAGAATGGGCTAAACTCATTTTCTCAGCTGGTTTCGGTGACTACAAGATAATCCCCATGTTCGGATTAAGATCTCTGATTGAAGTTTATCCTTAACTAGCGCTAGCCCCATCTATACATTCTGTACTGAATGCACGGTTTCATGTCCGGAAGCCATGAATTGTTCGATGCTTCGACTATATTTTTGTCGTCTTGATTCTCAAGAATAACGGATGTGTCAATAAATAAATAAATAATGAGTAGTAATCAATGGTTTTGTTTTTTAGAATCATACTAGAAGTTAAACCAATAAGATAAAAATTTAAAATTTAAAAGATTCAATCGGTATTAGACCGTTATAATAAAATCGTTAAAGATTAAATAAAATTAAAAAATTTAAAATATGACTAAAAGAAATTATCTATATCTATTGAATAATTTAAAGTTTTGTTGAAAAAAGAGATTGTTAAATTAAAATTAATTGATTTACTTTTGATTTATAAAAACTTATTAATTTATGAAAAATGGACTGATTAATTTATGAAAAATGGATTGATTAATTAATAAATTGATTTATTTTAACAACAAATTGAACAAAAAAATTGAAAACTAAAATGAAAAGTTATACGGTTCAAAATACTTTTAATGCTAATTATTTTAACACCTCTGCTATTAAAGTGTCAACCATGAATCCATGCAATTGCTAAAGAATTAAAAAAAAGAGTTTTTTTTAAATGAAAAAGAATTTAAATTATAATTAAAACTAAATCGACGTTACAACAAGTTTAAGACTTTAAGTCTACCATCATATTACAATATAATCTAAGAACAAAAACTTCCTAAGAAATATAGTATGACTGTCTGCATAATAGACAACAACAAGAAGAACCAATTATAGGCACCGCTAAACTTTCACCTTCATGGGAAGACTTATTCATCATACATGATATTTGAGATTTTGCTTTCTCTTCCTAGCAGATTTCCTTTTTGCAAATTTGGATTGTACAAAAAAATTGCCAGGGATGTCTAGAACATGGTCTACAGCTAGTGGAGTATCATCATTCTCTGTTTGTTCGATATCCCCTATCTCCTGATTCTTAATTAGCCCAACAGTTGCAACTGGAGTTAGCATGTTGACTTAATCCATTTGACAATGCTACAAATATTAGGAAATGAAATCATTCGTGCGCTACTGTCTAAATTCTACACAATGTCTAGACTGGAATTGTCAAGGGTTGTCTTTCCATGGAAAATATATGTGACTACTTGTTCAGCCCTCAAACCAATTAGTTGAATACCATTAGATTGTTGTTGCACAATTTTTCAATATTTACATCTGCCTATTATATGCTACCACTGGCTACTACTATTGTTCTACCAACTTCTGTCACCATTTTTCTATGCTTAGGGGAGTTAATAATATCTGCTACTTGCACTGTCCTATTCTCAGAAGCGATAGAAATATCAGTAGCCTCATCATCTTTTCCGTCCTTTCCAATAACTAAGTGTGGAGTGTTTGTCATCCTAACCAGAGTTTGTGATTTATGCAAACTAAAAGGTGTTATAAGCTCTTCACCATAAACAACAGTAACTTTATTAACTATTTGCTTACAAGGAACTGTTCCAGTAGCACCCACCATTAATTCATCATGCCAAGAGGATTCGAAAGTCCGACCAGTAGGACAGCCTGAATCTGGCCCGACCCATTGACATCTCTAAGAAAGGTAAAGGTAGAGAGAGGTCAGAGTATTTTTTAAAGAAGTTAGTTTTTTGTTGCGGTTAAATTTGTGTAAACAAAATTAAAGTAAAAATATTTAAAAACATTTTTCACAAATTAAAATTCTAAATAATTACAAAAATTAAATTAAAATAATTAATTTAATTATATTAATCATATAATTATTAATTAATATTAAATAACTAAATAATATATATTTAATAGATGATATATCATATTGATAAAAAAGCAAAACAAAAAACAAAAGCTAATTTTTATAAGTTATAAAATTGGAAGAAATCAAAAGTAAAATTTTTAACGAATAAAT
>JANKOD010000005.1:17305045-17315711 GCA_026284645.1 Erythroxylum acuminatum | reverse complement strand
ATTTAGTCCTAATTTAGCTTGATCACCTAGATTAAGGCCTTAGATGATTGAATGTCATAACCAATGGGATTTAATTTATCGGAAAATTAATTAAGCAACATACTTGAGACTAAAGCGTAGACCAACCTTAGGATCTTGTATGAGAATACCTAGGATTAATGAACTTATTTTTAGGCTTCTTGTATTGAACACCTTTTATTCTAAATTATTATGAACCAAGTGGGTGACTCGGATTTAGAAGAGAAGCGAATCCTTATGAACATGGGGTTCGACTTGCTTAAGTGAGGTAAATCTTATATTAATCCACCGTTACAATTTTTAGTGTCCAATCTAATTGAAATCCGATACCTTAGCTGATTTCTGTCATTTGATTAAATCTAGTCGTTTTTTAATTCATACCTTGCATTTTTCATATTTCCTTGATTTTCTTACTTTATTTTATTTTATTTTCAAATCAATCAATTCTTGATCGTTCGAGTTATTTTTTATTGTTTAATTTAATTGTCTTGCGTGTTGGAATTCCCTTTGGTACGATATCCGATTCTTACCGTTTTATCTTACTTGTCGACGGGTACGCTTGCCTCTAATTGGTCAGATAGAATTCAATTTATAATTTTTGTTTAGGCCGCAACAACATCTTATATAATACCACTAATAAATACATGGTAGATGTGTTTGGATTATCATATATTACTTAACAATTAGTAAAGACTTTTATATTTTCAGGCACTATGCAAATATTTGCTTAATTTAAAAACTTGCAAGCTAAAATTTTGTCAAGTTCTTGATAAGTTTCCATTACTCTTTAACTTAACTTTTAAAAATTGCAGGCCATAAGATCATAAAGTCAAAGATAAGTCTCTTTAACTCCTTAATTTAAGCAAGAAAGATACAAACTAAAAAGTCACTAAGTTTTAGGAGACTAAGCTCTTTGGCTTAATTTGAAAACTAATAGGCTAAAAAGTCTTAGGTATAATAGAAATCTCTTTAACTCCTTGACTTTTAATAAAAATCTATATGATAAAAAGTATCAAATGTAAAAGAATTGTCCTAAACTCTTTGACAAATTTTAAAATTTAATAAACTAAAACAAAAAAAAATTAAGAGAAGTCTTGTTAGATTCCTTTGTAACTTAAAAAATTATGATATAAAGTATTAAGTCAAAGAAAGTTCTTCTCAACTACCTATCTTAACTTAAACTTGTAAAATAGAAATTTTACACATTTAAATGTCTTTGCTTTCCAGTTTAGCTTAAAAGTATATAAACTCAAAAGTCTTAAGTTCGAGACTAAACTCAACAATTTTAACTTAACAACACGTAAGGATAGGCATCCATATTCAAAATTTAAAGGAAAAATGCATTACAAAACGTCTTTCTGTATAATTAGAGCATTATGATACTTTTATCAAACATCCATATTCAAAATTTAAAGGAAAAATGCATTACAAAACGTCTTTCTGTATAATTAGAGCATTATGATACTTTCATCAAACACTTGGTATGCATGGTAAATTCATCCCTAACTCAACACAAAATCCCAATCTCTTTCCATCATTCTCCAATAATAACACAGGCCATCGGTAAACAATCACCTATTAACAACCAAAATAAATGCAGCCAACTCAATGATGAAACAAACTCCAAATCAAGCAAAAAAATCAACCGCGAATGGAGGTGATTTCGGCAGCAGAGGAGAGCACGGAGAAGAGGAGAATACCTTGACCAAAACCACCGGAGAAGACAATGTCAGAGAGGCACCAGCTTGATGGCGAACACGCAGCAGCTCCACACGACAGAGGCAGATGATGGAGGTTTTTGCGATAAATGGAGGAGGAAGAAGGAGGAAGCAGCAGGGGGGAATTAGGCATGGTTTAAAGTAAACCAAAATGACATGATTTGGTTTTAATTTTATTCAGTAGTCATTCTTAAGTTTACGAAAACGACGTCGTTTGGTGTAAAAGCAAATGACATCGTGTTGTTGTTGAAGAGTATACGTTCTTAACTATACCGAAACGACGTCGTTTGGTTTACTAAAGCATAGACTTTTTAAGTATAAACCAAACGACCTCGTTTGTTGGTGGAGGCTTGAATGCTTTCAAAAGTTTGCCAAAATGATGTCATTTTGTTGCTGAAGACTTGAACGGTTTTAAGAATACCAAAATGACGTCGTTTGGTTTTGCTAAACTTAAAAACGTTTTAGCCTTTAGCAGAGGGCGACGACGGATAATGATTTTTACCTATGAAACTACTAACGGAAATTTCCATTAGTAAACATTTTCTTCCAAACCAATATTGTCCAGACAACATTGCCGACGGATATACTATTTTCGTCAGTAATTGCCTATGGTTTCTTTACCGTTGGTAATATTCCGTCGCTAATTCAAACTTTTTTTGTAGTGCTTATATCGCTTGACTTAATTAGTTATTTAAGTTATATACTATTTGTTTCTTAGTTGAAACACATCGTACATGCGGTTCTTTTAATTCAGTGATCCATACTGTATTTGGGGAATCATTCAATGTATCTTATACTAGTTTAATCTAGTTAAAGCTAAGAAGTTGTTAGAAGAGAGTGTCAATAAACTAACTCCTGAGGGAAGATCTTTCATTATTTCACTTGATGCTTTCAAATGTACAAGGACCCTACTTGGAAATCCAAACATAAGGAACTCCTTTAACTTTACTGAGTCTCATGTTACTTGGAAAAAAAAAATAATTATTTCTTTTTCTTTTTGAAGGAATAAACGTGAAACTTTATTTATTGTTTTGTCTGTAAGAATTGTTAAACTTCTAATTAAAATCTTTTATTACTTACCATATCATTATATTACATTTCTTACCATATTTCAATAATTATATGTATTATTATTTTATTTTTAATAAATATTAATGATTAAGAATAGTATTTAAACTTAAACTTATGATATTTTGATTTTATTAACATTAAAATTTTTGGTATTTTTATCTTTTTATATCCAAAAAATATTTACTTTTCAAAATTTAAATTACCTACCATGTGTTTTTTAACAATATGTTTAAAACTTTGAAAACATTTTACAATTTTTAGATTTCCATTCTATTTTCATGAAATATTTGCATAAATGTAGGTGTAATATATACAATAGGCATTCTTAAAGAATCATATGTGCATAAATTCATAGATTTAAACAAAATTATAGAGTTTGAATGCATTAACTTAGAATTGTAATTATTTCAACTTTAGGTAGCGATTTAAAAAATTCATCGTCAAAAGTCCAGCTTTTTGTGATGATTATAACAATCGTCACAAAATGCACAACATTTGGCAACAAAATTGTTAAATCGTTGCAAAAGGTCGCGCCTTTTGCCACGATTAACATAAATCGTTGCCAAAGACATGCCTTTAGCAACGATTTTGTAAAACGTCGCAAAAAGCTAAACTTTTGGCGATGTATTTTGAAATCATTGCCAAAAGTTGACTATTAGCTATGATTTCAAAATTCATCACCAAAAGTCCAGTTTTTTGCAACTTTTTGCAGAATCATCTTAAAGGTATGTCTTTGGAGATGATTTTCAAATCGTTGTGAAAAAAAAGTAGTTAAAAGTCAGTTTTACTGTAGTGATTATTTTGATTTGAACTTAAATTTTATATTTGAATACATAAATAATTATTTTGCTTAATATTTTATTAAAATTTATGATAAATTAGGATTTATAATTTTCTAAATAATTTGAATTCTTATTATATAAAATGATTTTAAATTTAAATATATTCCGTTGTTCAACTTTTTTTATAGAGTATGACTATTTAATACAGAGTTATTCTTTTTCTTATTCAATATAAATGTAAAGATTTATTTCTATAGAGCATGAAACTTACTAATTTGGTTTAAATTTGTATAATAATTGATAATGGACTACTACAAATAAAATAGAAATAAAGATATATATATATATATAGTAAATAAAAATTAAAATAATAATTACATATCATATAATTAATTATATTTAGTTAAATAAGACCTAATATTTCAAAAATAAAAAAGGAAAAAGCACAGAGTTATTTTTATATATAGATTTTTTTATAAATTACCTATTAAATTAGAGTATAAGTGATTCGACTTGTTATAACAGTCTTTAATCTAAACTAATATAATTTATTTAAAGATGAGTATGGCTTATGGTAAAAGCAGCAGCAACAACAGTACTTTCCGTGGTGTATGTTTGAGGCTCTCCACTAAGACAACATATGCCAGCCAATTCAATACATAGAGCATCAACTCCACCAAACTAATTCTATCATTTTTCTCATTTCTGAAAGAGCATTGCATTCCTAACTAAAAAGATTATTATTAATAAATCCGCAGAGAATTTGGATTGCGTATTCATATTTTTAATTAGCATATTTTTAAAAAATCAAGTTTTTGAAAAGAAGGTCTAATTATATTAATTATATGAGATTGCCCTTTCTTGGATAACCTAAAAATTGAAACTATCCGATATCGACATCAACGTTAAAAAAAAAGTACAACGGTAATTCAACTTCATTATCATCGTTGTTTATTGTAGACAAGGAAAATTTGAGTCATCTGAAAGTAACCATTAAGACAATCGGATCCTATTGATTTGCAAGTGTTAATAATTTTCGATTTTGCGAGAAGACCATACCTTGGAAAAATCAACCCGGCAGTAACTTTCATCCCTGGTCATTCTGTATATAAAAGATTCTCTGTCTAATTTTATGGTGTCTTATTCTGTCTAATGAATCTTAACCATTCATTTATACGGGTCCCACGTTTATTTTTGCGAGACCCATGTGAAGCTCACATAAATAAATGGTTGAAATTCATTAGATAGAATAAGACACCATAAAACTGGACAGAAGATCTAAACTCCGTTATCTATTGTTTTAAGAAAGAAACTTCATCTCTGGTCATTCAAAGGAATGCAACAAAAATGCCGAACTCATTTTGCATAAGCCAGAATTTCTGGCTTTCTCTTTCAAAACAAAATTACAATATGATGAGTACTGACCAGCTATAAAAAGGGTGCGGGATTCGATTGTGGGGTAATCAGAATTCATAATGGGTTCCGCTAAGAGAGACGAGCATCACTCTGAGCTACTCCAATCTCAAGCCCACGTATGGAGCCACATATTCAAGTTCATAGACTCCATGTCTCTTTTATGTGCAGTTCAGCTTGGACTACCAGATGTCATCCATAGCCATGGAAAACCCATGACCCTATCTCAGATTTCTGCTTCCATCTCTGTCCTTCATCCTACTAAAGTCTATTGCCTCTCTCGCTTGATGCGTAGTTTGGTTCATTCTGGTTTCTTTGGACTTGCCCGAATTGACCATGAAGAAGGGTTTGTTCTCACTAACGCATCTCAACTTTTACTTAAGAACAACCCCCTCAGTGTAACTCCGTTGCTATTATTCATACTTGACCCTATACAGAGACAACCATGGGAATACCTCAGTGCCTGGTTCCAAAATGATGATACTACCCCATTTAAGACTGCTCATGGGCGTATGGTGTTCGAATATGCTAAACATGAACCAAGGCTTAACAATTTAATCAATGAAGCCATGGCTAGTGATGCTCGATTGATTGCAGATGTTCTCATTAATGACTGCAAGGGCGTCTTCCAAGGCTTGAAGTCATTGGTGGACGTTGGAGGTGGAACAGGAACCATAGCCAAGGCTATAGCTGCAACATTCCCCAACGTGGATTGCACTGTGTTTGACCTTCCTCATGTCGTTGCTAATTTGCAAGATTGCAAAAACTTGAAATACGTAGGAGGAGACATGTTTCAAGCAATTCCTCCTGCTCATGCAATTCTATTGAAGGTATATATGTGTGTGTATATATATATATATGGCAAGGTGTCATTTTCTTTTGTAATATACTTGACCAATTTCGTAAACTGCAAATTAGATGATCTTTTGATGATTATTTGTTAATGGTGATCAGTGGATTCTCCATGACTGGAATGATGAAGAATGTGTAAAGATACTTGAGAAGTGCAAGGAAGCAATTGAGGGAAGGGATGGAGGAAAGCTTATAATCATAGATATGGTTACGGGGAACCCGGAACTTGATGACGAAGAATCAATCGAAACACAACTCCAGTTTGATATGCTGATGATGGTGTTAGGTACTGGCCAAGAAAGGAACGAAAAAGAATGGGCTAAAATCATTTTCGCAGCTGGTTTCACTGACTACAAGATAATCCCTAAGTTCGGATTAAGATCTCTCATTGAAGTTTATCCTTAATAAGCCTGAGCTAGCTCTTTTGTACTAAATAAAGTTCCAGTGAGGTGTTGGCTTGGTATTGTATTCATAATTCGGGTTCAGTCCTGTTAAGTAATCATATTCACATCTTTCATCGTTAGAGGAATATTCATTATAGCAAAAAGAGCTTTAGTAAAAAGGCAAAAGTATAATTATAATAGTAATTATTGTTGCTTTTTTATTAAGGCTACATGATTCAAACTGTTAAATAAAGTAGTGCTGATATAAATATAAAATAAAAAAATTAATTAAGCAACAAAATGAATAATGTTGCTCAAGTTTTGCAACAATTTGTCTTTATAAGATAATACAGTGATTTTTTTAGACAACAATTTGTATCAATTTATTCTTTCATTACCAATAATATATTAATATAAAAGTAAACTCTTGTCATTAAGTAGTCAACATTCATATATATGTGTGTATATATATATACACACACACATTAAAAGCAATATACATACATTAATGTATGTCTTAATTGTGAACGTACTATCAAATGTAAATAACCAAAAAATTGCACTTATATATGCTACATGGTTCATAAGGACTTGTAAAATTCAACTTTTAATATATTCAAAATAGAAAAGCAAAAATCACTAGCTACAATATTCACCTATGTTATCTTCCTCCATTTTTTATGGAATGTAAGTGAATTAATCAAGATACTAAACAAAACCAATATATATGGGTACTTCAAAATCTTTTACCAAATACCTCATTATCTACTCCTAATCATCACCTTCCTACAAAAAAAGAAAAAGAAAAAAATGTAGTAGGTTAGAATTGTAGAATTACTATGCCCATAAATAAGTTGACATATCTAAAGAATGAAATACCAACTACTTTATTATGACCTCAATTTAATCAAGACAAATAATATAGTCCAAAAACTAATAGCACAATGATTCAATTATTTTTATGAACAAATTCAAAAAGCTTAAACATAAGCAATTAATCTCAACAAAAAAGATAATAAGATAATATTCAATAACAGTGTTGTTAGCTTGCCCAAGTTGAGATTGAATGAGGGAGAATATTTGTTTTATCATTTCTTCTCTAGCAACGTTATCTTGTTCTAGTTGCCTTTTCATTTCCATGCATTCAACGTTCTTTTGTTCTAATTCCTTTCTCATTCTCTCCTTTTCAACTTCCACTTTTTGGCTTATCTTTTCTTCCAATGCATTCTTGATGGACTACAAATACTCACTGGGAACTTTGTACAAGGCTTCAATCGCCATATTATTTTCTTTCTTGCTAGATTCTTTCACTCTCGTTTTAAAAAGTTTATTATGTTCATGACTTATCACTCTCATATCAACCACAAGTTCATCAAGCTTTTGACTATTGTTTTTCTTTTGCACTTCTTCAATACTAGCCTACAAAAGAAAAGTTACAGTCATATTAATAAATGCAAACACCATATGTGATTAAAGAACCTACTATAATTCTAGTTATACTAGAAATAACTTATTTTGATAAGAAGAACAACTCAACAATATAAAAAACAAATGAACTGAAATAAAAAACACATGTAATAAGCAATAAATCTAGGCTTCTCAACAAAAGTAGCAACAATATAGAAAATTATTATAAGAAAAACATTACTCACATTTTTCTCCCTTATAGCTTCAATAGATTGCTTGTATACTTTTCAAGGCTTTCTTTTATAAGTTGCAAGATATAATTTTTTTAAAAAGGAAAATGATATTTAATTAAATAATGAAAGCATTACATATAAGACAGATTACTTAAGGATGCACCCCTATACAATCCTTGCAATCTTACAAGGAGTAGAGACAAAACGAATAAGCATTAAATTAGAAATTCAGAAGTTTTTAGAGAAGATAGGATGTTTACATTGCAATTCTAATTAAGATTCTTCAACATCATCAACTTTCTAATTTCTTTGATGATTTGTGACTTTAGGGAGTCCATTGGTAAGCTTTTGTTGGAAAAATTTCTAAAGTTCCTTTCTCTCCATAGTGTATATACACAAAGCCCCAAAGCAAGGATGTAAATCAATTGATCAGATTTTGAATAAGCTAACTGATTAGACAATCATTGTGTAATATCAGTGAGGGAGTTCCTTGGATCAAGCCATAGACATTTTCTAGTGACATATTCCCATATGCCATTACTGAATGGACATGTGAAGAGAATATGGTCCCTTGTTTCCTCATGCATCCGACACATTGGACAAGTTTTATCAGCTTATAGGTAAGGCATTCTGTTAGTGGTTTTAAGCTTAATTTGAATTGCTAGCCACAAAATAAAGGAAAATTTTGGAGTTAAGTCCTTGCTTCAAACAATCTTGTCACAATCAACCTTGAAACATCTTCTTCTCAAGAGGTTTTTGGTGGTTTTATTGGTGAGTATATGGACTGGGTAGTCTTTCCAATAGAATGTCAAGAGAGTTTAAGTTGGGAGGCATGTAGGTTGCAAATGTCTCAACCTAACAGGAAGCTACCATGAGTTTTCACTAATCACTAAACTGAGCCTGGTATGGAGTGATGAGATAGGTGTGATCTTTAGAGTGTGAAAAGAATGCAGAAGTTGTCCTTGGCCTGACCAATTGTCAAACCTAACGTCATCTTGTACCAGATCCCTCTACTTTACTAACTGGTTTAGGAAGTGTGAGTGTGAGGTACTTTTGCCAATTTCCCATATACATCTACCTTGGAGGAAATATGAGCGTAACCATTTGATCTATAGTGAACTTTTATCTATCAATATCCACCAAAATCTTTTGAGAATTAATGCATAGTTTGTAGTTTTGATTGAAGAGATGTTTAGTCCCTCTCCCCACCCCTCTTTGGGGAGTCATATATCAAGCCATTTTACTTTAGCTGCACCTTTTGTAACCTTTTTATTGATTTGATGATGTTTTGAGATAGGAATAGGTGGGAGCTCCAATATATATGCAAAGAGTTGAGTATTGATTTTATGAGTTTTACCTTACCCATATAGGAAAGAGATTTGTTAACCCAAGAGTTAATCCTTTTCTGAATTCTTTTAATAAGATATGTGCATTTCATGAATTTGTCTTTTGGTAGTCACAAGTCATCCCAGATACATGAGTGGAGGACATTTGGATTGCATTCCAGTAGTTTGTGCAATAAGGAGTTCCAATGTATTGGCACTTTTGGAGATAAGGAAATGAATTTTGTTTAAGTTGATCTGCAGTCCAGAAAAGCTATTGAATGTATCAAGAGCCCTTATAAATGTTTGGATGGAATCCACCTTGGCCCTACAAAATAAGAGGAGATCATCTGCAAAACAAAGGTTAGTTAAGCCAATCTTTTTGCATTTTAAGTGATACCTGAATTTGGAGTTGAGATTCACTTCTTGTTTCATGATCATCTACAAAACAAAGGTTAGTTAAGCCAATATTTTTGCATTTTGAGTGATGCCTGAATTTGGAGTTAAGATTCACTTCTTGTTTGATGATTGAGTTGAGAGTCTCCATATAAAGAATGAAGAGATATTGTTGGAGTTATGTAAATATAGTGCTGTCAGGCCTTGTCCTATTTGTTCAAATTGTTTAAATTGTTTAATTGGCTATTTGTGTTTGAATTTGTGGTTTGAAAATTTTTGAATTTGCTTTGATTTGGATTTGAAAGAAGGATAGAAATTTGGTTGAATTGAAGTGTTAGGTGAAATTAGGAATTGAAATGAATTTAAGTGGAATGTATGTTTGGTAGGTTAGAATTAATGAGGTGTATTAAATGAGATAAGTGTTAGTAGTTAGTTGGTTTGGAACTAGTTGGTTAAAAAGTTAGTTAGAATGGTTAGAGAGCAACTAAGGGCATTTTGGGGAGAGCATGGTAAGTGAAGGGCAAAATGGGAAGTCCAAGAGTAAATGAAAGACAAAATTTAGAGAAGAAGAGAGGGAGAAGTCGTGGAGAGTGAGAGAGAGAGAAGAGAAGTCGTAGAAGAAGAAAAAGAGAAGAAGAAAAGAAGAGAAAAAGGAGGAAAATCCAAGAAGAAAGGGAGAAAGTTTGTGGATTCAAGGAGGAATCAAGCTTCTAGGTAAGATATTTCATTCTTCTCCTTGTTTTGTGAAGAAATGAGTTAGGTTTTGGTGTTGGAGAAAAGTGTAGAGAGAGAAAGCTTGGTGAGGAAGAAGATGAATAGTGAAAATGGTAGGGTTTTTGGGATTTTTAACTAGGTTTGGACTTTTTAACTAAGATGAACTTTGAAAGTGTTAGATTGAAGCTTAATCAAGGCTAGGTAAATTTCTAGGGTTTTGAGAAGAGGAATTTCTAAATTTATGAAGTTATTCACGGGATTTGTGTTGTGTTTAGGCAATCAAGAGCTTAGCCAAGGCCTAGAGGAAGGAAGCTAGTGATCTTTGAAATTTGCAAGTTTGAGGTGGGTAAAATTCTT
>JANKOD010000005.1:17252724-17281235 GCA_026284645.1 Erythroxylum acuminatum | reverse complement strand
TATATAAACTAATAACAAGTAGGCTTATTAATGACTCGATCTAATAGGATCGGTCAACCGTAGACTCAAGAATTCTTAAGAAACTTCTTAACCCACTCTATAAAGTAGACACCATTCAGTAAATAACAAGCAGTTGAACAAAATACAGCATTCTTTAGGTGGTGTTACATTATATTGACATGTTCTTTGACTGCCTATTTTCCTGGTTATGAGGAACCAAATTCAGGGGAAGAAGGCAATTAGTTTTGTTGTTAACAAAAGTAAGTAGAAAGTGAAAAGAAAACAGGTTCTTGATCATCTTGTAAGTTCAGGTATGGAAAGCATGCGCCGTACCAACCAAGATCCTTCCAGTCCCACTGTTACATAGGAAAACAGTTGGTATGTTATAGTTAACTCACTCTTAAATTGCAGGTCTTGGACTTGGACCACTCATTTAAATTACATGGTCTTGCTTCAATTTGGATAATATTCGATCTTGGGAAATGGAGACCAGGAAAGATGATGAAATTGAGGACTTGTCAATGTCTCCACCAACTATGGGCTCAATGCAAATTGCAGGAAGCCATGGCTTTGGTCACAACATAGAGTTTATGTCTGAGGCCTACCTCAGAAATAGTTACTCAGAAATTGATATAGAAGATGATAGCTTAAATATGAGCAAAGATTGCTCCCTTCCAATTTTCCTCAAGGTAATGTCTACACTCTTCCTTCAACTATTCATCATTCAGCACTTACATCTAGCGAAATGATTACTGGCGTTATGGCAGTTTGAAGATGTGGAGTACAGAGTCAAGAATAGTCAAACTTCTGCAATCAATCCAGTGAAGGCAGTAGTGACAAAGGTAGCATCACAACTGAACTTGGAACAAGAGAACTACAAGCAAATCTTGAAGGGCATAACAGGAAGCACTGGCCCTGGTGAAATCCTTGCTTTAATGGGTCCTTCTGGTAGTGGTAAAACAACCTTGTTAAGAATAGTAGGAGGCAGACTAACTGAAAATGTTGGAGGAAATATCACTTACAATGACGTCCCTTATAATGCATCCCTTAAGAGAAGGTTGGTACACTCAGATAAAGCTAAGTTCTCACGCCTAGGCACTTAACTAGAACTTACGACTAGCCATTCTTACACGTGATCACAGGATTGGATTTGTGACGCAAGATGATATACTGTTCCCACAGCTAACAGTGGAAGAGACTTTAGTCTTTGCTGCATTTTTGAGACTACCAGGAAACATGAGCAGGCAACAAAAGTATGCCAAAGTTGAGATTGTCGTGAAGGAGCTAGGCCTTGAAAGGTTTGTTTGTGCTAATTGATCATTGAGTTTATATCTGTGCATGAAAATAGATGGTAAAACTTGAAATGCTAGATCAAGATCATGTGGTTTACTGTTTTCTTCAATATCTTTTGCATGGTCATATATAGATGTCGACACACTCGCATAGGAGGAGGCTTCATTAAAGGAATATCAGGAGGAGAAAGAAAAAGAACCAGCATTGGATATGAGATTCTTGTTGATCCTTCACTGTTGTTGCTTGATGAACCAACTTCAGGCCTCGATTCGACCTCTGCACATCGACTCCTTCAAATCCTTCAAGGACTAGCCAAGGTATATCCGATTGCTGGGTGAGAGAATCCCATACGAATAACATTGCACGTATAATATTATTGTTGTGGGACAATGTCCGATGAACAGAGGCTTGTGATCATATAATGATAAAGCCCAGCTGTGGGATTTTTCAGGGAGGAAGGACAATAATTACGACGATTCACCAGCCTTCAAGCAGGATGTTCCGTATGTTTGACAAGCTTCTGTTGATATCACAAGGCAGGCCTGTGTACTACGGGAAAGCAAGAGAGTCTATGTCATATTTCTCTTCTCTAAGATTCAATCCTGAGATAGCCATGAACCCTGCAGAGTTCTTGATTGACTTGGCTACAGGACAAGTAAATGACATAAGTGTGCCTGAAGATTTATCAACAGCTCTTCAAGGAGCTCTTGATTTTGAGAAGGCAGTAATCAAGGTACGAACTTTCCAAGATAAGCATTTATGTTCTTAGGACTTGCATCTTAACATGTCATAACTTTTGCTCTAAATTCAGTACCTTCAAGTCAAGTATGAGAATCAGCTGGAGCCAAAAGAAAAAGAAGAGAATCATAGGTGTAAAAAAGCTCCTGAGCATCTTCAGTTGGCAATTCAAGTTAAGAAAGACTGGACGCTGAGTTGGTGGGATCAGTTAATGATACTCTCCCGGAGGACATTTAGAGAGAGGTGCAGAGATTATTTTGACAAGCTTAGACTAGTTCAAGCACTGGGCGTTGCAATATTGTTAGGCCTTCTGTGGTGGAAATCCCAAATCAAAACTGAGGCTCAAGTTCGAGATCAAGTATTCCTTTGAAGTTAAAATTTGCGTGGCCTTTCTTCCCTGATCATTGCAAGTCCAAGTTTCTAAACTTAACTATCATATCTTCATTGATACAGGTCGGTTTACTGTTCTACATCTGCATCTTCTGGACATCTTCATCAATATTTGGAGCAGTATACGTATTCCCATTTGAGAAGATCTATCTGGTGAAAGAAAGGAAAGCAGATATGTACAGATTAAGTGCATTTTATGTGTGCAGCACTCTATGCGACATGGTGGCTCATGTGTTCTATCCCACATTTTTCATGGCTATTGTGTACTTCATGGCTGGCTTCAAGAGAACAATTCCTTGCTTCTTCTTCACATTGTTTGGCATATTACTGGTAGCTATTACCAGTCAGGTTAGTTAAGAGAAGAATCTGAATGAAGTGATATTTACACAAACTGAGAGCTAAATGAGTGATATTAACATTTAAGGGGGCAGGAGAGCTATTTGGGGCTGCAAGCTTGAGTATCAAAAGAGCAGGGATGTTTGCTTCTCTGATTTTGATGCTGTTCCTGCTCACCGGAGGTTACTACGTGCAGGTATTTCCTTTATGGCTGACGAGTGTATTTGTACAGTGAGAAGTTGTTAGTACAAGAATAAGAACATGTTATGATGATAACTAACCAAAGGGTTCATGATTGACAGCACATACCCAAGTTCATGCAGTGGTTGAAGTACTTGTCTTTTATGTACTATGGCTTCAGATATCTAATCAAAGTGCAATACGACGGAGAGCAGTTATACGAGTGTGAAAGCCAAGGTGGATGCAAGCCTCTGCAAAGTTCTCCAACCTTTGACACTGTCAACCTGAAAGGTGGCCTCCAAGAAGTTTGGGTGCTACTTGCCATGTCTCTTGCTTTCCGAATCATTGCCTACATTTGCCTTCGCAAAAGGATTAATGTGTCCCATCTTTGAGTTAACCAAAATTATAATTTACAATACATCAATTAATAATATTTGGTGGGCTGAATTGGAATGGAAATGAAACGGAGTGATTATAGTGTTTTGATAATTGAGTAACAGTTTACGAGTAAAGTTGCGTATTATCAGACTTTTCAGATTTCACTCCATTTTGGCAATTCAAACTAGATATGATAATAATGATAATTGAGTAACAGTGTTTTATTTGATAAGGCACTCGAGTATATTTCAAGTATAAAATATTAAACCCATTTATCCCATTTTATTATTCACAATAAAATTTAAAAAAAATAACAGGAAGTATGTGCATTTTGGTCATTTTGAATTTCAGGAAAACGAAGTACGGTCAAAAATCCACTGACTGCCACCACTTCAACACTTATATTTCTGACTTGGGTTCTATCTCGGTTGTTATTAACTCCCTGTATACGTCAATCATCCACGTGTCGTGTTCTGATTGTCTGAATGTCTAGTTCTCTCTCCGAAACGAACTTGAAGAGACAAAGAGCACAATTATGAATTATCCCAATTCCCAACTCCAGACTCTGTGTCGGACTCTGACCAGTCTCAGTTTCCGTGTATTTTTTTTTTTTGTTAAGAGTTTCCGTGTGTTTTTGCCTTTGTAATAAAATGGACTTAGTTCCGTACGGAGACTCCAAGTGCAAACATGAATCTACGTCACTTCCATGGCAAGAAATGTTCAGATCGGGTTCGTTCAGGAAACCGTCTACGGTTCCCCAAAGCCACACGCCGCCGAAGGCACCCGACGCGCCGCCGATAAGGGGGAACACCAACGACCCAGATCATAAAAACACCTTATCTGACAATCCCCAGGTCCGTCTCGCTCTTTACATAGCCATGGCTCATGCTGGTCTTGCCTTGACTATGTTTATTCTGTATTTTGTATGCAAGCTCTTGCAAGAGTATTTGAGGCCTATTCAATGGGCTATTTTGTGTTCTATTCCTTTAAGAGGGATTCAAGAGACCCTTGTTTCTTTCTGGATGGAGCCTCTTGAACGCGGCCTCACCGAGACTGTTCTTGCAATCCCTGTTGCTATCTTTAAGGTTTGTGTACGTTCTCTTGTAGATATTAAGGAGGTTCTTTTCAGGGTTTTCGTTAAAAAATCAAAAAAAGATAGCTCTCAAAGGAGTAGTAGAAGTGGGTTTTCGAGATTATTAAGATTGCTGGTGTCATTTGGCGTTTTCGTGATTGCTTACGAGAGTATCGGTGGCATGGGTTCATTGTTAATTATCGGGTTAGGGTTCTTATGCAGCAGCAAGACTGTGGATTCAACATTTTCTGCAGTAACTTCTTTTAGGAGCAAAAGCTTAGGGCGTGGTGCAGTTGGTTCTTTTTTCACCAGAGGAATCCTAAAGAGATTGAAAACCGTTGTGGCAGTCGGGCTGATAGTTGGTATGATATTGGGTTTTTTGGCTGGATTGATATTCTTTTCCTATAAAATTGGTCTTGAAGGAAAAGACGCAGTCATTTCACTGAAGTCACATGTAGAAGAGAGTAACTATGCAGAAAAGATTGGCATTAAGACTTGGATGGATGAGAATGATGTTCCTGGAATGGTGGACAGGTACACCACGACGTTCTATGAAACGGTGTCTGAGCAAATAGATTCTTTGGCAATGCAGTACAATATGACTGAGTTTGTCACTGGGATTAAGCATTTTGTTATTAGTTCTCCAGCTAATGTTTCTGGACAAACGTCTGGTTTAATGAACCTATCTCCTATCTCAGAGAAACTTGTGAGTTTACGGAGGAGAGTTACCGAGCGGGAATGGGGCCAGATTTACAGTGAACTGGACTCGATATTTAGGGAATTGATTATTACCCAGGAGGGACTTGTTGATAAGGCAAAGGAGTTTGCAATCAGAGGGATGGATGTTTCACAACGGGTGGTTGCTAACAGTGCATCTGTTCTGGGTGGTGCTGCTAAACTCATATTCTCAATTGGAAATTCCATCATCTCTGGTGCAGCTGAGATCTTTAACTTTTTGTCACAGTCAATAATATTCTTCTGGCTTCTGTACTATCTAATTACCTCAGAATCCGGTGGGGTAACAGAACAAGTGATGTACATGCTCCCAATTCCAATATCAGCAAGGATCAGATGCGTTGAAGTTCTTGATAATGCTGTTTCTGGAGTTCTCCTAGCTACAGCTGAGATTGCATTCTTTCAAGGATGTCTTACTTGGCTCCTGTTCAGGCTGTACAAAATTCACTTTTTATATGTGTCAACTGTACTTGCATTCGTCAGCCCCTTGCTGCCAATTTTTCCACCTTGGTTGGCAACAATTCCAGCTGCTGTGCAGCTGGTGCTGGAAAGCAGATATATACTAGCTGTGGGTTTGTCAATTATTCACCTTGTGCTTATGAATTACGGTGCATCAGAAATTCAGGAGGATATACCTGGTTATAATGAGTATCTTACTGGGCTTAGCATAATTGGTGGAATGACATTGTTTCCATCTGCTGTGGAGGTACACCTCTTTCATTCATTACTGAACATTATTCACACGTCTCTGTCTTTATTTCTCTAGAGGAGCATTAAATCATAATACAATTTTTTGCTTAAAGTTTTAGCTGAAGTTCCAACTTCATCTATAGATAAAAACCTTTTACAAGTCAATGATTTGCTTCAGAAATGTACGTAAGTTAATTCGGTTCAATTACCGCCTTTCTGTGTATAGCTGGATTGATTGTGATGGTGATTTTTTTGGATAATGCGGTAATAGCATTTATATTCAAATTTCAGGCTATTTTTCACCCTGTAATCCACTTTGAAATGATCTCAAAAGTTAACTGTACTTAGATCGCTAATGACTGCCTCATTAGTTTGTTGTTGATAATGCTCAACTTCTGCTTTTTCATTAACTAGGGAGCAATCATGGGCCCTTTGATCACCACGGTTCTGATCGGTCTTAAGGAGTTGTATGCTGAATTTGTTTTGGAGAAGAAGCCGAATACAACTTATCAGTAAGTAGACCGCAGCTTCAACTCATGTAGTTTCTACTTTCTACACTTATACATGCCGCAGCCAAGACAATTCATGTACAAAAGATTTGATGCCACTCTAAGGGTAGAAAGAATGTTTTGCCACCGGTTTCGGTTTTCTCCATCCTTACGTGGTGCTCATTCAATTAACTGTTTTTTTTGTGGTTTTAAGCCAAAAAAATGGAATTAACTTTAGAGATTAAATAGTGTATCTTGAATTGATTCTTGCAAGAATTGTGAATCCCACGCCTGAAATAGTTGTTGTAGCTTGTTGGGATCTCAACATCAATAACAACCATTTGAACGAGTTTGCTTGTGAAATTACCATATCAAAAATCACACAGCAAGGTAGTAACGCTCGTGATGAACTAAATTGTGGTCATCGTCAAAGGTTAAAAGAATAAACGGAGCTCATGGTTTTCACTATGTACGGTGCAAAAGTTCATTCGTTTACCATTGGAAGGAAAGCTTGGATTGCGGAGGAATATACATGTCACTACTTGGCATTCTAAACTGAAGGGACACTTATAAGAGAAGGGAAAAGTAATTGGCAACCACTCCGCTAACTTGCGCAATCAGAATGGCAGATTTCACCGCATAAGTTTAACCGATGATAGAAGGCAACAAATCGCTCACCAGTCCTTAGGTCATCCAGATATTTGATAGAATCAAATAAAGAGTCCACAAGAATGTAACCCAAACTTTCACATTAAGTAGGGCGTGAGACGCAAGTACAGTGGTTTGTAACCAGCATCACTTTTAACATTTTGTAGTTTTCCTTCTCCCGCAACAGTTATTTCATATACTTCTGCAGGAATTTGCGGTGGAAGTCATTCCTAATGGTGTCATTGATGAAGCGCTTTGGAGTCTTGGTTTCACCTCGAGTCTGGTTCTTGAAGACTACATCATCATCCCATCTGAACCAATAAAAGCATATAAGACATAATGATACTGCAACAAACTCGATTCTAGTTTTAGGTTTCAACCACTAACCTCCGTTTCACATTAAAAGAAGTTGGATTGTTAAGCAGTGGGTTTCCTCTAAGAAGCTGCTCTTCCTTGGCCTTAAGTTCTTCGGCAACCAGTTGTTGCTCCTACATTTGTGGGAAGATGGATAAGCCAACTATTAAAACAGAACATATACGATAAAATCAAACCACCACGCTTTGTACAAGGTACAAGACCTTGCCCACAATAATTATCCCAGTAATTCTAATGTCAACCAAAACTTCCTATACAATGGTGCCAATTTGGAAGTTTATAAAATGACTTAACGCTGGCTCCTGAAACCTCCAAGGTGTAGGGTATCCTCCAATTAAGCTAATCTTACCTGTCGAAACTTCTCTTCTGCTCTTTCCTTTTTTATTCTTTCGAGCTCCGCCATGAGAGCTTCTGTTTCATCATCATCATCCTCATCCTCATCATCCTCACTGCAAAAGGGGAGAGGAAGTCACAATATCAAATTACAATAGAAATGTATTACACCAGGTAAAAGCATTGATTTGAGATCTAGTAAAATGCATAAACTTCACAAAGTAGCTCCTCTAAGCAATTAACAAGCTCAATCACATGACTTAGAAATAATTCAACAGGTACTCCATAAACCCCTACTTCATTGCCCTAGTCATTATTAGATTCACAAAATCAACATGGTAGAAAATTTTGAGTCAAGGACCTCAATCAATGTTTAAGACCACAAGGATGAAGATATATTTTCATCATGGGAGTCATTTCTTTCTATTCTAATCAGAAGCCACGATGATAAGGATCTTCAGCTTCCTAAACATAATAATAAGGTTTGCCCAATTTGTTCCGGAAATTAAGCACAATGAAAAGTAAACATAAAATAGAACATTGGAGATAGTAATAAAAACATAAAATAAAAGAGAATCATGTTCATGAATATTGAAGATTTTCTATCATAAATAGATGCAGATGCAAACAAAAAGGAGAAGCAATGAGATCTAAATTGATTACTCAAGCTATTAGCAAACTGATGTGCTGTTAAAAATAACAACCTTTCATCTTCATTGTTAACTTCCACGTCAGAATCATCAGCATCTACGCTACGAGGAATTATACGCTCCTCAGTGTCCCTCTTTGATCCTGTATGCAACTACTTTAGTAAGAGAATTAATTAATGAACCCATTAGTCCCAATAAAGTTGAACGAGCTTGTACTTAACCTTCCAAAAGCAGTTGATTTCCCCTTCTACGCTCTTTGTCGTCTGCATAGAAGTACAGTGTAAGGAAAAACAAATAAATCTTTGAAGGCTATAGGTATAAACAAAATTTTTTACCACTGTGTGACTTATCCTTGGAAGAAAAATGCCTCCGCTCACGCTCTTCCAGCTCCTCACGAAGATTTTTCCTTTGCAATTCATCTTGTGTATCTTGCCCTTCCTTCCTGTAAGATGTTCAGTATCACACTACACATCAACAATAAATACTCGGCCACAAACATTATCAGATTCGCTAGTATGAACTTTAAGCATGAAAGCAAAAGAGACAATTAATGGAAAATCACTATAAATTAATGCCACAAATCTCAACAAGTTAGAGAATACACTAATAAGTATGATCTAAAACAACAAATCCACAGAGACTAGAAACGTAAAAATAAGAAATGAGTTTAAGTTGCATATCCATATCGTGGTAAATTGAAGAAATACAGCAAAGCTATTCCAATAACAAAGGAGAAGCATGGAAAAGGCAACCAACCCATCATCTCACAGTATATTTCCAGCTTAAAACACTCAACAATCACATACTACTGTAAAAACTCTGTTGAAAGATAATAAAGGACCAATTATTTCAAAGAACCCACCTAGGTTTTAGGGTTGTATGCGCAGCGAGGTCCCTAGATGAGTACTTCTGCGAGGGACCAAAAATCCGAGTCCCACCTTGTTCGTTGCCGCCTTTCGCTGGAGCCCATGTTGGCCTAGCCGCAGTTGTCATCACGCCTTCTTGCTAATCACCTACAGAAAATCCCCCAATTCAATCAGTTTATAAACCCTAAAAATCAGAATCAATCAACACAAACAGATGAAACAGGGGAAAAAGAAGGAGAATTTTAGTGGAGAAGATACAGAAGAAGAAAAAAAAAAAAGGTAATACATCACCTAATTCGGAGGAGAAATTCGATCGAAGAATTCAAATGAGAATGATGGAAACTTAGGGTTCACCCGATCTGATTGGGGAAATCGGAATCGATTGATAGGGACCGGAGAGAAGGAAGCGAAGAGAGAGTGATGGAAATTTGATCGTATAAGAAAAACAGAGTCGGCACAGGTGGAGTCCCGTTCTGGCTTGCTTGGAATTGGCTGGACCAGATCTTTTGAGTTTTAACCACAAAGTTTAAACTTTTTCATTTATATATAAATAAATTTACCAATTAAGAATATTAGATTATATCCAATTTTTTATTTGAAATGACTTTGTAAATTAAATGATATTGATTTACTATTTAAACCTTAACTTTAAAATTCAATTTAAAGTTATTTATATTAATATATAAAGGTAACTTTATATATTAATATAAATGACTTACTAATTTTTTATTAATATATATATATATATACATATATATATATGAACTAATGTTTTTATAATTAATATTTCATTATTGATTGTTATCTATTGATAAATATTTTAGAATATAATTAATTGATCCTCATATATTATTTTGTGTATTTGCTAAAAGTAGTATCAAAAGTACAATTATATTGATAAACAAATTAAAAACTAAAAATAAAACTAAAACTAAATACAAGTAAAATAAAAACAACTAAAAGACATGTTAATTATTAGTTATCATATGTATATTGATAACTTTTAGTAATAAGAGAGTTTTGAATTTTCACTTTTTAATTACTATGTTTGTAGTTATTAATATATATATATATAAGAAAATTAATAAATAGATCCAAGTTTCAAGTGTGTGTGTATATATACATATATTTAAATTCTAGTTTATAACAACCTATATACACATTAGTCAATGATGGGCTCTTTAATTGACTTTTTTCATTTTTAGGAAAATTAAAATGATGGGTTTTCAATTTTCTTTAAAAATATATGAGTTTGTCATTAGTTGACAATCTATATTGATACATAAACCCTTCACTACCTAAGTGTTAAAACTTCAAGCGGTGAATACCAAGTTGGTAATTAAGTCATTGGAGACACACTAAAAACAATACCTAGTTGGTAATTAAGTCATAGGAGACACTAAAACCTACCCATTAAGGATAATTATCTAGAATTTCATTTGTTACTATAACTTTCAAATTTAATATCAAAATTCATAGTGAATCAAAGAAATTTTATAAGCAAATTTTTACTCATTTTAAGTAATTTGAGAGGATTATTATTAAAATTCAATTTCAAAATAGAGTTAATAGGTTCAACTTGAATTAATTAATTTTCAAATTTGTAAAAATTTTAAACTTTAAATCAAGTTTGAATTCGAGTTTTGTTTGGCACAATGATGGAGTGGAGGGGCTTGCAAAAGTCAAGTGGTCAGAAATTTGTTCTTCTAAGAATCAAGCTGGGTTAGGAGTCAATGATATTAATGCTACTAATTTTGCATTGATTCTAAAAAGACTTTGGCAAATTATAGAAGATAAAACTTCACTTTGGATGAAATGGTTGCACAATTTTTTCTTAAAAGGAAAAAGTGTTTGGAAGATGCAAAAGAGTCACTCACATTCTTATTTTTTGGCACAACACCTGCAGCTTAAAGATCACATTAAAGCCAATATCTTCTGTAAAGTAGGGAATGTGAGAAACTTCTGTTTAGTATGATAATTGGACATGCTATGGTCAGTTGATCTACATAATTGGATCCTCAACAGCCAGATATCTTGGTTATTTGGATGACAAAGTCTCCAAGATGATACAAAACAATAACTAGGCTCTTTCTTATGATTTGTTGAGATATAAACCTACTTATCTACCATATATTCATAATTTTGACAGTTTCTTTTAGAAAGGGAAACAAATTTATATTGTTTGGAATAAGTTTTTGATTCATCAAAACTCATTTCTGTTGTGGATTATAATGAAAAATAGACTAAGTACAATAGATAGGCTGCATGTTTTGTATATGGATAGAAATTGTTTCTTATGCTGGGATTGTGATGAAACTAGGGACCACTTATGTTTTGAGTGTTACTTTACTTCATGCGTTTAGAAAGAGATCAAAAGATAATATCAATGGGATTTCACGGGAAATTGATAAATGTAGATTATAGTATGTTTTCTAGGTATTCAAGTATGTTTTTAAATGTTTTCTTATATCATTATCTTATGAATAGACTTAGAATTGTGCTATTGTTAGTTTTTTTTAATGTTTTTTATGTGTTTGATTGGTTTAGAACAAGAATTTTATCTTAGTTTTATGTTTGAAGAGGTGTTTGATGTGTTTATGAGTGTATAGAAACAGGAATGTGAAGAAAAGATAAGATCTTGGATTCATGAAGGCTTCCCATGATCTTCACGATCATGAACCCCTTTAGGTCATGATAGTGGCAAGTCGTCTATCTAGCTTGCAAGATTTTTCAACTTTTAAGGTTTCAGGGCTACTTGGAACCAAATTAAGTGAGGAAATCCTAGAAACAATCTTACAAGTCTCACAAACTATGTAAGGACAAGAAAAACACCAAAAAAAAAACTATAGTCACCATATTTAAAGAAGAACAAGAGGAGACATCAAGTGAAGCTCCAGAAATTCTAGATTTCTAGATCAAGACTCTAGCTAGTTTTCTTTCTTTTCTCCTCAATTATTTCATTGTCTTGAATGTTTATTTGGATTTTAAGTTTGCTAAACATGATTAAGAGTTTCTAAATTCATATTAGTGATTGTTCTTGATATGTTTTGTTAAATCTTATTCTTGTTGAATTCAATACATCTATAAATGCTTTGTGATAATTGTTATTCTTATACTTGGTAATGAATTGAAAGAGTGAATTAAGTTATTTATATTAAGGTGCACTAAAGAGTTGGTAGCTTAATAGATCTACAATTATCAAATTAATGTACAATTGAAGAGAGATCTTAATTGTGAATTAATTATTCTTAAGTTTGCTTTAAATCCAATTGACTAGTTAGGAGTAGTCTTAAGAATCGAGAGGTTGCAATTATATTATTTTCTATTTCAATTGAGATTACTTGATTAGATCTCGAGAGAGAGGGTAATCAAAACCTTAGGATTTCTAGGATTAGACATAATTTAATTAACAAGATAAAAGAAAGACAGAACGAGAATAAACTAACCCTAAGTTTCTAGCTTTGATCATATTCATTCTTATTGGCAGCTCAATTATTCAATTATTCTGTTTATTAGTTAATTCAATTTCAGTAATTTATTTTCATTATATCAATCTTTTAATACTTTAAACAAAGTTTTATTCAAGTTGTTAGATGTCTAATTAGTCCTCATGGGAATAATTCCTTTTGTAGTACTAGTTACAACCTGTATATTTGCGGTATTGAAAGTTTTCTATACAAAACTTATCAATAGATATTCACTCTCTAAAACTATTCAATGGTTTGTGGATCAACTTAGGAACCATTATGACACCTTGGAGATTTTTTTCATTACTTTAGGGTCCTCTATCCATCGGATATGGAATGAAAGGAATGATAGGACAACAATTGTGATCCTGCAAACTATTAAGGAGACCCTTTACTTAAGATCTAAGTTAGTCAATTCCTTGTATGTTTAATTGCTAGCCTCTTGTTACTTGTATTTTTGTTATTTTAGTAGGAAGCTTCTCTAATCTTCTTATTAGTTTTTCCAAATCTTTTTTTTAATTAGTGTTTGGAATCTTCCCATTATATTATTTGTAATCTTTAGTATTGTTCTTTAATATCATTCTTTTAGTTTTTTAGAAAACTTATCCTTAGTTGGATAACCCAATTTCCTTTCCTGAATTAATGGTACATGTAATTGTAAGCAACTTATTGCCTTCCTGTAAGCTAAAGTGTAATCAACTATTTCTGCCTCCAAAAGAAATTAATGCAATTGTCATACTTGGCCTATCCATTTATGTTAAATCATTAGTCGGTGTATATAATATATAATAATACTCAATGACATAAAAATCTGACTGGACCGGTATGTTCCATCAGGTTAAGCCGTAACTAGACTAATTTCTGGTTCAATTTTTACTTTTGATTGTAGTGAATGAAAATTGGCTGGTTAAATAATAAATTGACTAGTTTTCTCTAAACCATGAAAACCAAATGAGTCTTTGTCACCCAAACCAGTAACTACGCAAAGACATGCCTGATCATTTCAAATTTAAGCGAGGTAATAAATTTAACTTAATTGGTATTTTTAAGTCTTAATGTATTTAAATTTTTATTAGAAATAATTAATTGTTATTAAAAAGAATTTGTCACATCCTTTAAATCCTTTGTGTATGCTTTCAAAATTATTTTAGTATTATCTCTCCTGCATCTTCTTCTGATCTTTTTTTGTTTTGTCTACATGATTTCATAAAGTAAAACATGATGTAATATGTAATTTGTTATGAATTACTTATTAAAATAATTTGTGATGCCTTTTATATTTTAAAATTATTGGATTTTGAGTCTAATTTTAACTTGAATGTATAATTTATTATAAATTTGCAATTAAGAATAATTTCATACATTATTAATTTGTAATTTTTTGAATACAGTAAAAAAAAGTTGATATAAATATTTTAGATGAAATTGCAGTTTATCAGTATTTAATTAATGTTGGAGAATTTGAAAGTTTTTCACGATGATATGACACATTTTTTTTAGAAATATAATTTTGATTTTTATTATTATTTTAAGTTTTATATTAGACTTAGATTTAGTTTAAAATTTTAAATTTGATTTATTATTAATTCATTATATAATAATAAAAATTAGTGTATTTTTTATTTTAATAAAATATTTTATTTTAATTTACTCCTATAATTTTTATTTATTATTTATTATATATCAGTTTTATACTGATTTAATACTAATTCAACCTTTAGACTTCAAGTTTTCTTTACTTGATTTAATATCCTGATCGATTTTTAAAATAATAATAATAATAATACACTCCATTCAGTTACGGATAAAAGACGAGTCCAAACACCGTCGAGTATACGATACGACAGGTGGGCCTGACCATTATCAGGCCCACTACATCCTCGTACTCGTCAAGTTTTATCACATGACTACTTCCAGTTCACGTTTGCAAGTTCCAGTTCAATTCAAACAATACAATTCAAAGGAAGTCTTCAATTATATTGGGTTGTGTTACTGCGGCTTTTTGTATATGTTCTTAATCATCTGATTAGAGTTCGGAATGGGGAAGAGGAAAGAACGCCGCCTCGCCGCCCTGTCCAACGCCGGCCGCCGCGTCAAGCTCGATCTTTTCGCCGAACCCTCTGGTACCCTCTTCTAGTTGTTTCGTTTATTAGGCTTGTTTCCTTTTGTATGTGTATGTATGTATATGTTTGTATTTAATTTTCTCTTTTCCATAAGAAAGATTCTCTTTTTGTTTTTTAGACTGTAAACTTTGCTTTCTATTTGGGTTTTCTAGGTTGAGATTGTTTGGTTGTGTTTAAGTTGACATCGTCTCTATTTGGGTTATGGCCTTAAAATTAGGTTTTTATGGAGGATTTGGTTATTGTGAATCACTAAGTGTGAGATAGAATTCGTTTTCCAATGGACATCGGAGGTTATCTCTTTAATTAACCTTAGGGTGCTTAGTAGTTGTAACCCTTGGTTGTGATGTTTAGTTGCTGTCTTACATTATTTTGAGGTGTTCTTTTGAGCTTAAGTTTCAGGTTTTCCTTTTTTCTTTTTAATTTATTCTCTTATCAGAATGTCTATGATATTGTTATGATAGGATTATTATTCCCAAGTAAAACTGAGCTCTTACGCAAAATAAAAGTAAAAACTTTATTTTACTTGTTGACTGATATGTGGTTTCACAAGATGGTTGAGATTTGACAGTTAACGCAACTGCTTTTTTTAAAACTTCTTTAGGAGATTTGGGTGGATCCTCTGAAAATGATAAAGTTGGAGGCGATGCCAATCGGACACAGCAGGCCGGGTTACCCAATTCACCATCCTCTTCAGGTGGGTTCCATCAGTTTTTCTTCAAAAGGCTTATGTAGAGAGGGCATTGGCATGAGTTTTGGTGGCATATTATGTTGTTCTCTCCAAGTACTAGTTTTCAACTTTTAGGGTGGCTGTGGTCATGGGAATGTCTTTATCAGATCTGATGGGGCCCTGCCACTGTGAATACTTCCACCCTGTTATCTGCTATTTCGCAGCATCAAATCGATTTGGAGACATCTGCTGGGATTTGTGCTTATCGGTTCGTATGTTTCTGGCTTTATTTGCTTTATGCCTTCACTAACATTTCCTTTCATGTGTAACAGGGAAATTGATCATTTGTTATCTGTCCAGTGTTATCAAATTTTATGCACCATGTTTTGTTACTAATAACTTGGTTACTGCTGGATGAGAAATATTGCTGCTTTTCAAGTCTCTTAACATTTTTCTATCCTGTTTTCAGGTCTACAGCCACAGAATCCTCTTCTTTTACTTGAGCAATATAGTGACGATGAATTGAATGAAGAAGCAAGCGCAGGTCAGAACCATACTGTTGCGGAGGGTTCCCCTTCAGATAGATTTGACCAGGTAATGTTATTATTTTGGAGCTTACTTGTCCTGCCAATAGTCAGTGTTGAACCCAAGCTCGGGCTAAGATGCCACTCTTAAACAATGGTTAACTCCTTAAGTGCACCCAGTTTAGTGGCTCATATTTTAGAACTTTATTTATACATCTGGAAGTTTGATTCATTATGCTATTCATTATGCTATCATGGCTAGGGTTATTCTCTTGCTTACAGGGGTCACAAAATATACATACAATGTAAAGTTAAAGTTCCTATTGATATGTTCTGTACATGACCTTAAGAACAATTATGGGTGGTGCTGTCATTGTTGTTTTATACCATGGTGTATGATCATATATCACTCACTAAAGTACCTTTATGAATATGTTGACAAATTTATCATAGCTGTTGACTCATGAATCTCCTTAAAAGTCCTCTTTTATAAATAAAATCACATATTAGTAGATGCTGATCATACCCATTAACGTGGAATCATTTTGATAGTGCAAAGAGCCAACAGCCAACTTTAGTTGAGTATTTGCATATTGATGGCCCTCATTTTGATCTCTGTTTTCTTTAAATGATTAAACTACACTATATTCTTATTTGCTACAGCAGTTTGTTTTGATTACTTTCTTAGGCTTTCCTTGAAGCTTATTTGTATGTGTTTTAAGGGTGGTTAAAACTCTCATTCTGTTTGCATGCGATGGTAATAGATGTTTGCTTTTATCAGGATGAACTCCTTAGTGAAGAAAAGAGTAGACATGCCAGCACAGTGGAAGATTCTACTACTCAGAATGACAAACAACAGGAAATAGAGGGAGATTTTACCACAGGTGATGATCTACAAAGACTGGAAGGTGACGATACTAAGGGAAAAGACACTTCTGTCTCAGCTGATATTTGCAATTCCACAGAACAAGTTTCTGATGGAACTCTTCAGTCACAAATTTTTGGGGATATAACTTCAGGCTGGAGGATTGTAATGCATGAGGAGAGTAACCAATACTATTACTGGAATACTGAAACAGGGGAGACTTCCTGGGAAGTACCTGCTGCTTTGATTCAAGCAACTCAGTTGATCTCTGATCCGAAAGCTCTTGCTTCAGTAGAAGCATATTCTGAGCCTGTGGTTACTAATATTTCATCTTTGGGTTCTAATTTGGATAATCCTTCAGCTGCATCAACTATAGATGGATGGATGGGTGGAAGTTACATCCATGAAAACAAGGAACTATATGGCAATGCAACAAGTAAGGATGAATTGGTTGAAGGCTACATAAGTGAATCATTGAAAAATGTGACTTCTGTTGCGGATGTAGACCAAAGTGAATCACAGGGTAACTTGACTGCAGTGACTGCATTTCAGGGAATAGGTAGTGTATTTGTCTCAGATCATTCGCATGATGCAGTGACTAGTGATGAACATAAGGAAGCCATAGATCTTTCTAGTAGTCTCATGAAGCAATGTGAATCTTTGTTGGAAAGACTGAAGTCATTGAAAGGGTGAGAAATATAATTATGGGTCTTGTTTGCTTTTTTACTTTTTGGCTATTGTGTACAATAGATGCAAAATGATTTAAGATTCTTTCCCTTGTTGATTACTGAAATTTGTCTTGCAGGTATGGGTGTCATCCACATGACCAGGTGTCAAAGTATAGTTTAGAACTAGAGTTGAGACTTTCTGATATCAAGGCTCTTTCATCTCATGGGTCAAGTTTGCTTCCATTTTGGAACCATTCTGAAAAGCAGTTGAAACAATTGGAGGATTCCATTAACAATAACATTTATCAGCTTGCTGTCTCGGCTCAAATGGCTGATGACATTGGGGTATCTGGTAATGCTTATTCTGAAGTAAAGCAAGAACTTGGGGAAAAATGTTTGATGCCTGAATCAGAAGTACAGGCCGAACAAAACAGCAGAAAATCAGATTTATTCTCTGTTTCTCTGGATGTTGGGAATAAATCGCATGATGCTGCTGCTGAGGGAACTGTTGATTCTGTTAAAGATGATTCTTCTTTGGCATCACCTGTTAGACATTTGGAATGTGGTACTGCTGCTAATGAAGTGAATAGGGATACCGATCTTAAGCCTGAGTTAAGTGCTGGGGAAGATGTTGACATGGATGTTGACATGGAGGTTGAAGATGGGGCTAATTCAAGTATATCAACCGTGGAAGATGCATCAAGGGCCAAAGCTATTGCTTCAAATGACCAACTGATTCAAGCAAATCCACCTACAGATTTAACATCCTTGACATCTGAAGGTATGGTAGCTGTTCCACTTCCTCCTGAAGAGGAATGGGTTCCCCCACCTCCACCTGATGTTGATCAGGCTCCTCCACCTCCTCCACCTCCTCCTGATGATGAGCAAATTCCTCCACCACCTCCACCAGGTGAACCTCTTGAATCTTCTTATCCTCTACTCCCTACTTACACAGAGACTGGTCAACCCCCCAGTTATGTGAATCATTGCAACTTGACATATCCAACTTCTGACTTCCAATATTATGGAGACGGAATAACGATGCAAACTAGTAATTTCTATGGACATGCTGATGGCAATCAACTTGCAGTGTCCCATACTTCACATTTATATGGAACAGTGCCCATCACATATGCTGAAACTGCTGCAACTCTCATGGGGCCTCCTGAACCAGTTGGATATTACAATCTGCAAGACGGATCGATGCCGCTCTTTCCTGTAGTTAACACTGCAGGATCTTCTCAATTACATGTTCCTGGAATGCTGTGTAATGAAACACTCTCTTCTGATCAAATTAGACAAGTTGATGATCGTGCAGACGCTATACAGACATCTAATGTTTCGCTCGTTGGTCATGAGATTGATGTGACATCTGTCTTAGCTCCTTCCACTATGACCACTTTTACATATTCCAACACAAGTACCATGAAAGAGAGTTCTACGCAATCAGCTGATCCTGCTAGTGAGACAGCAGTTGAGCCATCTACAACTGCAAAGTCACAACCTAAAGGTAATCTTTTGGGACTCATGATATAAGTTGAGGAAATCAATATATTTATGCTTTTATCTACAGATCTACAACCATAGAGTTGTAGAAGAGAAAAAATAGTGAATATATTGACTTATCATTAACTAGGTATTATCCTGTTTATTAAATTTTTTAGGGCAATTCTTGCTATTTCAAAATAGGTAGGGCTAACTGAAGTTTTTCTATGTAGGATAGTTCTATATAAGATAGGTGGTGAATAATTTTCGAGCAACAAACAATCTCAATCCTAAGACCATGTGAAGATATATTATGTGAATTCATCTTCTATCCACTTAAGAACTTTATCATTCACTTCTGCAGCGATGAGGGCTTAAGTGAACAGTTCAACACTATAGGACCATTTTGCATTTTGAAGTAAACATAGGGGCCTTATTTAATCCTTTTGCCTATTCAATCTCCAATGCAGTTTAATGGGCCTCCTCTTTTTTCTTGTTCTGTTTTTAGTTACCTTATTCAAGTTCGTGGGATGACTGATAAATGTCTAGCCTTCTTTCTTTGTTCATTATTATTTCTGAACATTTTTGACATTGTTAGTTTCTTGTACACGTGGATGGGCATACTGATTCTGTACTTGTTCATCATGTTATTCAGTTGTCCGTACGAAGAAGCGGACAGTAGCTGTTGCCCCCTCCTTGAGGTCTAACAAGAAAGTTTCCAATTTGGTGGATAAGGTTGTTATGTCCTCATGTCTTTTGCCTTCAGACAGTCATAATTTGGAATTGTATTCTTGATCAATGTTGTGGAAGTATAGCAATTCTCATATTCTTTTCCAATGTAGTGGAAAGCAGCCAAAGAAGAGCTGAATGAGAATGAAGATGAACCTGACAATCCTTATGAGATATTAGAGAAGAAGCGACAAAGGGAAATTGAGGTATGTGAATGGGCTTTTCTTCTTTAGGATTTTCATCCCTGATTGCTTCGAGTACCTAAAACTTACTGCTGCAGGAGTGGCATGCTAAGCAAATTGCAAGTGGGGAAGCGAAGGATAACGCTAATTTTCAGCCTCTAGGTGGTGATTGGTACGTTATCCTGATTTTAGATGACATTGATGCGAAAGACAGTGTGGTTGATATAATGGAAAGTGAGAGGACGGGATTTGTATTATGATTCTGCTCCTTCAAGCTGGCTTTCTTTGCTCCAGTCTAAGTTAAGACAATGTGGTTGATATAATGGAAAGTGAGAGTACAGGATTTGTATTATAATTCTGCTCCTTCAAGCTGGCTTTCTTTGCTCCGGTCTAAGTTTTCTTATATAATCCAATTATTATATCCCTTGATGAAATTGTATGCAAAAGAGGAGGATAGTTGTTATTCGATTATGTGCTTATTTGTCATCTTGTATTGCCATCATGCCTTTCGCTATTCTTCTTTCTTTTCTTTTTGCATCCCTTCATCTCTTTCTCTGCTTATGAACTCTATCTGGCTATTTTCTATGAGGCTTATATTTTCTTTCCCCACTATGTTGGATAGGCGTGAAAGAGTAAAGAGGAGAAGAGCTCAAGCTGCAAAGGAAGCCAAGAAGAACCCAGTGGATGACAAGACCCAAGCGCAGGTCGTCCCTGAGAGTCAGCAGCCTGATTTAGCTGATCTCGGAAGGGGTCTACCATCTGGTTGGCAGGTACGGCACATAAGTGTTTAGTTGTAGGTCCTTTTCTTTTGAATGCTATGTACCCTGTCTTATCCAAAATTTGGTCTTTTGTTTGTTTTTCTTGACAGGCTTATTGGGATGAAGGATCGAAGCAAGTATACTACGGAAACACGCTCACCTCACAGACAACCTGGACTAGGCCTACAAGATGAGTCATGCATGGCGATTTTTAAGACGTCACGTCTTGCTTTGGTTACAAGCATTTCACCAGTTTCTGTAGCAACATTTTTGTTCATGAGGTAGATTGTTTTATAGCACATATTGGTATTTCAATGGTCGTTGGAATCAGTATCCAACCTTTGGGGCAGATGGAGTTGTAAACCTATTCTTGGTCCAGTGATCCTAGAATTTCCTGTCAGATCAGCGACGTGTAAGATGGATGAGGCAATGAATGTTCACATTTCGCAAACAACCTTACTCAACAAGATTAGCAATGAAATACAGAAGATAGATTCATTATTCTCCTTAATTGAGTTGCACTTAATTGCATGTTCCATTGTGCCAAAAATGTGACGAGGTAATGAAAACAACCATTCATATCCAGTGTTTCGACATTTCTGCTTTGTTCACAATCATAACAACGAGAGAAACGGGCGTGATGTAAAGTCAAAATCTTAATGTTATAGCTAATAATAATATACAAAACAGCGTAGAGTAGAGCAGAGCAGAGCCGCCCAAGTTACATTGAAGTGGATGACGGGAACGATTTAATCAGGCTCTCGTCAAAGTTACATGACAGCGTACCCGTGGAATCCATACTAATCAGTATAATTTTCACACAAATGTACTTGGTTGAGGATTACATTCATGGAAGTATGGCAAGATTTTACCAATGACCAACAGTCTTTAAACCAGGTCGCTAATGGAACTTGATTTAAGAGCCAACTCAGAGAGATTGGAGCCAACAGAACCTCCACGAGTCATGCCATGGCCTCTGTGGAGGCGGCACCTAAATGAGCCTGCGTGAGTGGTTGGAGAGCAAAGACAGTTCCATCTTACTCCTGATGGCTTATTTGATTGCGACTTTGGTGAGGTATTCGTGGAATTTGGCCTCTTCTTCTCCGTATCCAAGTTCATTGCAGGTACTGATATGTTTGGTTTTGGCAGGTGCTTGTCATCCATTCTCGACATTTTCTGTTCCTGTACTTTGTCCATCTTTCACATGTAAATAAAACCAAGAAACAGACATCTGCATGTTAAGATGCTTCACAGAAAAGAATCATATACTCAAATTCTATCAATTTATAAAACTCTTATTGCCTATATGTCTGAACTGTTTATATGTATATGAGAGATTGTGCATGAGTTACTTGTTTGATGATTTGAGATGGATAATGGCAAATTGCTTGCTGATGCCAACTGAATAAAAAAGACATTTTAGTATGGAATTTTCAATCTTGAGAAAATGTTAATATGAAGAGAAATGTTGAAGAAAAAGAGATGGTTTTCCAAGAGGATCAGGTTTCTGCATTTGTAGCTCCATTGATCTTGTTTACATGAGATCATTTCGGAGGGACGATGTGATGTAATTAACATTTAACATTGTAATTTTGTTCTTGATCAAAACCCTTGTAACGCTGATATGTAAAATGTGTTTTATGCAGATGTTAATCATCAACACTGTCTTGTTTCAAAAGCCATGAAAGATACAAGAGGTGTAGAATAGAGAGATTATATATAAGATAAACGCATGCCGATATAATACTTGCCTACCTGAAAATTCAAGGAGGCTAAAAGTTTTCCGGTGGCCAACGACAGGTTTTCTGGAGGAGGATGGGGAGGTACAAGTGAGAGAATGGAATTTTTCTGTTTTGTTTTAATTTTTGTGAAAAGAAATAGTGAAATACAAATGGAAAAATACGAGAATAGATGCAACAAACTGTTATTAGCTTAGCATTTTGAGCTTTCTGTTATTCGGTTGAAAACATGTGGTGTCACCTAATTTTCAATTTAGAGCCGCTAATAATCTGTTTTCCTAGAGAAAATTCAGCTTTTTCAGAAATTTCAATTTCTTCCCACAGCCATGTGTTTGGTCTATTAACATTGACAGGACTGACACTATGACAGATGTTCGAAGATGATAATAAAACAACATAGAAATGAGTGCAGTATTGCATTGGAGATACGGGTTTCAAGGGCAATGACTTAAGCATAATGTAGCTCTGTAATAGTTAATTCCAGATACGTAACAAGGGACTAGGAAACAGTTTCATGTCAAAAGCAGACAATGCAGTTTTGTGGAGGGAAGGATACGTACCAGGATGTGCAGGTGCAGCTCTCTTGAAACTTTGAGAAAGAGTTTTAAGTTTTCGAGAAGATTTCAGTATGAAAAAAACTGACAGATGGGCACTATAAATTGTCATCTTGTGGCCCTGAAACTTCTTTACATTGAAAACATCAGTTTCAAGTATAAACCGTTTTGTTTTTATACATTTATTTATCTTATAAAATGCAATTCCCACTTTTTGTTCTTCTTCTGGTCCCTTGCATGTTGATTTTGGAAAGCATCCTTGCCAGCAGGCAAAGTTCTCTGCAAACTGACCAAAACAGCTTACATGTGGAGAAAGAGTCTTCATCTTCTGTATCCATATGCTATCAATGCTTCAGTGATAATACATTATAAAGTTGGTTTTGGAGATTCAGCTTTTCTTCAAACAGATTGAAGAAAATTTCCAGGTCTGTAACATGTTTTATGTTTTTAACAGTCTGTTAACTCCATTTTCTGTTATCATACGGCATCACTTTCCCAGACGCTCTTTTTTTTTTTCAATTAGCAAATTAAAACTTTCCTACCTAAGTTCAATCCATTGGGTTCAGTGATTTGTTTTCTCACTCTTTTGATGCCAGGAACAAAGCTGACGCTTCAATCTGAAGACCTCAAGCTAGCGGACCATGTTCCCGGTCCAGAAACGTCAAGATGAAGTAAATGCTTTTGAACTAACTACTTTGTCATTAAGCATAGGAGTGCAGGGACTCCAACAAAATCAATTTCCATCTCAAGCTGTGCAAGAGAAGCAGGACACAAGCTCTGAAGACACCAGAAGCTGTGAAGAATGGTATAAATCGCAAAAGAGCCTGAGGAAAAGTAAGCGTCTGAGAAGTTTAGATGGTGAAGCACTACTGGGAAGCGGGTCCAGCTCAAACCAGCTCAAAATTGGTGGTGTAGGTTGTGGTCAGGAACAATTATGGTGCGCAAGCTTTGGTCCTGGAAAGGGAGTTCATGGAGACAGGTATTACAAGAACAAGCAGCATTCAGTAGATCATGTACCTGGTGGTGTGAAGAGAGTTCGTGAAATGAATGGGGGTTATAAGGCATACCCATATCTAGCATCTGAGGATGAGCAGAGAACCAAAATGAGTGCTTACGGTCCAGCAAGTGTAGCATCTGTCTCTGAGAAACTCCATCTCAGAATGATTAAAAATCGGGAAGCAGCGGCCAGATCTAGAGCCAGGAAGCAGGTAAACAGGGTAGATTAATCCCCGGTAGTTGTGCTCTCTAATTACTGCCCTTCATCTACTTGGCTTTAATTTGTCAGATTCTGTTTCTACCGCTCAAAAAATAAACAAGTAGGAGTGTATGACAGACCAAGTCGAAAATAAACATGCAATGAAACTTACTCGCTATAATATACATTAAGCAAGCTTCATTCATTGTTTGCAAGAAAGCTGAATGCTTTGATTGTCAGTTGTCTTCATTTGTGCGATCTCAAGTTACTTTGTCCTTTTTTTTCCCCCCTCTTCTTGCATTTTAATTCTGCACCATTTTAGGTTCAAGAAGTTCAGCAACAACTTGAAATCACTGAATTGAAGAAGGAGAATGGCCACCTGAAAGGTGCCGTGAGGGTAAGTCACTTTGCTCTTTGTGGCATTAGAATACTCTTAGGTAGTTTGTTAATCTCTTCCTAAATTATGTATTTACAGTGCTCTTCTTTTGTTATTGTAGTTTCTCTTGGCTATCATAACAACAAAAAGCAGGAAGTTGCCGACACTCTCAAGGACTTATTCAGCACCATTTTAGCAAAGAAATCAAGTGTTGTTTCTGTCAAGGGGTTCTTGTGTAAATAATCTAAAAAATAAGAGGAAAGAGGTTGCTTCTCTATTGTTTTTGTAGTTTTTTGTCTTTATTTTCCTTGAAAATGAAAAGTACTAAAAGTTCATGTCTTTTAAGGAAGTCATTTAAATGTTGATCCATCAAGGAAATGCTTTTAAAACATATTTATAAGAGTGAAGGCTTGTAGGTGATGAAAATAGTAGAAAAAAATTATAAGTGATGGATAAAAATTGTAAATGACATGCTGAAGATTAAATTGCAAATGAAATGTTAAGAACAAATATGTTAATTAACTTAAAAAATCTATATTCATCTCTCGGAGGAAAAAGTTTGCTTGTTCTCTTTATTTGTCATATTCATCATTTTGTTGAATATTAAAACTACAAACTTTATCTTTGATCTGCGATATAAGTTTGTAAGTATTTTTGTATATTTTGTTGTTTGCAAGTATTTTTGTATATTTTATCACTGTTGTTTGCTGGTCCCTAATAGAATTCAAGAAGGGGAGGGGTAAATTGGGTATTTATAAAATTTAATAATTTTTTAACTAAAGTACTCAATTAACAATAATTAATGTAGGTAAGGATGAAGAAAAAGTTTATATAAAATAATTAAACAATTAAGCAATAATTTAAAGAGGATAGAATGTAAACTGATTTATAGTGGTTCAGTAAACAACCTTTGCCTATACCCACTCACAAGACTCTTCTTAGAATTTCACTATAATTCTTCTTTTAAGGCAATAATAACCTTTCTATGATCTTTCTCAATATAGAGAAACTCTTTTCATAATCTTTTTCTAAGGTAAAGAGGAATCATAATCTCACTTACAACTCAAAATTCCTCATTTTATTGCTTGATAACTTCAAAATAGCTCACTCACACAAATGTGAGATGATGATGCTCAAATGATCGAAAAACACTTAGAAATGTGTGTAAAGTACAGTCAAAAGCTTTTTGCTACTAAAACTAATGAGAAAGCACCTATTTATAACGTTTTAAAACCTTTCCTAGTTGTTGGAGCTAAGAACTTTTCGTTATAACAGTTATATGAAAAGCATTGGTCTACTAGTAATGCATAATGGTTGACTAGTATGCATTAAAGGCACCATCATCTACAATACTGATCAACCAGTAGGCATACTGATTAATACATCAACTAATATTACAACAAACTCACGATACATCAAATTTAAAAACTTTAACTTATATTGATCGACCAATCACCGAAAAATATAATTTTGATAATTTCATATGCTCATAATCAATTTGTTTAACACAACTATAATTTAAATACTTCCTAAAATGTTTCCTAAAGAGTGTTTGAAAGATCAAGAGGCTTTTTCTAGTAATATCAAAAGCTTCAATGCCTCTTGATGAATATAAAGACTCATGCAAAAAAGTGAAATGAAATATTTATACATTGTAGTCCTTTTAAAGCATTAAATTAACAAAGTAAGATTACAATTAATATTACAAACTAAAGAACGATCTTAATAAGTCTTGATCTTTTTTTGTTCTTGGTTTGATCTTCATTTTGATGCTTGTAAACTTGAAGTTTCCTTAATTAACTTCATAATCTATCTTCTTGAGTTTATGACTTTATTTTGTTCTTATTTTTCTTTTCATTAAAATAATAAATTCATTAGTAGTAACTATATTTTGTTATCATCAAATCATCGATTGAAACCTCCGTCAGTTCAATAATCTTCCTCCTTTTGATGATGATAAGACATTTGTGATATTAGAGAATAATAATAAAATTAAGCGCAAAAACAAATATGAGATAGTGATTAGCTGTCCTTGAATTCATTTGTAAAACATAATTCAATATGAAGAGCATAATTCAATATCAAGAATAAAAGAAATATTCAAATTCAAAGAAATATTCATACAGGAAGATAACATAAAGTTACTCAAGCATATCCTGTAAATTGCAAGAATACAAAAATGACAAAACAATCACTCTCCCTAAATGTTATCACTCCCCCAAAATCTAATATCACAAATCTTTTTCCTCCTTTTCAGAGTCATCAAAAAGAAATCATTATCTAAAAAAGTAAAAGTAAAGTGTCATGATTCAAACTAACTTGGTAAAGAAAATCAAAACTTATTTTATTAAGATTGATAAAATTTCTCACTAAAGAATGCTATTAAATATTTAAGGAGTTAAAAAAGGTCAAATTTGATATAGAGATCCTTAATTGTGTCTAATTTGAAAATTTCCTAAGTTCAGTATTGTGCTTAAGTTGAAAGATTCAATTAAAGCACCAAGGGCAAGTTCGATAAAATTAGATGTTAGAATCGTAACCAATAATTGCAATATTCAAGAGTCAATTTCATAAAAAAAATGCATAATTTTGAAAGCCCCAAAATTTCAAAGATAGAAACATAAACAAGTGTCAAGCTATCAAAATTAAACAAAATTAAAGATATATAAATATAGTTTAAATGGAAACAATCTTGACCCGTTTAACTATAAAGGCATCAATTTGAAATGATCATTTTTAATTAAGAAAATATTGAAAATTCCAAATTTGAAACCTAAAAAAAATGAAAATTCAGTATGATGCAATTTAACGAGATTTTTATGAAATGGAGGATGATGTTTTTCAATGAAAAGAGTGAATTATTTAGGATTTTAAAGGATATAAACAAGAAAAAAGAGAAAACAGAAGAAACAAAAAGGAAGGAGGCTACAAATCGTGTGTACTAGTCGATCACTTAAGGACATTGGTCGATCACTTAAGGGCACTGGTCGATCAGTTGAAGGTTATGGTTGACCTTTCATATCGACCAAATGCACCACAAACTCATTGTAACTTGATTATCTTCCCTAAAAGAGAAATTGGTTGACTATTGCTCTATATTGGTCGATTATTAAAGCCTTATGTTGACCCTTTATGTAAGTAAACTTCTCACAAACTCAATGGAAAGAAAATTATCTTAGAAAAAGGTGACATTGGGCGATGGCTTCAAAATGTTGGTAGACTAGTGTGAGTAAGCAGATGACTAGAACTTTGACCAAATAAAGAACAAACTCATTGGAAAGGCAAAAAATATGATTTTTGGTTATATTAGTCGACCACACTAAGGTATTGGGTGACAAGTTGATCAGATAATCTTGAGAAACAACCTTTAAATTTTAAATTAAAACATCAAAACACTTTAAACCACATCTCCCTTTGGCTTAATATATGAATAAATTTTAACTGAATATCCCTATTTGCACATACTACCTAAGTTTAGTTTCCAAATATACCAACAAAAATGTTTAATTTTTTCATAGTTTAAACCTAAACATTCATCACTGCGAATTTAATGAGAGCAATATGTGACAGATTTCTAAAGTATGACTTAATAGTTACCTTTTATTGAACATCATTTATAAATGATTTGAATGAAGAATCTTCTTTAGTTTGCAATCCATTGAATGTTGGGCCCCAAACCTTCTTGGAAGTTAGGACTATTAAATGAGAAGTTGTTCATGATTATTCATGTATAAAGGAAGGAGAATTCATGAATTTAAAAAGAAATAGAAAAGATGGTTTAGGTATAAGATGGATTATATAGAAAATGTTGAAAGTCAAAAGCTGGAAAATGTGTATGTCCATTGAACATGCTCTGGTGTTTTAGCCATAATTTGATCTCTAGTCATCCAAATGAGGTGCTTCTTGTTTTGGATTAAACTAGAGAGAAAGGGCTACAAATGTTCTGAAGGATTTGAGTTTCAATTTAGTCCTTAAGAATGTCAATTTTAGGATGGAAATAAAGTGCT
>JANKOD010000005.1:17191552-17220005 GCA_026284645.1 Erythroxylum acuminatum | reverse complement strand
CGAAAATTGCCAAAATTATATTAATACAGTCCGAATAAATCAGAAATCTCATTAAACCAATTTACCCGGAAAATGTCTTGAATGCATGCCAAAATGCTTATGCACAATTTAGCAAATATTCAAATATACAGAACATAAATCGGACTAAATTTCCTTAATATTCTAACTCCTAAAATGGGGCGCTACATAGGTGGCCGAACTTAATAGGAACATTATGTTTATATGACGGAGTTAGCATTTTTGAGGCAAGTTGCTCTATTTTAGAAATGTTAGGAGGTAAACTGATATTAGAGATAATAGTAGGGGCCATCTAAGACTTTTTCCCAAACATTAAAGGGCAAATTGAACCTGTTGCCCTTTATGTATCCATAACTAACATTTATAGGTGACTCATCCATCCATTTTTATTTCCATTTTTTGTTATTTATTTTTAATTATTTATTAGTATTATTATTATTACTACTTTTTTTTCCCTCATATGGATCATTTGGAAATAACCTTTCTACTAGTTTGGGGTAAGGCTATGTACTATTAGACCTCCCCAGACTCTACGTCTCAACGGGATTTATACTAAGTATTGTTGTTGCTGCTATTGTATAGGTTCCAGTGGTAACACTAGAAATAATTTAAGATAAGGTCATCAAACCCCATATCCAACTAAGCTTGCTTTTATCTTCCTTATATCCTTTGCAAATTGTTACCATCTTCTTTTTCCTTAAACCATTGATGACATCTACTCTTCATATAAATTTTTTATTTTATCATTCAAAGAAATTTCAAGATTCTTTTCCCTATAAACATAGAAAATAGTAATCAATTTCTTAATAAAACTCTTCATTTGATATGAAATGCAATACCTAGAGATTTTATCTCATATTTTGAACATCCAAAGAACCTTCTTCCATAGTTCTTTGCTATCCATAAAGTCTATAAAAGAGTCTCAAATATATTAATTATAATATGTATAAACATATTGTTGAACATTTGAAGTTATAGATGTGGATGATTTTATTAAAAAAATCCAAAAATCTAATATTTCAAAGGAAAAAGCTTGATTCTTCCTCACTAGCGATATACCTAAACATAATTAGTAATTTAAATGTATTAACCAATTACAAACCCATGGATTGGGAGTTTTAGCTATATAATGACCATATACTCTTGCCAGTTCTAAAGATGGAATGATCTTAAAGCATAAATCATAAATTTATCAAGTAAAGCTTAATACCAACACAAATAGAATAAATCTAATCATTATTAATAACTAAATAATCAAACATCTTATTTACAACTAAATAATCAAATATCTTATCTTTACATATCTTTTGTAGCTCTAAATAATTTTCTTTATTACAAGAATGATTAACCTCCTTGTCAATTCCACCATGTGAAAGCTAGTATTATTCCTTGGAAATAAGTATGAAAGCATGAAGTTAGTGAGATAAGAGACAAGCTTCCATAGAGGGTCGTTAAGTAGTGAAAATGACAAATTGGGGGAAAACTTAAGCTTTATGAGTGAAACATTATAAAAAAATGATAAGTATGTGAGATTTACTTATATTTGAGACATTAAACAAAAGAGAAATAAAAAAGTAGCATTCTTTTGAAATGATGATTAAGGCATATGATTGAATAACTATAACTAAATGTATTGTTTTCATATTCTTGATATCTATTCATGTCTTAGTTTATTTAAGTTGTATAACTCTTTCATGCATTTTAACCAAGGGAAGTTCCAGTATGTGTTTTGATGACAACAAAGCATAGTTACTATAAATGGTTCATTTTTATAATGTCTTAAAAGAAAGAAATATGAAATAAAGTAAAGAAACACCTTATTGAGACTATAAAGAGAAGTTTATAAACTTAAAATGAATTAATTAAAGGATAAGTTCAATACCAAGGAAGGTTAAGACTCGATAAGTCTATAAGTTCATTTGTAATTATTTGTATCTCCTACTTAGTTACTTTAATGATTTAGGGTATCTTCGTGCATAAACATAATATTTTTTAAACTTAAAACATAAATATTTTTAATTGTTAAGAGAAACTAATGTTTTGATTTCAAATAAATCCCTTTTAATCTTTAAAATACTCTTTAGAGAACTTCTGAAATTATTTTGTATCAAGTCTTAGTTAAAGAATATTGTTTGATCTTTGAAAGAACTTGAAAATTCTTTTTAAAAAAAAACTTGTTTTCAATCATATTGATCAACCAACCTAGGGTAGTGGTTGGCCAATGTACTGTATTTGTGTAAATTGATGAACCAATATATGGTGGAAGTTAGCAAAAATATGTATCATGAGATTGTATATCATATTAGTCATACATTGGTCAAACAATATGATATATTGATCGACTAATGTAACAGACTAATCAATCAATTTCACAGTTACTAACTGTTATAATAGTTAGTTTTTGTGTATAACGATAATTTGAAACCAGTATAGGTATAAATACTTGGATATTCTATTGCTAGACATCTTTATGGTAGTTAGGATTTATAATAGCACATTTTCAAGATCTTTTACACATTTTACAAGTATCCATTCATTTATTATGAAGTGTTTGTGATCCATTAAATATTAAAGTAAGCAACTAAGTTTATTCAAGTCATAATGATCATTTGGGGTTGTGTAATTTGTATTTGGTTGAATTGAGAAAAATTGAGGTTATTCTTCACCTTTAAGGAAGAATGTAAAATAATTTCTCTTTACCTAAATAAAATTATTGTAAGGAGGTTTCTCTTTACCTATTTGAAAGAAGAGTTTAATGGAATTACAACAGAGACTTAGAGAATGGACGATAGGAAAGAATTGTTTACTGAATTACTATAAAATTAATTGTTGAGTTCTCTTTTCTACAATCTTTATGTTATTTTTGTTTGTTTGATTAAGATTATTAAATTTCCATTTCATATTATCATCATGCTTTATTTTAAGTTATAAAAAGTTTCTAAATTTACTAACACCAAATTCATCCCTCTGGGGTGCCATTAGGGACCAGTAAGTGGTATCAGAGAGAGTTTATTTTATTTTTATTCCAGACAAAACTGCTAAGAAAATACCTTTATGATATATTTAGCTACATCTACATCTTCACCTAGCCAAGAGGTGTAAAATGTTAGTAGAACTAAATTTATTTTGAGGAAATGATCATCTTTACTAAAAAAAACTAAAATTAACTTCTTTTTAATGGCCAAAAAATTGACTTAATGAAAAAAAAATTTCTAACAGCCCATTCATTCCCACTAATGTTATAGACAAGAAAAGTTCCCAATTTAAAGGAAGAATGAGATCCTCAAGATAAGAAATTAATTTCCTTGAATAAAAGGCTATTCACATGTTATTTTGTGCATTAGAAAGAGATGAATTTAATAAAGTTTCTATACATAAAACAACTTATGAAATTTGACGTATATTAGAAGATATAAACGAAGGAATAAATTAAGTCAATGAGAGTAAAGTAAACATACTAACACATCAAAATGAATTGTTTCAAGTGAAATATAATGAAAGCATTTCTAGCATGTATAATAATAGATTTATTAGTATCATAATGCTCTTAAAGTCTTAAGTAAGACATATACTAATGCTAAAATGGTGAAAAAATTGCTTAGGTCTTTTCTAAAAACTTAGGAAGCTAAGATGAAAGTAACTTATCCTAAGATGAAAGTAACTTAAGAAGAAACATACTTAAATGTGTCATTAATATAGGAATTTATTAGACATGAAATAAGACTTAATAAAACACAACAAAAAGAAATGGGTCTTAAAAGGAAGAACTTAGCATTAAATTCTTCAAAGGAGGAGGCAAGTAAAGAGGAAAAGACATCTTTTAGTAGAAGTAATAAGGGAGACATTGCACTTATCACTAGAAGATTCCACAAGTTTTTAAGTAGAAAGAAATTCTCTAGGAGAAAAGAATTTGAGGAATGTAAATTTAATATTAAATTCAAATTTAACTAACACCTTTTGCTCTAAAAGTAGGAAAATTGGTCACATGAAGTCTTAATGTCCTCTCCTCAAAGACAACAAAAAATATGAAATAAATGGCAAGACAGGGAAGAAAGAAAATAAAAATATGACGAGTGAATTACATAACATCAAAGCATCTAAAAGTGTGGCCATTGTTAATAATCACAACCTAGATGCATTAAAGAATGAGAATGAGACATTAAAGAAGGGAGTTAATGCTCTCAAAGACTTTTTGTCCAAATTCACCAGGGGAAGAGAGAAGTGAGAAAGCATAATAAGAGAAAAAAAATTCCAATAATAAACATATGATTGAATAAAATTATAAGAGTACATTCAATTCCAACGCTACATTTATCAAAGGCAAATATTTACATGGTGAAAAACCTTTACCTAAGGTAACAAATGAGCATAGTGCATCCACATCTAAGCATACATATAAAACATATACACATACTTCATCCACTAGGCATTAATCTAAAGAAAATTATGATGCATTCATGTATCTCTCTTAATTTAGGCTTAAACTTTAATATTAATAAGGCAAGAATAGGCATAAATATAATGCAAAGGCATGCAAAGGCACAAAGTAGCATGCAATCTCATTCACATTCATCTAGGCTTCAACATCACTTTAGAAGTAAGAATCAAGCTCCTATTTATAATAGGCCTTATTTTAAACTTAATGACATGACATATGTTCAGATGCCTTATAGGCATCAATTCAATCAAATGAACATGTCTTATCCATATAACAATTTTAGCAATATTACTCATAAAGGGAGATGAGAGAACTCCGTCTCAGAGAAAGTGTATCTATATCATCTAAAAGAAGTTCCTGCAAATATAAGAACCTAGTTATGTTCATTATAACTTATAAAATAGGCCATTTGAGCATTAAGAACGCAATGATAGATTTTGAAAAGCAAACATAGATAGTTCAACATATGGAGATACTACTTAACTTCTCTTACAAGGAAGCCTCTACCTTTCCCCATCTCACTTCAATAGCACCTTATCCTTTTTACGAATTGCCTTGTTTGAGCTTCCTTACCACTATCCTCGTTTCCATTTTGCTTTTTCATCTACTATTTTCCTAGGGTCATTTTAGTATTTTTGTAATCATTTACTATTTCCTTCCTTGATTATTACCGTTTTTGGAATGGTAATTTAAAGAATTCATTGCTTCAGTATCTGCTTTTCCCTTTTCAAACCAATGTCTTTGTTAAGTTTAGTCCTCATATATATAGCTTCACTGCATAAACCTCCCTCTCCCCAACACCCTAACTCTTCCTTACTAAAGCTTAGCCATTTGACTCAAGGAAGAACGCTTAACTTGTAATCTCCTTGTTGCCTCCTTATTCATTCATTAAATGATCTTTACCAACAACCAACTCCTAAACACAACTTTTCAACTAAGGAAAACTTGGTTTTAGGTAGTGGGGGATTTAGCCCTAACCCTGAAACTAGCTTACTTCCCTCCTTCCTTTGAGGAGAGCCAACATACTGTTTCCCCCATATAAGGTACTAAAGCAAGGTGCAATAAGGTACATGAATAAGTTACTTTATGGAGCAAAAATCTCCTTCCCAGCTATGAAGTCATAGGCGGAAGGCAAGTGGGAAGTATATAGACTAGAGAAAAATCTCATAAACTAAGAGGACTTCTTCATTTTCACTTTCTCCTCATAAGTGAATGTGGCTAAAGTGTTGGAAATGGGACCATGGAATTGCAATTGAAAGACAATTATTTTGTGAATTTGGAAACTTGGAATGGAGATTGAAAAGTCTAACCTCCAAGCAATCCCTATCTAGATTCAACCAGGTTAAGCTACTTGGCAAGCTTCTTAAGGAAACCCTATTTATGGATGAAAATTTGGTTACAATCGGAAGAATTAGGCACGCAAGGATTTGTGTAGAAGTTACAAACAGTTCATTACCTGAAGTGCTTAAAATTAAGAGACTTGATGCATAAGGAAGCCTAATAGAGATTTTAATAAATGTTATATACTAGTGGATATTGCAAAATAAAGGAAAGTCAGAACATAAACCTACTGGCATACATGACCTTTGGCTGGTTGTGGGTGACTTTAATTGTGTTTTATCTACAAATAAAAAAGTTCATCAAATATATTGAAATGGATGATGTCCAAGAGTTTCAGAAATATATGGCTAAGTGTATACTCACAAATATGAGATATAAAGGCTACTTTCTTATAGTGAACAACAAATATGACAAAGGGAAAAGGGAAAAGGGTTATACTTACAAACCAGAGGTATAAAGGCTACCTTGATACATGGAACAACATATATGACAAGGGGAAAAGGGTGTTCTGCAAACTTGATTGAGTTATGATAAATGGAAGGTGGATATAAAATGGTCGATATAGAGGTTGTGTTTTTTAATGATGGAATTTCTAATCATAGTACAATGATTATTATATGGTAAAGTGGAACCCATAATAGGAAATTTTTTAATATATAGGTTGAGCACCCAAGATCTAGATAAATCATAACGAAGGCTTAGAAAACTCATATAAATGCTATAACATGTTCTAATTTTTCCAAAACTTAAAATGTTGAAGGGGAAGCTACATCTATTCATCAAAGAACAATACACTCATATTTTGATGAAGGAAATGAAAGCAAAGGCAGTGATGAGTGAAGTACAATAGGAACTATGAAAGAATCCATTAAAGGAAGATATACAAGCTAAAGAAAGAAAAGTTGTTGGAGATTATCTATTATTGAATAGGCCAGTTGAATCATTTATTAGATAGAAATTTAAAGCCTTTTGGATTAAAGAGAGGGATTAAATAATTGCGTATTTTTATCAAGTTTTGAAGCAAAAGTTATATCGCAATAGAGTATTATACACTATGAATGAATATTAATGGAATTATAAGGCTGTTTGTAGGCACATTGTGGACTATTTTAGAGATCTCTTGGTACATCTTAAGGATCAACATAGCTTCTAGATAATGAGATTTTAAATTGGGATATTATCTTAATATAAACTAGAATGTAAAGTTATTAAAGCTTTTCACTCCTAAATAGGTCAAAATGGTTATTTTCTCTATCTCCAAGACTAAAAGCCTAAGATTGGATGGCTTTAGTAGTTGTTTATATAAAGGTACATAGGATATTATAGGGCATGATATACCTAAGGCTTTATTAGAGTTATTCAAGAATGGTTAACTGCTCAAACTAGTTAATTATACTACTTTTAACTCTCATTACTAAAGTTAAAAACCATAATATGGCTAAGTATTTTAAACCAATTACCTTTTGTAAAGTTTTGTATAAATGCATTTCTAAGCTAATATAATTGAGATTAAAGGAGGTATTGCATAATATTGTAAGTGATAGTCTAGCTACTTTTGTGGAGGGGAGATCTATATTTCAAAACATCTTTATTAGCTAAAAGCTTATTTGACTGTATAGTAAGAAGAATGTTTATCCTATATATCTTTTGCAAATTAACATTAGGAAAGCTTGTGACATGGTGAACTAAGAATTTAGCGAGTATATGTTGCTTGGGTTTCATTTTTTCACACATAAAGAAAAACTATAGATTAGATCATGACATATTTTCTAAGCCCTATTTTTTGATTAATTTTAATAGAGAGATTCATATTTTTTTTAAAAGTAATATGGGTTAAAAATAAGAAAATCACTTCTATCCCTTTTTATTTGTTATGGTAATGGAGTTTTTGACCACAAAATTGAGATATGCAGCCATAGATAGAAACTTCAAAGATCATCCCTATTGTAAATACCTTCAATTAACTAATTTGAAATTTGTAAATGACCTTATACTCTTTTGTAAAGGGAAAACTTGTTTTGCTAAAGTTATAATCAATGCCTTTCATAAGTTTTCTTAATGCTATAGGAATTTATGTTAACTTTAAAAAGTAATCTACTGTTGATTGCTAATATTACTTATCATATGAAAAGTAGGACAAGTAGACATTTGTCTTACTCTAAAAGAAGTTAGTTAATTAGCATATCTTGCTTTTATTGCATGTTTATTAGGCATTAGTTCTTGTGTTACCTCAAAGCATTATTAATAAATTTGAACATAAGTGTAGAGAATTCTTATGAGGTAAAAAAGAGGAAATTAAAGCTCTTCCTTTAATAGGATATAACAAATTGTATTTTTGAGGTAGAAAGACAGTTAAGATTTCAAACATTTTATAATTTAGAAAAACAAGCAGCCTTAGGAAAACATATTTGGTATCTTGCACAAAATGAGTTATGCGCTCCCTAGAGGTGGTCGAGTTGGTGGAGTGGAGGGACATGAGGCTAAAAGATCCTGTATTCGATTCTCCTACTTACGCTCTCTTGATCAAGCCTGTTGTACATGGCTTGCTTAGTGCGGAATACCCGGTTGGCGTGATTTGCAAGCTATTGCGTCAATTCAAAGGTTTATCCAGTGTGCATCTAACGGGTAACAGTTACGGGTTCCTTCGTTTGAAAAAAAAGGTTATGCGTTATATAGATTGATGACATTTATTTAAAGGGATTAAATTTATGGAATTATAGTTGTCATATTGATTTTAATTGGTATTAGTGAGGTTGAATAAAGTAAACAAAAAATTGGCAACAAGCTTAGCCAAGAGTCTTGATTATTGTATGTGTTGATTATCATGGTAATTTTTTTTATTTTAAATTTAACATCTGACATATTTTAATATATTAAAATATTCTATTAAAGTTTCTACAAATAAAATTTATTTATTTATTACATTCTTGCATATTATACATATCAAATATCTAAACAAATAAATATAATTGTGACTAATTTAAAATTTTTATTATTAAATATTACGTTATCTTATAATTGCGAAAATTTTAAATTTATTCATTGTTTTTGGATAAATTTTTTAGTAGTAAAATTTAGATAAAAATTATATTTTATTCATTAAATATAATATTAAAATTAGAGAAATTTATCCCTTATTAGATTCTATAAAAGTAGTTCTATTTTTTGGGTAGTTTGGTGTTGGTTAGCTTTTTCTTTTCATGTTATATTTTGAATTTCCAAATTCCTTCTGTTTATATTTCTTATACGAATGTAAACTTTACTAATTTGTTTTAGTGTTAGAAGCTTTTCATATTCCATCATTATGGAAATTTCCTTTTTTTTAAGGATTAGTCCAGGACTAATCTCTTCGCCTCGGAAACATCTCAAATCAAGGAGGGCTACTGCTGATCCAAGAATTTGCTGCATTTTTAAGGATCGAACCTCCTACCACTTGGTTAAGCAACGAAGGTATGTGTCACCTACGCCCTTATAGAGGAATCCGAGAATAATCAAATTCCACATTTAAGAGGAGGCAGTTAGTATTTTGTTTGTGTAATTAGAAAGTAAATTGAATTGTCTACTATTTTGTTACCTTTTTTTTTTCCCCTCAATTTAAAAAATCCGAGTAGTTTTAACAAATTAAAGTAACCAAATAGATTTCGTCAGGCTAACCAAAGGCCACGTCCCAATCCACACATATCCATTGCATGTTGTCCAGCGTTCAATTTAGCAGCTACCGACGCACTCACTATTGAGCTTCTTTGATCATGGAAGCGCCTCCATTGCTTCACTACCCTAGTCTTTTCCAATTTTCAAGGTAACAAACCTTCTCAAGATGTCAATTCTTTTATTTTTGTTACTTTTTACATTGAAATTCTTGACGTTTCGAATGGTTGTGAGACTGGGCTTATGGTTACTTTAACAGTTTGAGGCTTTGATTGCTTCCTGTCAATAATTTGAAATTGTCGGTGAAACGTGAAATTTATTGGGATGTAGGAGCTATCACGTTTTGTATGTAACATGCAAAAGAAAGTTTTTTCTTTTCTTCTACCGAAAACTTTCACCTTTGCGTTTTGGATATGACTAGATTAGAGATTAGATGATAGCTGGTATGATGCTTGTCCCAATCGATCATTATCTTACCCAACTCTGCAAATTAACTTGGTTTTTGAGGGTAACTTCAAAAGCAAAACGGTTCGTTCTAATCGATTATGCTTTACTCACAAACCAGTGGCAAGAGAACCAAAGGTGCGCCGACCATGGTCTTGCATGATCAGTTTACTTCACGAACTGTGAAGAGATTGCCAAGGAGGATGCTGCTGAAGTATGTTGGTTTCAACACTATCTTGTTCCACCTTGAACCTGTATTTGCTGCACCAATGCTTGAGATGAAGCAAGATGAAGTTATGCGGTAAAATATTGTACATGTGTTGGTATTATTTTATCCTACTATGGTTACTGGCAAGATGGGAAGGCAATACTCTCTTAATATATATTCGTTTAGTTTTTGAATGACAATTTTTCTTCGTGATTTCAAGTGGCCAGGACTCTGAAGCTCAACAGTGGGGTTAGGATTCAAGGTATCTATTTTTCCGACATCAAAAGCACCAGTTTGGTTACAGTGTACTTGTAGAACCACGTCAGAGTAGCCTTAGTATCTCTCGTCACCCCAGATTGATGATGTAGATTGTCTCTTTCTCTTTAAGTGGCTTGCGTGGACTTTACTCCTTGATTTCATTTAATCTTTGGCGTTCACTTGAACCTTGCTCTGCTAAAATATCTTCTTGGATGGAAGTTATCTTGGTGATTTTGTTATCTCTACTGATATATGCTACTATTCTATAGCTTTTGTTACATTACCTTATTTTAAGTTTTGATTCTTAGAGATCGTTGAAGGAAAAGGATCAGAGGCTCATGAAGGGGATGTTGTTCTAGTGAACTATGTGTGTCGCCGTTCAAATGGATATTTTGTTCATAGGTAAAGTTCCCACTTTTCAGTGGCTTTTACTTATCTAAAGATTCTATATCATTCAGGGTTGAACTTGAGCATCGGCTAGATTTCACATGCTTTCTGTGTGCGTCTTATATTAAGTGAAGAGGCCTTAATTGGATGCAGCACGGTTGATCAGTTTAGTGGGGAAAGCTCACCTGTCAAACTTGTTTTGGATGAAAAACAGGTGAGTGTCAAAACTCCGGATTCGTTCCCTCTGCAGATTTTGATGGGGACATTTTTGTTTGATGGAAATTTGGTGTAGATAATTGACCAAATTTTTTAGTCAAATTCAGTTGACACTTGACATAAACAAAAATGAAATGGAGTGCAAGGTTGGGGCTTTTAGAAGAGTAGATCATGATCATTGTCTTCACAATAATTTTATTCATTATCATTGTCTAATAGTCGTTTCCATTAAGCATGTTTATCATCTTCCAAGTTCAGATTATCAAGGGCCTAAAGGAGGTGCTGATAGGCATGAAGGTTGGAGGTATATTCAACTGATAAATATCTTCTTTTTTTCCATGGTTTTCTTCCAATGCTTCACTTCCATAATTTGTTTACTTCAGGAAAAAGGAGAGCGTTAATACCTGCTTCTGTGGGGTACACAAGTGAAAACTTGGAACCGATGCCAGACGCGGTTTGGTCAATCCTCTTAATAACGCCATTGTTAATTTAGTTGCTTTAATCATTTCAACGATTTTTCGATGCAGTTTGGACCAAGACGGAGTCTTCTGTCGCATGTAGATGAGCCTCTGATATTTGAAGTGCAGCTCTTGAAAGTCCTCTAACATAATATGTGTGTTTCAAACTATTATATTACGAGTGAAGATTATGTGCTTCAGTTATGCTTCTACGTATTGTATTAAATGGGTTTAGCACGAACTCTACAATCTTATAAATGCCAATGACCCATTTCTCTGAAATATACTTATCCAATGCGTCTTGAGTTAATGAACGCACCACTTAGCCTATGTATGTACCTAACTAACTGTATGTTTTGGTATTTCAACTGGCTTGATCATCTGCTTTTTTCTCAACCAACTCAACTCCATTATTGTCTTTAATTTGCTTCAATTCAAACATTCCAATCCAATAACAAGCGCATTGATGCTTTTGCAGTAATTGGGTGAAGCTGGAACAAGACCTGTAACTGTAACCAGACCAAAGTCGGGAATTCAGGAATTGCATTTAATAATAATATACGTGAGTATTAGGCCCATAGACCTTGGGATCATGATCAGGAAATGCAAACTTAGGATTGGACCTCAAAACGATAAACCCAACATTAGGTTAGCCAGGCCGCTTGCCAGACCGCCACACTGATTCTCTTTTATTAAAAGCATATTAACCCAGCACAGCACAAAGCTACCAACAAGAAAGAAAGAAACAATGGAGAAGTTAACGCAAGCTTGGTTTACAGGCAGCACTAGTGCAGATCAACAGCCAAAGCCCTCGTCTTCGCTACTCGCAGATTGGAACTCCTACGCATCTTCCAGAGATTCAGCTCCTGAAACTGCTGGATTGGATTTCGGCTTTGATCTTGAAGGCGCTGTCCGATCCGCCAACGACACCGTTTCTGGTACCTTCAACGTGTAAGCATTCGCATATCTTTAATTACAACTTTTAAACTTGTCGGAATTTGATACTTGCTAGCTATGATAAGTTGCAAGCTCAATTCTTTCTTTTCTCTTCCAGTTGCGTGTGATTGTTCTACCAAATTATGTTAGTGAACTAAGAACCAACTGTTATGACAAGGAAAAACCATTGATCTTTTTTTTTTTCTCTCTTAAAAAATTGGGAAGTTTGATCCTTTTCTTTTTATAACTGATTCTTAGAGTTGAGAATGATATCTAAAAGAGTGATTCCTAGGTTTTTGTTACAAACGATATTCCCTAGAAACATTCTTTTGTTTCAGCATCTTGAATTCCAATCCCGGCACACATAAAAGTTATCTAACCTCCACCAGCTCTAATTTTCAACTTGTACCTGTTTTTCTTAAAGCATTGGCATATTGACTTTGTCCTACATCAACATGTATATTACACAGTTATTGGTGTGGATAATGGCGTATGTTGCTTCAGCAGTCTAAATTTTTATTTGTAATGATGCAGTATTGGATATTTTTGAGATGATGTGTTTTTTTTTTGGATGATTGTCATTACGTTAGATTAAGCTCACTAGTTGAAGAAATGTAGAACTTTTATGATAAAGAGATAACTAGGAAGTTGAATTGGTGTTCTAGGTTTATTTTCAATATGAATGGAAGTGTCTGAACTTATTTACTACACAACTGACTGTAAAGAGGAAATGCTTCTTACTAAAGTGAGAACCACTTTCCAAGTTAGATATTAAGTTGGAAAGTTTTTGCATGGTGCAATGCATTCTGATAAGTAAATTGGGAAAGGCCATTTACTGTGACCTTAGATCTACTAGTAACAGTTGATGATCTTTGGCCTTCATAATATGTAAATGTGTTACGAGTTTGGGATCTAGTTATGGGACAATTTACTGTTTCATTAGTTTTTCTTCCTTTTGAACCTATGAAGATTAAAGAAGCAAGGGTTCATTAAGAGAGATCCCTAAGATCTCAAGAATTGATTTTGGTGTAAACTTCCATTTTCAATTTCTTCTTCTCTTTATTGAATAAATACCATATTAGAAGATATAACTGATCTAGATAGGCTTACATAATTGAAACTGAAACAACACAATTGCCTTCATACACGTTAGGCAATTTATTCTAATTAAATCGTATAGTAGATCAAGTATGATAAAAACTAACTCAAGCAACTTGTTGCTACACTATCTAGATATCATCTCAGCAGAATTTCTACTAGGTTGTTGATATTGTAATTTAGTCCAAAATGTGCTTGTGAAAGTAACATCTCGATCATAGACAATGGATTTCGGGTGACCATGGAGCTTGCAAATATGATCAAAGAAAGCATAAGCGACCATAATAGTTGTGTAAGGATGAGATAGGGAAATTACGTGAGCATACTTGGCCAACCGATCAACCACAACAAATAGAACTGATTTCCCTTGAGGAGAAGGTAAGCCATCAGTAAAATCCATCGAGATATTAAGCCAAATTTGAATAGGAATCGGAAGAGGTTACAAAACGCCTGTTGGGAGAAGGTGTTCTTATATATGTCATTGATAAGTGTTGTAGGATTTGACAAAGTTCTGAACATGTTGCTTCATTCGTTTCCAATGAAAGAATTTTTTTTATCCTTCATGTCCTTGATTGTGGAGAGCGGAAATAATAGAGAAAATCAAAGGAGAATCATGTAAAGATACACGATTCTTGAAGAACACTAACCAATCTCTAAATTGCCAAGGACCAATAGCTTCACCTTGCTAGATACGTGAAACTGTTTAATAGATCTAATGTCATCAAACAAGGCAAGTTGTGGCGTTGAAAGAGCAACTAGCATTCCAACCTCTTTGTTTTGGCGAGATAAGACGTCAACAATTATGTTTGCACGTTCAACTTTATATTCAACTTTAAAATCAAAACCCAATAACTTGCTTAACCAGTGTTGTTGAGTGGAGGTTACAACTCGTTGATTTAAAAAATACTTAAGATATAGTGGTTAGTACACACTACAAATGATCGACCCCATAAATAAGGACGCCAATGGTGGCTTTTTGGTGGCTTTTTGTGGACCAATGAGTTTTTTTTCATGAGAAGGTAGGCATTGATGGTGAGGAGCAAGAGTATGACTATAAAAGGCAATTGGATGCCCATTTTGTTGAAGAACCACCCCTATTCCACTTTTAGAAGCATCACATTCAACCACAAATGGAGCAGTGAAGTCATGTAAGGAGAGGACTGGTGTAGTGGTCATTGTAACCTTCAGATGATCAAAAGTTGTTGACACTTAATCTGTCAAAAGAACAGAATTTTTGCATAACATGGAGGTTAAAGGAGCTGCTATAGTACTATAATCCTTGACAAATTTGTGATAATACCCAACTAAGCCCAAGAATCCTTGCAATGCCTTAATTGAAGAAAATTTTTGTCACTGCAACATAGCTTCAATTTAGTCTAGTCAATAGATGCCCCTTCAACAAAGATAACATGTTCTAAATAAGAAACTTGAGTTTGAGCAATGGAACATTTGGAGTGCTTCAAGAATAAATAGTGTTGCTATAGAATTGAAAAGAAATATGCAAGTGGTGCATATGTTCGACTCATGTTTTATTGTAGATTAGGATGTCATCAGAAAATACCAGGATAAATTTGTGCAAGTATGGTCCAAGCACATCATTCATTGAGGCTTGAAAAGTAGAAGGGGCATTAGTTAGCCTAAAGGGCATAACTAGAAATTTAAAGTGTTTGTGGTGATTATGGAAGGCTATTTTTAGCAATGTTTGTAGCACACTTGCGAATTTTAAAATAATCAGAGCGCAAAACCAATTTAGTGAAATATTTGCTCCACGAAGTTCCTCTAACAGCTCATCAATCACCGGTATTGGAAACTTATCTGTTATTGTCTTGGCATTCAAAGCTCGCTAATCAACACATAAACGCCAACTATTATCCACCTTCTTAATTAATAATGTTAGAGAAAAAATGGGGATTGGCTCGGGCGAATGATTCCCTTGGATAACATCCCCTAACATTGTTTCTCAATTTCATCCTTCTACATATGAGGATAATGGTAGGGTCTGACCATTACTAGATTTGTGTCATGCTCCAAAATAATACGATGATCATAATTACGAGGAGGTGGTAAAATAATACGATGATCATAATTACGAGGAGGTGGTACTCTTGTGGGCTCTTGAAAGATCTCATCAAATTCTACTAAAATATGTCAAGTTTCCAAATTGCAATCCATGTCTACTAGAGCAGTAATTTGATGGAAAATAGAATTTTGGCTCAACACCTTGTAATTCAATTGTCTTGCCACACTTAACAAAATGCATCCATAATGTAATAAAATCCTAGTGGCTGAGGCCCAAAGTCTAAAGCCAATTAACACCTAACAAAGCCCCAAAACAACCCAAAGGGCTCGTAACCCATTCGGTGACTTTGGAATTGGATGTTTCCCCAGAAAAGGGGTGAGTTGGGTGAATTCCATAAAAGGCATCTTTTGAAAGTAAATCAACATAAAAAATTTGATCACCTAACTTTAAGGAAACAAGTGTGCATAGACCTAGACTTTGAAGACATTCTCCATTGGCAATGGTAACATCAAGTCCTTCGCTTTGCTAAATTTCCATATTCAAGCTTGATACAAATGATTCATCAATGTAATTGTGAGTGCTTCCTTAATCAAGTAAAACTAACAAGAGATCGTTTTTAATTTAACTACTCTCTTGCATAGTTTGATAATGTTGAATGCTAGTGATGGCATGAATGGAAACCTTAGTTTCATCTTCTATAACTTTAGCATCTACCTCTGATTCCCTATGTGGCTCCTCTACCCTTCTATCTAGAATAAGTGCTTGCGCCTATGACTAGGAGAGTAATGCTCATCACAATTATAGCAAAGATTGTTGACCTGTCGTTCCTCCATCTCTATTCGAGTTAAATGCTTGATGAACTGTGGCTTGGAAGAATTGGGTAGGTTAGGCCACTTTACATTGGAATTTTTGGACTTGGTAATGGAGATTTTTGATTGGTTCCAACCACCTTTTCGCTTATATAATTGTGCTAAACTCATGGCACTTGTCAAATCTTTAGAGTGATGCAACTCCACTTCACCAGCAATATATTCTTATAATCCACTCAGGAAAATCTCAACCTCTTTTGTTGAAGTTAGTATACTTGAACGAGTAGACAATTGTTCAAACTTGCGTTGATATTCCTCTACTATTCCGGTCTGCAAAAGTTTGGACAATTCACCAACTTTCGTGCCTTGAGTGGAGGACCAAATCAAATATTGCACAAATGCTTAAATTCTTCCCAACCTAAACCAGATTTGACTCTATCAAATTTATGGAACCATAATTGTGCTTCATGCACCAAATGAGGGGCAACCATCTCCATCTTTCCTCTGTAGGAATTTTTTGATGATGGAAGAAATAATCGTAACGACTAAGCCAAGTTAATGGATCTTCATTCTTTCCATATCGAGGAAACTCAAGTTTAGCATATTTGGGTATAAAATTACCCCTTTCTGGGTTCCTTTTGAATTCCCTTCCCCAACTTGACAATCACGATGGTCGCAATTAACACTTCTAGTATTGGGTTCACTTCCATTCATCCTTGATGTTGCTACTTAATGTGCCAAATCATTAAGTTGGGCCGAGAATTCCTATTGTGTTGTTTCTTGTGCGATGCGATCTTGTTCTCTTTCTGATCAGTCTCTTGCTCTATCTTCTTGGTACATAGCCATGAAGGCCTCAAACTGTTGCTGGAAATTGCGTGACTCTCCCATAACCCTTGGCTCTAATATCAAGTCATTATGGCCCTGAGTTTGGGATCTAGTTACGTGACAGTTTACAATAGAATACCAGTCTGAAATTCCAATCTAAATCAGACTGATATTTTTGTTTATTGAATTTTCTTCCATTTGACCTATGATGGTTGGAGAAGTAAGGGCTCATTAAGAGAGAACCCAACGATCTCAAGAATTTATTTTGGTTGAAATTTCCTTTTCCGCTTTCTTCTTCTCTTCATTGAATAAATACAATATTACAAGATATAAATGCCTCCTAGATTATCTCATCTAGATAGGCTTACATAACTAAAACTGAAACAACACAGCTACCTCTATGCACATGTCAAACAATTTATTCTAATTAGAACACACAGTAGATCAAGTATGATAATAACTAAGTCAAGCAATTTGTTGTTGCACTCCTTGCTACTTCTTATGCCTATGAGTGTAACATTTATAGGCTTGAGTTTGTTGCTGGTACATAACAAAATGCCTAAATAATTTTGCATATAGGACCGAGGTGTCCCTCTAACTGGATGGGTTAATATTTGTGTGGTTGTCAAAATAATGTCCACGTCAATTTGCTCCTCATGCATCTTTGTTAATTTATCTTCAAAGCATCTTTATCTTTTTGAAGTGTTTTATTTTGTTGTGGCGCTTGATGTCATTGGGATGTATAATGAGATGAGGAAGTTATTCAATTGGCTACCTTTTTCTACATCCTTGTTGGTAATGTATAGTACTTGAGTAGAATCCATTTTGCCTGTTCAAGAAGAACATGCAAAATGTTTGTTGTTCCGAGAAGGCACTAGGGTAAACAATGTCCTAAGGGAAGTTCTAACTAAGATCCATTTAATTATTATTCTATCTCGTTGGTGTGAGCATTTGAAATATTAGCTCTTGTTTGAATACCATCATATTATGGTTGGTAAGTGAATCATGGTATTTTCGTAGCAGTCAAATTCTGAAAAATGCCATAAGTATTTCCATGGCAGTCAAATTCTGGAAATTGCCATAAGTATTTCCATGGCAGTCAAATTCTTGAGTATGCCATACGTAACATCTTGCATACCAAATAATGAAGACGACACTCTTTAGGTCACCATGTAAATCCCCATATTGTTTTTGGAGTTTTTGTTAGGAATCTCAATAGAGATTGTATTATTGATAGTATATCGATAGTATATTAGATGATAACAAGCTGGAGCTAGCTCCCCCTCATGGATGAACCAGGCCAATATTCCTAACAATGATTACAGAAATCGTTGTTTTCTCTGTCCTCAATGAACACCTATATCCCTCCTCATTCTCTCTCCATAACTACCTTCTAACAAACTTGCCTACATGGCAGCCGACATTCCCCCGTTTTCCAATTTGTTTGTACGAGTGTAAGTTTTAATAGGCTTAGTTGGTATGGGCTGAGTAGAAGGTGAATTGATAGCAATTCCCTCCTCCTCAATAGGCCCCCTTTCCTCAGGGGGAATAGAAGGGAATTGTCCCTTTATGGAGTCTGTATCCTCCCAGGTAGCTTCCTCTACTAGCTTAGCCTTCCAACGGATTAGCCATTGCTGAACCTTTCTGCCCTTAGACTTGCTGTAGCATGAAGCCAAGACTGCTTCGGGTTCGACCGTTTCAGAAACATCCACCTCTAACCCTTGGGGCAGATCTTGCTCAATAGGGTGGTCACCTATGGCCCTTTTCAGCTGAGAAACATGGAAAACTGAATGTACCTTGGCTGTAGGTGGAAGTCGTAATTTGTAAGCAGCCTGTCCTACCTTTTCAATGACCTTAAAAGGGCCATAATACCTTGCAGATAGCTTAGGACAGATACGCCTTGCCATGGTGAGTTGTCTATGTGGCCTGAGCTTAATATAGACTAAGTCTCCTACCTGGTACTGTACTTCCCTCCTATGAGCATCAGCGAACTTCTTCATTGAGGACTGGGCACGAAGTAAATTGTGCTTAAGTTGGCGTAAAGCCTCGTCTCTGTCAACCAAAGCTGCTGCCACTGATTCTACTTGCGTCTCGCCTTCTAGGAAGTGCAGTATAGATGGTGGTAAGCGGCCATAAACAACTTTAAAAGGAGTTCTTCCGATGGAAACATGAAAATTAGTGTTATTAATACTCTGCCCAAGATAACCAATGAGACCAGTGTTTAGGCTGCTTGGAGGCGAAATAGTGAAGGTAGGTTTCCAAACACCTATTAACCACTTTCGTCTGGCCATCCGTTTGGGGATGATAGGAAGAACTCATCTTCAATACTGTTCCTTGTAACCTGAATAATTCCTTCCAGAATTACTTGTGAAGAGAGGGTCTCTATCACTCAATATGGAGCTAGGAATACCATGTAGTTTCACCACATCTCTTATAAATACTTCAGCTACTGTTTTAATCGTGAATGAATGTTTTAGAAGTAGGAAGTGAGCATATTTCGACAACCGATCCACTATCACCATTATAACTTCATAACCTTGGGATTTAGGAAGCCTTGTAATGAAGTCCATGGATACTTCATCCCAAACCAGCTAAGGAATGGGTAAAGGCTGTAAAAGACCAGCTGGAGTCATAGCCAAGTATTTGTTCCCTTGATATATGGCGCATTCCTGTACAAATTTCTGTATTGATGACTTCATTCCTAGCCAAAATAAACCACTAGCCAACCTTTTGTAGGTCTTAAGCATACCAGCATGTCCCCTAGAAGAGAAGAATGATACTCTTGCAGTAAATGGGGAATTAAGGCTGAAGTAGGAGAAAGGACTAACTTAAGTTTTCCTTCATTTGATAATCTGGTTTAGATTTCGGATTCTGTCGTAAGGTCGCCATGAGTTTACTAAGTTCTGCATCCTCCTGAATCTCCTTTCGGACCACTTCTATATGAACCTAAAATGGAGTTGAAACTGCTGTAAATAACAACTTATTTTCTTCCACTCTGGACAGAGCATCTATAGCCCCATTTTGTTTTCCTGACTTATAGATCACTTCGAAATCAAGACCCAACAATTTAGCCTGCCAACATAGCTGGTCTATCGATGGAATTCTCTGATTTAGTAGATGCTTACGGCTCTTACGATTAGTATAGACTTTGAAATGCCTTCCCAATAAGAAATGTTTCAAAAGTTGAATAGCTAGGACTATCGCCATCATTTCTTTTTCATAAACAAACTTGGAATAGGTTGACTCAGCCAATGCCTTGCTGAAATAGGCCAAGGGGCGACCTTCTTGCATCAAGACAGCACCTAATCCCTTCCTGGATGCATCACACTCAACTGAAAACTCCTTGGAGAAATTCGGTAAAGCTAGAACTGGTGAGGTGGCCACTCTCTTTTTGAGTTCCTCAAAAGCCACCTGAGCTTCTCTTCCCCAAGTAAACCCGTTCTTCTTGGTCAATTCCGTAAGTGGTTTCGCGATTCTGCCATAATCCTTAACAAATTTTCTTTAATACCTCGTAAGTCCAAGAAATCCTCTTACTCCCTTCACATTCTTAGGTATAGGCCATTCCACAATACTTTTGACTTTCAGCGGATCCATAGCTATTCCTTGATCTGAAAGTACATGGCCTAAGTATTCCACGGATTGCTGGCCAAATAAGCATTTCTTCTTGTCGCTTCAAGTGATTATCCACTAATAGTTGTAACACCCAGGCTAGATGTTGTAAATGCTGGTTCCAATCTGAACTATAGATTAAAATGTCGTCAAAGAAGACTAAAACAAATCTGCGCAGTAGAGGTTTGAAGATGGAATTCATAGTAGATTGGAAGGTAGCAGGTGCATTCATGAGTCTGAAAGGCATTACTAGGTATTCATAATGTCCTTCATGAGTATGAAACCCAGTTTTATGGACATCCTCCTCTCTAACTCTAATCTGGTGAAAACCCGATTTCAAATCTACCTTGAAAAAGTACTTGGCCCCATGTAACTCCTCCATCAACTCATCTATTACTGGGATAGGAAACTTGTTTGGCACCATAAGTTTATTCAAAGCCCTATAATCAACGCACATTTGCCATGATCCGTCTTTCTTTTTAACAAGAATCACAGGGCTTGAAAAAGGACCGACACTAGGTCTAATGACCCCTGCTCCTAGCAACTCCTTGACCTGCCTTTCTATCTCATTCTTGTGGTGGTGCGCATGCCTATAGGGTCAGACACTTACTAGTTTTGCTCCTTCTTTCAAAACAATGGCATGATCACTGGTTCTTTTGGGAGGTAACTCCTTAATAGGTTGGATCACTGCATCAAATCTGGTTAAAACAGCCTGCAATTCTTCTTGTTGTTCTGATTCCAAAGACCCTTTCCTTCGGCTACAACCTTTCTAATTCCCATGGACCAAAGTAATCCTTCAATCTCCACTTCCTCACATGTGATCATCTGTTGTAGAGCATGTGGAATAGAGTCTTGCATATTAATTCCTTGCAATGTTACTTCTGTCCCCATTCGGTCAAAAGACATAAACATTCTCTTCCAATCTACCTTGACCACCCCTAGTGTCTTCAACCATGCAATACCTAGTATTAAATCAGGTCCCCTAGTATTGACACATAAGCATCCACACTAAATTCTGCTCCATTCACTTCTAGCTTAACTTCTTTGCAAACGCCTTGTGAGAAAGATCAGTGCCCATCACCTAATCTAACTCCAAAGGTTCGAGTATGAGTAGTAGGGATTCCCATGGCCTTAACCAATTTACTCGATACAAAATTATGACTAGCTCCACTATCTAGCATAATTAAAATAGGCATTTCGTTAAGCTTACCCATCATAACCATGGATCTTGTTGGTGAGGACTTTTGTATTCCTATTTCTCTGTACTCAACCAAATTGCAAACCAACTCCCAATCCTCCTGATGGTCATCTGCCTTCATTGCAACAAGATTATTCACTGTTTCATCTTCTACATCTCCCTCCCAAATAATCAGCTTGTATTCTTTATCTGGGCATTGATGAAGTGGACCAAAAGTCTGGCCACACTTGAAACACAACCCTTAAGCTCTTCTCTCCATTAGTTGCTCATAAGATAAATTCCTAGGTCCCTTCCACGTTGGACCATTTTGTCGATTATCACCAGCCACTACGTTTCGGGGTCTGTTTGGCAATTCCCTTCCCTCCACCTTAACGTTTGCAGACGTGTTTCCCGTGACTCGGGCGCTGGAAATTGGAAATGTCCAGCCGAGACCCATACCCGATAGCGGAAACCCCAGGCTTGTATTTCGATTCGTAGGATCGGATTATTCCTTCTCCGACTAGCTCCCTCTCCACCTTACGTGCAACTGAAAGTAACTGGGCTCGGGTCGACGAGTCATAGGTCCTGACCCGGTTCCTTATTTCTTCACAAAGTCCTCCCAGAAAGCAGCTCATAAACCACTCTTCAGGAAGGTGGGTGATTTGCGAGGTCACCCTCTTAAACTCTTCGATATGCTGATTCACTGACCCACATTGAACCATCGATTTAAGTTGCTCTATCAGGTTTCCCTCATCCTTTCCTCCGTATCGGTTAAACAAAAAACGCTTGAAGTGTTCCCATGTCATGCAAGGCTCCAGCTCACGTATGGATTTGAACCAGTACAACGTGGTTCCCTCCATACATATCTGAACCATTGGCAACCTAAGCTTATCTGGAATCTCATGAATCAAGAAATAAGATTCAGCTCGTACAACCCATGCAAATGCGTCTTCGCCATGGAACGAAGGTAAGTCAACTCTTCGTGCCGCATTTCTGTACTCTTCCCATGCACGTTTTGTAGCTGCTGAAATAGTGCGGCTCTCCTGTCTGTAAGGCTCTGACCCATGTCCCGGTTTTCCCCCTCCAGAAGAAGAAGACGCGAGGTGGGTCAGCGCTGGTGAGCCTTCTCCTCCGTCTCCCATATGTTGTTTCTCTGGGTTTCTGGACTTAAAGAGTTTGAAATCCTTCTCTTATTTCTGTCTGTAGTTGGCTTTGGGACTTTGCTAGCATCTCAACGTGCTCAATTGCGTCTTGAGATCCTTCAGTGTGGCGTCATGTGACTTCACCATTGCTTCTTGGGCCGAAATCGATGATTCTTGTCTCCTAAGAGATGCTTCCATTGCAGATACTCTAGTTTCCATACGGTTTTGCATACAATCTCTACTCTCTTAGTCTCTCAATGAAAGCACCAATTGTTAGGAATCTCAATAGAGATTGTATTATTGATAGTATATTAGATGATAACAAGCTGGAGCTAGCTCCCCCTCCTGGATGAACCAAGCCAATATTCCTAACAATGATTACAGAAATTGTTGTTTTCTCTGTCCTCAATGGACAGCTATATCTCCCTCCCCCCTCATTCTCTCCATAACTACCTTCTAACAAACTTGCCTACATGGCAGCTGACACTCCCCCCTTTTCCAATTTGTTTCTACAAGTATAAGTTTTAATGGGCTTAGTTGGTATGGGCTGAGTAGAAGGTGAATTGTTAACAGTTTTTATCAGATCATGCACCTTTTTAATACATGTGGCTTACAAATTTTTTTGTTTTGTTTTATTTCAATGCATGGAGTCTCCATTTGAGTTTTAATTTAGGGAGACAAACCAACCCACCAATTAATGATCTCCACATCTGGATTATGATACCTGTTCAGGGTTTCCAAAGGAGTGAGAGATATACCTGGGAATTTGCAGTCTGCCACAAGTAACATTCCTTCAGGAAAAGCGCTGATGTATTTTGGCTTATTTCTGGCCACTGGGGTGTTCTTTGTATTCATTGCATTTACTATGTTCCTTCCGGTGATAGTACTGGTGCCCCAGAAATTTGCAATATGCTTCACACTTGGATGTGTCTTTATTGTTGGATCCTTCTTTGCCCTCAAAGGTCCTTCCAATCAACTTAATCACATGATATCGAAAGAGGTATGTTTATGAAGTTCTGTACTAGATCTATTCAGAGTAAATCATGCGGTGTCTTTATGCTGATCAGCTTAATGTGATTTTGTGTTTTATCTAATTGTTGTTCTATTTTCTGTTCTATCTTCAATGTTTGTCCAGAGGCTTCCTTTTACTTTGGGATTTCTAGCCAGTATGATCGGCACAATCTATGTTTCCATGGTGCTTCACAGCTATATTCTTTCCGTGCTGTTCTCCGTGATTCAGGTATTAATCTTTCTACAAGTACCACAGATTATGTATATGCTTTAGACTATCCAATATCTTTACCAGTTGATTGTGTGAAATTGCTGTAAAAATGATAAACCTTTAATCGTACAACTATTTTAACTTTCCTCTTAATGCTTAGATACCTATATTTTGTCAATATTCTTGTGAGACAATGGTATAATGGAATTAACTTCACGTTTCAACCTTGGTGTGAGGTCTCTGGTTTAATGATGAAAATTGATAGATTCTTCCAACTTGTAGGTTCTTGCACTTGGATACTATGCCTTCTCCTACTTCCCCGGTGGGTCTGCTGGGATGAAATTCCTAACTTCTTCTCTTGTATCATCAGTGATGAGATGTTTTGGGAGGTGATAGTGGCCCCCATGTTTATCATAATCTTGTATATCGATCCTCTTCTTTGAACTTCTAGATGATCAGGTACATAGTATAATTACAACCCTCACATTGATCTTGTACCAAACATTTTTGTTCCTTTAAATTTTCTGTGTCTGAAAGGCACTTTGTGAAAGACAGGAAGAAAGCATTTTGGTCCTTAAACCATGCAGAACAATGGAGTTAAAAAATCATGATCTAGTTGACAGCACGATTGACTTGCATGCTATCACTAATTCTTCATTTTCAAAAGTTTGTTGGAATCAACTCGAAATGTGGAAAACAGTTTCTCAAGTTCTTCACGTAGTGGTGACTATTTTACTGTTACACGACCGCGGGAGAGTTAGAACGCAGATCTGATTTGAAGAGATCATAATAGTACACTGCATGCAAAGATAATTGTGCCACTGCCATCCCATTTCTTCTGATGCTGGGGTCTTATGAAGTTGCTAGTGGAGCTACCAACGGAAGTTTTGGAGATTCGACTCCGTCCATGAAGACTGGAGCTGGTGCAAACGGCATACCAACCCCAGACGCTTCTTTGCTTGGGAGGAAAGCTGGAACCACCCCTCCCCTTTGTAGGACTGAAAATAGATGAACAAATTATTATCTTGTGTCAGCACGGCTGATTCTAAAACCTTTTCAGGTGAAAGTTAAGTAGCCGAAGTTTAATGACTTGCAGGAAAATGAAGAAGAGGAAAAAAAAAACAAAAAGAATAACTCTGTCCCCTACAGTAAGACTCGTCATCTTGGTTTCATCTATTGCAATTTTAAGGCAACAACTCACTAATGATTTCCCTCGAATTAAAAGGGATTGGATAATTACCAATACTTGAGTATGTCTCTTCAGGCTATCCTAGCCATGCTCTGTGAAGCTGTCTTCTTTAGTGTATCATGACCCCATGCTTGACCATATTGCATCTCTCCTGAGGGTAGTATTCTTTTATTTCTTGGTGGATCCATTTGATTCGTTGTGGGCTTTTAATAGTATTAAGATCCATTTGCGTGGGCATTTCTATAGCTTTGAGGGACAATACCAAACGGATTTTCATTAAACCAAAAGCCATCTCAGCTATTGATAGAACCTTTTTGATACTGATAAATAATACAAACGGAATATCTGTATTGATAAAACTGAACTTTAGGTAAAGGCCATAGAGACTGGGCTTTTGACTCTTGACCTTGATTAGATTAAGGCAAACACACTCTTTAACTGCGACTTTTATACCCATTATGCGGTGTATAATAATATGTACTAGAAAGACTTCGGCTTGGGAACATGAACCCGGAAATTATGGAAAGATTCAGTAAAAAGGAGGGGTAAGGATTGAACCTTTAGGCGCATATACATGACATGACAAAGCCATGCCTTGGGGAAAATGGCATCATAAGAAAGCAAAAGTTCATTACCTTACCTCCTTCACTAAGAAGAGAACAAAGAGAAGCTTCATGGACCATACTTAGTATCATCACTAAGGCCAAACTTATTTTTAAACTATCATTAGTCAAATTTTATTGATAAAAAATAAGAAGGGCAAAGAAACAAAAGAGTTGTCTATGATTCCTTTGCTTATATTGGCACATAAGTTTTAAATGGATGGTGAGTTGGAAATTTCCAAGGAGATAGAGGAAGTCCCTCTTTGAATAATTTTTCATTTAACTCGGAAGTCCAATACATAATTGAATCAACTTAGTCCATTAGTTAGATGATTAATGAAGAAGCAAGTTAACATGGATAACGAGCAAGAGAAAGATGGTGGCATTCCTTTCCAAATGTGTGTTGAAAAAATATTACTTGGGAAAGATATGATTGGATGACATAATTGTCTTTGTAGGACATAAATTTGGCAAAATTATTAAGATGGACCCTGTGGATTTAATTAATGGGATTTTGTTTTTACGTTCAAGTAAATGACGAGGAAGCATATAGTTCAATGGTATCATGTTCATGTCACATTTGAAAACCCAGTTGCACGTGTGTCAAGTACCAACAAGAATGGAGTCTCATGATGACTCCATTTGGTAAAATCATTTTTAATGATTCTGCTTCCATATCATTTGACACTTACTTTATTCTCATATTTGCCCATACTAATGTATTCTAGCCCATCCTATGTTCGATTTGTATTGTATTTTCATTACTGGAATATAAAAATTCTACTCACCAACTGAACGATAAAAACTATGATAAATGCTTGTACCACTTGGGAAGGTAGTAGTAAGTATCAATGGTACTTGCATCTACGAACGAAGCCAGAAGCAAATGCTTCTCCGCTAATTTAAATAGGAACTTACACTATTATAAAAATTTCGAGCTATTGACCCTTACTAAAAAATATACCATAAATCTCCAAAAGAACTTACTAACATATTCTCGACATACTAACATATTCTCGACAAAGCTCATTAGCGTCTTTCAGGATGGACAGCTAACCTTTTATCTTTTGCAGGACGAATCACCCTGACTCAAGCTGTCATTTCCGCCCTTCCCATATATACAATGTAGACTCTATTCCTTGCTCGGACCTCGACCTCACTGCCCACAACCCTTCCGGAGCTTGGAAGTGGGAAGCTTTCCAACCCTTCCTTCCCCACTTGATCTGCTTACTTATAGCCAGGATTTTGCCCCCTCAACCCCACTTTGGCCCTGATAAGTTAATATGGGGGGGTCCTTCAGATTCCGACCAATTTAACACTGCCTCGACTTATGCCATGATCATGGATCTTCCGGTTCCATCTTCGGACACCCACTGGCGTGACGTTTGGAAATGGAGTGGACCCCTGCGTATCCGCACTTTATTATGGCTCTTGTCACACGATCGCCTTCCTACTAACCAACAACGTGTTCGCCAGCACCTCACTAACGACAATGCTTGTCATTATTGTCAAGCTGAAGAGACTGCTTTGCATGTCGTTCGAGATTGCACCCTTGCTCGCAGAATGTGGAGCCCTTTTCCCCAGCACCTTCTCCCCCATGATTTTTATACTCTAACCGCTCAGGATTGGTTGGCTAAGAACTTTCGTCACCACCACTTGATAGCTGGCTTCGATTGGTCTATCATTTTTGGGGTTGCTTGCTGGTTCCTGTGGACCTGGCATAACAATTCCATTTTTGACGACTGCTTCTATTGGCTGGATTCCCTACTCACGTTGTCTTGGAGTATGTTCAACAACTCTCCACGGCGTCCATCTGGCAAGGCCAAGCGCTTATGAGTCCTCAACCTAGACGGCCACGCCTCCTAAGATGGTCGAAGCCTCCCCTCGGCTGGGTTAAACTGAATACAGATGGTGCATGCCACCTAACTTCCTTAGCTGTTACATCCGGTGGCATCGTCCGCGACAGCACAGGCGCATGGCTTGGCGGATTTGTGCAGAACATTGGTAGGTGCTCTCTAACCTCCGCCGAACTCTAGGGAGTGCTCACCGGGTTACAACTAGCTTGGGATCTTGGACACCGTCAAATTGAACTCGAGTTGGACTCCCTCGAGGTAGCCACCGTCTTATCTTCTCCCATTAAATAGACGATGTCTCATAACCCCCTTGTCATGGGGATTACCGAGTTGATCGCACGTAATTGGGTTGTCAAAACCTGACATATCTACAGGGAGGGCAACCGTTGCGCGGACTGGCTCGCCTCCAAAGCTGGCAATTTTGGGTTTGGTACTTTCATTTTCGCTACTACACCTACAGGGTGCCTCCCAACCTTCTTCGAGGATAGGGCCGAGATTTGTTTCCCGAGACTCATCATGTAATGTTTTAGAGTTTTCTTTCCTTTGTAAAAAAAA
>JANKOD010000005.1:17159159-17185189 GCA_026284645.1 Erythroxylum acuminatum | reverse complement strand
GTAACACAATTAATGCATTTAATAAACAAAACAAGGCAAAAACATAAGTCTTACCTCATCAAGCCTCAATTCTTCTCAATCATCCAACTTAGCACAACTTTCTACTTCCTCCTCTCCATACAAGATACTCATCCTCACTTTTCAAGGAAAGCTAAGCTAGGCTCTTAGAAGCAAGACAAAGAGATAGCAAGTAGAAGATGAGAGCCCCCTTTTTTGTGTGGAGGAAATTGGTAGCAAGAAAAAGAACCATCGAAGAAGGAGGAGAAGAGAAGGGTTACGTATATGATGAAGCAAAATAAGAAAACCACCAAAAATCCTTGTAAAAGAAGGAGTGTCGTAGATGATAGCCAAGGCAATAAAGTAGATGTATCAAGGCATTAAATGAGGTGAAGAGTCATCAAGACACTTGGCAATGAAAAAGAGAAAAAGACAACATTTCCTTTACTCAATGTGAATAAATATTATTTCTGGATCATCCAATTCCAATGGCCCTAATTACAGTCCCAAAATAATATACCTAAATTTTCAGTGTCATTGGACAGAAATTTTCGGTACCGAAAACCAACCGGTTCGCCACTTGGCGATTTTTTCGGTCCGAAAATTTTTCCCGAAAAAATTCCAGAAAAATTCATAAAATTCCCTTAAAATGTAAAACGCACAAGGAAAAATTCCAGAAAAATTCCTAAAATTCCCTTAAAATGTAAAACGCACAAGGAATCACTCCAATTAAATTTTCAAACACAATTACCCCATTATCCACAACAAAATCGCATTTAAGCACATATACTGGGAAATGTCATGAATGCATGTACAGTTGTTTTTATGTGCAATATTTCACTGTTCAACAAATACCAGTATGCATGAAATTATCAAATCAGTCCTAATCACTCTTACCCCTTTCTAAATTACTATTCTACCCTTCCCGTCGGAGGTGGGATGTTACATGTGAAGATTGATCCTGAAACTCTCCCCCATTCCTTTATCTGGAAGCACTAAGCACGAGCGTGAACATTCCACACAAGAGATTAACAAATCTCATCCGCGAACTCATTGTTTTAGAGTCTCCCTCTTCTAGAAACATTGTTGAATGCAAAACAAACTACTAGTTTTATGCTCAAAACTGCAAGTATACGGGTCGTAACTTATAGTAACAAACAGACATCGATTCTATGAGGATTATGCTTAAGCACCACTTAATTCAGGTTGCTCTTTATTTAAGAATCCGATTCAAACAAATTTAAATAGATAAGTAAAATAAAGACAAACTAAGGATAAAAGGAAACAATGTAACCAAAGCCAAAATTGTAAACTAAAACTTGGAGAAAATCAAAATTAAAAATTAAGACTTGTCATTATCCCTATTTGCTCCCCTCTGGTTAATTGATTCAATTTATGCTTGGCCCAAGATTTCCTAAAATTTTAGCTACCTTTTCTCAAGGTGCAACTAAATGTCACTAGTTAATTAAATTAGGATTAACTTTGGGATCTCTCGATATGCAAAACCTTTCCTAAACATTCAGCTAGATATGAAGCTATCCTATAAGTATTATATCAATCTATTGAAATCTCTTCTTAATAAATCAATAACTTGTTATCTATAGGTCTATTAAACGTTAACTCTCGTTGTACATTTAATACAGATTACCAAGCTCACTCTCTCGATTTGTTCCAAGGTTTAAGCTCAATAAATAACACAAACATTTATATTATTAAATCAACAACTGAAGGTTCATAAATAGTTCAAACAACAAACCCTAAAAAATATTTTATCCACTCATAATGTCATTAATATCCCCAAAAACCAAACAATCCATAATAAAGATGCTAGAAGAGGAAAAACGAAATAAGAACTAGATGAAGTAAGCTCCTCCTCTTCTTTGCCCAAATCTGGAAAATTTGGAGGACTACTCTTTGCCCAATTTGGAATGGGAGTCTTGATTCTCTACCTCTCTCTAGGCTCTCAATATGTCTTTTAGCTCAAGGAGGTAAGTTTCCACGACACCCTTCCAGCCCTAGGGATTTGTGCCCTTATATATCACAAGACAAGTCATAAAACCTTAAAAAAATAAGTGAAACATGCGTGTCTCTTCTGTCTAAGCATCCCATGATTGTGGGAATTATCCTTGTGCTTCCCACGATTGTGGGTTAATATGCCAGAAACATTTTGAAGAGATTTCCCACGGTCGTGGGAAATAGGCTCATTCCCACGATCGTGGGTTCTTGTTCTATAGCTCCTCCACTTTTTTTCTCCTCTCTTGGTCCCTAGCTCAATCATAAAGATGGCCACCGTCCATTCCTACACTAAAATGATCAATTCTTACCCTAAACCAACATTAAACATAAAAGAACAACCATGAAGATCAAAGTAAACAAAAACATACAAAATAAGTCCTAAAACACCATAATAATAACCTATTATGCAAGAAACACATGCTAAATACTTAGAAAAATACACACTAATTAATGCACAACTATCAAACATCACTAGAATCAATCCCTAATTTGGGTGGTTCCAAAGAAGGGGAAAATGAGATGGGTTATATTAACCCCTTTTGTTATACACACTGTTTACTTATGGGTCTTTAAAAGCATAAATATGTTTACTTATACGTTGTCGTATCATGTATTTTTCTGTTTCCTGTTATTCAATATGTGATTTATACGTGAAAATTCTTTTCATTAATCCAATTCATTTACTTTATATTAAAAAAGTTCTTAGTTTAATTATGAAACAAACACTGTAAAGATAACTTGTTGATTATAGAATGAGAAAAACTTCTCAGCTCATTCTAACTCTTTTTCTTTCCCTTTATCAGTGTTCTTTTCACTCATATCGATGAATCCCATCATTGCTCCTTTTATACTAAAAAAATAGGGTTTCATAAATGGACATGGTCACTTACACGATCGTGTAGGCGACTGTGGATATACATGATCACAGTGATGTCACACGATTGACTTGCACAGTTATATGTACCTGAGACACATGCATATGTATTTCCACATGGCCATGTATGTCTTCGACTCTTGCCATCTCTCCGTATACGTTTGCAGTTACCTGCACAATGTTTACACATGACCGTGTATGATAGGGACACGGGCGTGTTTGATCTTACATGGCTATATAGGTCTTCATCAATCTTGTACAAGTCCACAATATCTTACACAACCTTCACACACGGTCATGTAAGTCAAAGATACAAGCATGTTGTACCCTACACGATTATGTCTCCTAGTATTAACCTCAAATCAACAGTACGATTATGTCTCCTAGAAATAACTTCAAATCAACAGTTATTTGTATTGAGTTCGCTCGTTCATTATTCCAACAATCTGTGACTATCAAAGATCATAGAAACTCACTTTGATCTCTAAATAGGGCCTGAGATTCTAACGTGTACTTGGTCACATTTTGTCTTCAAAAGAAATATATTCCTATACTAACCATTTTTTTTATAATATCAAACATATAAAATAACTTCTTAGTAAATTGGTGCAATGATTCTTCCTGCCCCTCAAGGTCTTCAATTCTTCGTAGCCGAGCGATAGGATTACCAGATCTGCAGATACATAAAAAAAAGTACCTTAAAATTTTTTTTGCATATTCCTCATCGCTTTTGCACTTCACTACTAAACCGGGATTGGCATTCCAAGGGAATAGCCCTAGGCCTAGAATACACGTAAATTCTCTGTAAATGATTGAATCTCCCTGCTTTTAAACTAACGTTTGCAAGACAAATCCCGTTGAGTTTTTCTCTTTTTACGTCCCGTTTGGTAAATTTTGATGAGAAAGACAAGTTGTATATTGAGGTTTTTGAGCCCACTGGAAAGCTAAGTGGTGAAAACACGAGCTGGTGCAGCAAACTGTGACCACATAAATTGATGGACCACCTTCAGACTTGAATTATTAGAGAGAAGATGCAGCGGTAACTGTGGATCTTGAGGCCAAGCATCACTGTCTCATATCCATATCTATCAATTTCATTCAGCGGCAAGCTTGGGAAATACTAATCCTTGATTTATTCCAACCATAACCAGGTCTGTCAATCATCTTAAGAGATAACTATGACTTGACCGCAAAAGAGGAAACAGGATGCTTCTCCATGACTAGAAAAGAGGGAACAAGACAAGATAGAGTGAATTAAAAAAAGGGTAACTTGGATTAGCAGCCACTAACAAAAGTTTTATTTTCTGGCAACTCCTCACAGTAAAAACAAATCGAGTTTTGCACTTGGCACCAAATCTAAGAAACAGAGGAGATTTTGAAGGGAACTCAAAAATCACCTCTTGTTTAAGTTTTGACACCAACATCCATAAAGTGCATCACAAATAGATCCACTTACATAACTTTAACCAAATATCTATCTGCATCAACTTCTCTTAGCCAACATGTAGACCAATGCCATTAATAATATATTAAGAAAAGGTAAAAAATGGAAGGTGGTCGTGGATCCAGATCTTCTGCTTTTCTTCTATATACAAAACATGGGGTTCCTCCCTCAACAATCCCAAAACAGATCAGCTCTTCTCAACTCTCATCAATGCCTGAAACTACAAGGAATATCTTACCTTCTTCCAATATCTTCTCATTTACCTTGCTTCTATCAATAAATTCTCTTCTCTTTCATTCCTGTCAATCCATAGATGAACAAGGACAAGCTCTTTTGACATGGAAGAACAGTTTAAACAGCTCCACTGGTGTATTATACTCATGGAATCCTTCAGACCCAAGTCCATGCAAATGGTTTGGGGTCAGCTGCAACTCAGATGGCAACGTTATAGAGATAAGCTTGAAAGCAGTTGACTTGCAAGGTCCATTACCTTCAAACTTTCAGTCTCTCAAGGCATTGCAAAAGCTTACCCTCTCATCGACCAACCTCACAGCCAGAATCCCCAGGGAGTTTGGAAAATATCTTGAGCTTAGTTTCATAGATCTCAGTGACAATTCTCTCTCAGGCGAAATACCTGAAGAAATTTGCAGGTTAAGCAAATTGCAAACCTTGTCTCTCAATACAAACTTCCTTGGTGGTCGGATTCCAGATAATATTGGAAACCTTTCAAATTTAGAGTATTTGACACTCTTTGACAATCAACTAACTGGTGAAATTCCGAAGAGTCTTGGAGCTTTAAACAGGCTGCAAATTTTCCGAGCGGGTGGGAACAAAAATCTTAAAGGTGAGCTTCCTCAGGAGATTGGAAACTGCACCAACTTGGTTTTGTTAGGCCTCGCGGAAACCAGCATTTCGGGGAATCTCCCTTCATCTATTGGAATGCTGAAAAGAATTCAAACCATAGCCATTTATACGGCATTTTTAACCGGTCCTATCCCAGAAGAGATCGGAAACTGCGAGGAGTTGCAGAACCTCTACTTGTGTCAGAATACCTTGTCTGGTCCAATCCCAAAGCGAATTGGAGAACTCAGAAAGCTTGAGAGTTTGCTCTTGTGGCAGAACAGTTTAGTAGGTACAATCCCTGACGAGCTTGGAAGATGCTCTGAATTGAAAGTTGTTGATTTGTCCAAAAATCTTCTGACAGGGAGCATACCAAGAAGTTTTGGAAACCTTCTGATGCTTCAGGAGCTTCAGATAAGTGTTAACCAGTTATCAGGCACCATACCCGTTGAAATCTCAAACTGTACAGCTCTTACTCATCTTGAAGTAGACAACAACGACTTAACGGGTGAGATTCCTGCATGTGTCGGAAACCTTAAAAACTTGACTCTTTTCTTTGCTTGGCAAAACAATCTAACAGGCAATGTGCCGGAGTCTCTCTCGGAGTGCCAGAACCTTGAAGCTCTTGATTTATCTTATAACAATCTCTTTGGTGTGATACCGAAGCAGATTTTCGGACTGCAAAATCTCACCAAACTACTACTACTTTCAAATGATTTGACGGGCTTTATACCACCTGATATAGGAAACTGTACCAACTTGTGCAGATTAAGGTTGAACAGAAATAGACTGGCTGGTACCATTCCTTCGGAAATTGGAAACTTGAAGATTCTAAACTTCATTGACTTAAGTGTCAATCATCTTGTTGGTGGGATTCCCCAGTCTGTATCTGAATGCCACAACCTCGAATTTCTTGATCTTCATTCAAATCGAATCACTGGTTCTATACCTGCTACTCTGCCCGAAAGCCTACAATTTCTGGATGTTTCAGATAATAGGCTTACAGGCCCATTGGCTCCTAGCATTGCTTCACTCACAGAACTGAATAAGCTCAATTTCGCAAAGAATCGACTCTCAGGTGGTATCCCAGCAGAGATATCATCATGCAGTAAGCTGCAACTGGTAAACCTTGGTGATAATGGTTTCTCTGGGGCAATTCCAAAGGAACTTGGTCAAATTCCTGCTCTGGAGATCGCTCTCAATCTTAGTTGGAACCAATTCTCCGGTGGGATTCCCTCCGAATTGTCCGGACTCAACAAGCTTGGAGTACTTGACCTTTCTCACAACAAGTTTGAGGGCAAGCTAGATGTTCTAGCAACCCTCCAAAACCTTGTTTCTCTTAACGTCTCTTTCAATGATTTCTCTGGTGAATTGCCCAACACCCCATTTTTTCGTAAGCTTCCTCTCAGTGACCTTGCTTCAAACCAACGTCTCTACATTGACGGAGCAGTAGGAACACCAGCTGATAGAACGGGAAAAACAGCCCGTGCTAGATCAGCGACGAAGATTGTTATGTCCATTCTCCTTAGTGCCAGTGCTTTCTTAGTAGCACTAGCAATCTACTTGCTAGTCCAAACCCGTATTGCTAGCGGTAGGAAGATGGAGGATGACAATTGGGAGATAGTTTTGTATCAAAAGCTTGAGTTCCCCATTGGTGAAATTGTTAGGAACCTAACATCATCAAATGTAATAGGCACAGGCAGCTCTGGAGTGGTGTACAGGGTAATTATTTCAAATGGTGACACTCTAGCTGTTAAGAAGATGTGGTCATCAGAAGAGTACGGGGCATTCAATTCTGAAATCCGAACACTTGGTTCCATCAGACACCGAAACATTGTTCGTCTTTTGGGCTGGGGTTATAGCAGGAATCTGAAGCTGCTCTTCTATGACTATCTTCCCAATGGAAGCTTGAGCTCGCTTCTTCATGGTGCTGGTAAAGGAGGAGCTGAATGGGAAGCCAGATATGATATTGTATTAGGAGTGGCTAATGCATTAGCATACTTGCACCACGATTGTACGCCAGCAATTCTTCACGGTGATGTTAAAGCCATGAATGTTCTGTTAGGAGCAGGCTATGAACCTTACCTAGCTGACTTTGGATTAGCAAAAGTTGTGAATAGCTATACAACTGATGATGACTTATCCAAACCATACCAGAGACCAAATCTTGCTGGTTCTTATGGATACATGGCTCCAGGTACTTTTAAGTCTACATTCAGCGAGTTTCAGTTTACTCCAGAAAGATTTCAAAAAGTAATCTTTGCTTCATTTTTCTTGGGTTCTTATCCTTTCTTTTTCGATTTTGTGAAGAGCATGCATCCATGCAACGTATCACCGAGAAAAGCGACGTGTACAGTTTTGGAGTTATGCTTTTAGAGATCCTGACGGGAAGGCATCCCTTAGATCCAACATTGGCTGGTGGTGCACACTTGGTTCAGTGGGTTAGGGACCACCTAACTAGTAAGAAAGACCCTGCTCACATTCTTGATCCAAAGCTCATAGGAAGAGCTGACCCTACCATGCATGAAATGCTACAAACATTAGCTGTTTCATATCTGTGCATTAGCACAAGAGCGGATGAGCGTCCGACCATGAAGGATGTTGTAGCAATGCTAAAGGAGATTCGACACCTTGATGCCTTAAAAAAAGAATCTGACGTTTCAAAGAGTGATTTAACAACAGTTCATTGTACTCCTCATCCTAGGATTCTAGTTTCAGAAGGCTCTTCTAACTGCTCATTTGCATTCTCTGATGATTCCATCTCATATTAGATCAAGTGAGGAGCTTGAAAAGAGGCTTATCCAACTTGTTTTCAGCATTTTTCACACAAAAATTCCACTTCACACAGGCCAATCAAAATGGGAAGTCTAGTCTAGTGTAACTTTACCCCTTCTCATTTTCTACTTTTCTCAAGCTGTAATTCCTCTTACAGAATGGAGTCAACACAGTTATTATATAACAATATTAACAAGAAAAATTAGGGAAGTTAAGGTTTTTGAAAGGATTGAGTTTTGATGAATAATTTCAGTAGTATAGACATGTTGAATAATTTCAGTAGTTACCTGATACAAAAAGAACGAGGGCTGAATATGTAGAAGCTGGATTGGTTCGGTTCTATATAATCGAATTTAATGTTAGGAAAAGGGGCTCTCTCTCTTTCTGTTTGTATCCATCTTTTACAGAAACAGTACAAAAAGTCTTTCCAGCAGTTGCTCACATGGTCCCACGTTCACAAGCTCACATGTTCATGGGCTGTCTAAGAGAGACTTTAATTTCCAGCCACTAACCAAAAGAGCTCCTCAGAAGACATGATGACCTTGGTTTAGAAGACATTCAGAAGCACATGCACTTGCAGGACCATCATACCTTTGGTTATAAGTAGCAAACTTATGTCCTACATCCTAACCTTGATCACATGCGATGCTACAGAAATACACATGAAAACTCAAAACAACATCCCATCTAAGTACAAGAGCTGAACTCAAATTGTTTCCTTTAGAACCATAAGCGTATGTTATACCGAGGAACCAAGTAAATTACTGATTTTTCTGAGATACACGTAAAAAGGGTTGACATTTAAACCAACATAACCAGCAAGGTCTGATCGGAGGAAATGCAGTTCATGGGTACATGAATAAGCCCATTTTCAGTAGATACAATCGTTTGCCACTTGCTGCTTTGTCTTGGAGGTGCCACCATCAAGATGGACTTCATTATGTACAGATTATATGTCACTAAAGTAAGCTGACCCGGGAATGGTTCAGCACTCTCATCCCTTAATCAGAGGTCTCGTGTTCGAGTCCTGAGAATGGAAAAACCTGTTTGACTAACACTTTACCCTTTACGGGCTGATCCGGTGCGAGCGAAAATTAGTCTGGATGTAACGACGCAAGATGAAATGTAGCACAGTTAAGGGCTGAAGTGCTAAGCTATTGGTCGCAACACTGCATATTAACGAAGAGTGATTCTATCCACAGAGCAAATTATGGACCATTGATCCAATCCAGGATGGCCCGTATCTCTGGTGTGGAATTAAGAGATCCTTATTGCACTCTAACAAGGATATTGAACTTCCAACTTTTTCAATACAACGCTAATGCCTCTCCAGTCAAAACCACGCTACTGGAGCCATCGAAAAATTCTTGATTTCTGTGTCTCTTTTGGAACATCCTGACCACGTAACCACTGCTTTGAAACTTGAGTCGTTAGATGATCCATGTAACTCTTTGACATGCCAAGCTTTGATTTTTGATCTCCATGTTCACCCTCCTCAAAAACTAGTTTTATTGCCTTCTCCATGTCAGCTTGACTTACACCCTTGCTGTACAAAGCCTGGTTAGACAATGAGACTGCAACATTTAGTGGCCATACCATCTGTTGAAATTAACAGATGATATAAAATAATTATGTTTTAACAATTCCTCCACCTTCCCCTCCGCTTCCTTTGAGTTCTCTTTCAAGTTTCAAGTGGACGTGACCCACTTACAACTGCGAAATAAAACCACGCTCCACAATCACATGATACACTAATCAACCATAAGCGGAAGAACTGGTAAAGAGATTTTTGGTGATCTAGACATATGAAAAAGGCAGTTACCAAGTGAAAAGATTGCACATTTATCCATGTTTCATATTTAAATGAACTGAGTTGGTTGTATGAATATACAGGCTACCACAATCAGGGCTGCAATTCTGAAGTGAACCTACAGACTTTTATTGTTATGTTGGTCCATATAGCCCAGATAAACTCTATTCAACTCTTCCCAAGAAATTTAAGATATGCAGGCAGGAAAGCTTGGCTTAACATAATTGACATTTGAAAGCAGCTATGATCAAAGCCTTGATTGCACGAATCTAATGTTCCACCATGTTTTAACAATTGTCATTATAAATACTTGCACCACTAAAAAATGGTTTCTCTGTCAGCAATCAAATAACATCGTAACATTGGCATGTTATATATATATAAGAGACAACTTCTTCTTTTTTATTTTTTCTATTTTCTTATATTTTTATTTTAACCTCTCAAAATTTACTATTCATAAATTCCCTCTCTTTAACCATTATTCACTGCCGATGACTCAAACCAGTTAGTGTTATATACCAATTTCTTCCTCTCGACGAGTCCGTCACAACCATATCGATTTCAGATACCATCGTCGCCGAAATCACCACAAAAACCGAGGAAAAAATCAACGAAAAATGTCAATCATTGATCCGTAGCTTCCAGTGGTTGTTTTCGGTCACCACCACCACTATTCGACTCACCTCGACATCAGGAACAAAAGTCCCATGATCTCATTGCTAGTCGCCCCCCGGATTACTGCGGATTGACAGAAAAAGAGGTTAGGGTTTCAACTTGTTTTCTTTCAATTTGTTCAAATATGTTGAGAATCTGAGTATGTTGCTTTGGAGAAAGTTGTTCTACTCATCAAGAGCTTTCATTTAGTATAAAAATCTTTGAATTATGAAACTAAAGATTTTCTGGTGACCAGAGGGAATATTCCGTAACTGGAGGAATATTCTATAACTGGAGCTATTGCTCCGGTGACCATTTTGGTCACTTTTGTGAAAAAAAAATTCTAAAAATTATATTGATCATTTTCTCTAAAGAAACATAGTTAGATTTTCAACAGTTTTTGAATTAAAAATCACAGAACGTTTAGGTGAGAATATAAGAAATCTTTGGATTTCATAAACTGACTGCTTAGGCAATTCAGATGATACCTAAATTGTTATTTGAGCCCAATAACTCTTAATTAGAACTGATTGAGATATTTTTTCTTTCGATTTACTAGGAATAGCAGGAGCGGGATCCCATCGGAAGGTTTAGACGGATAAGTTCGATTACTAGGTAAGTTCATACCAACTTACTATTACCTTAATTGTACCAGCAAATAAATATTGTTCAATGCTGGTATATATGACATCATGTAGCAATGCATAATCACATTCATATGCATGTGTATCTATATTGATTGATAATTATATATTTATATAGCGAACGCGTATATACAATAATGTGTACCCGCTTCAGTATAAGACTTTATATCGAATTAACTGACTAGATACGTTACGTTGGGTATTACATACATGTGTTGGTCATTAAATAATCGAATGTTTACTTGATAAATTGCATGCTTAATTATTTGATATGTCTAGCTATGTTCGATTGTATCTGTTGGATGTGCCACATGATGGGTATGCATTAGGACTAAATGCACACTAGTTATGACTGAGAGTTGTTTTGTTTACGATATTGATATATGTTATGGGTTGATCCTGGTTGATGCTTGGCTCTCGATCAGATCCTTATTTGTGATGCTTATGACTTTGGACACTTTGAGTGAGGGATGGTTTGTTGGTGATGCTTAACTCCCCGCAGCCCCTTTGGATTAAGGAACCTTACGGCTACATGAGTATAGGAACATGGCTGGGTCGTTGGTGATGCATAGCTCCCCGCGACCATTCGAGGTTTAAAGTTATGAGTGCTTACCCTTGGAGATTAGGGTCTTATAGATATTCTTCCCACCATTTATTTGTGATGTTGATGTGATTGGATGTATAACATGATCTATATGTATTTAGATATACATGCATGATTGTGCGCATAATATTGGGTATCGTAGGAGGGTGTGAGCTTACTCAACGAGGCCTGACTCCCTTCAACTTTTTTTTCAGATCAGCTACCACCTACTTTGTAACAGTGACTTCCGTGACATGTCCGCTATGGCCTACCTACGTTTGTGTATGTCCTTTATTTATTTTCATTTACCTAGTATTGTAGCGCCGTAGTGACAAGATTTCATGAGTTGTAACACTTCTTTTTGACGTGCATTATTGTTATTGTATTGTATGAACTTGCTGCATTCTTAGAGTTTGAATTTATTTTATCGCTAGTGGCAGGCTTACGTGTGATCTGGGGTTTCGGACCTCAAGTCTCATGTGCTTGTCACGCGCCCATTTTCGGTTGTGACAAAGTTGGTATCAGAGCTTAGGTTATAACTTTACGGCCTAGGTTATAATCTAGCTCCCCCTATCAACAATTCGACTAATGGAGATAAGATCATGACTCCATCTTTAAGCACATTTTAATGCTAGAGCCATCAACAATTCGACTGGTGGAGATAAGACTCACCTTTAAGCACATTTTGATAGTGCTTAAGTGTTTACTTGTGGTGGACTGTCTTTAATTGGTTCCTCCATGCTCTGACTAGATTGGAAGTCGTCGAGCTTTGTATGTAGTTCCTTAACTGCTAGGGATTTTCTCACTGCGTTTAGACATCAAGTGAGACATTAATGCATCCTTGGAAAGTGCAAGAAAGTCAACTTAGGATAGGGATGGTTCTCCTCTGTCTTTGGCAGAAAGGATGTCCGGAGGGCCTGCCATTGAGGCTGGAGCCCCAAAGGCAGGGGAGCTGGTTCAGAGAAGGTGTCTAGAGATGATTATAAATTAATAGAAGGAAAAATGAAGGGTAAAAGGGTAAGTTTGGGTGGAAAAGAAGAGAGAAGGCAGAGGTTTTGGCACATGTGAGAGAAAATTTTATTGCTTAGCTTTTTTTCGTTTTCCTTACGTCATCAAAGAGTAAAATAGACAACTGATTAGAAGTTAAATCCCTTTAAATGAGTTTATGCCAAATAGATGGCTTATCCAAGAATTTTATACGGCCTCATGTAATCATATAGATGATGAAATTCTTCAACAATAACAACAATAAAAAATAACAAGAATAATAATAATAATAATATATTATATCATTACTTTAAAACCGTGTAAAGAAACGGTAGTGGTTACAAATTAAAAAGGCTTCAACAAGTTACTCACAGCACTACGATGTTTTTCACAGTCAAAGATCAACTTTATTGTAGTGGCAAAATAACTACGCACACCAATATATATTGACAAACGGAAAGGTGAAGGACGCATAAGTTGGCTAGCATATACGAGAACTGTGATTTAGAAGGATAGAGATTCCATGAGAACTGAAGAAATCATGTCCTTGGCGAGATATGAATTCGTGTAGGCATCATCGTCCTTGTATAGGATATCCATCACGCGTGCAAGATTCAATATACGTTCAAGAAAAAAATCTGGCACTGTGTTTGGCTTTAGGCATTGCTCATTTACATCCTTCCATCCATTGGCAATTTCTTTGCGTATATATTCAATCGCATCTTCCTCTGAAGCACCCCATTGCTTCATGTAACATTCTATCGCTGAAGCTACATGGTGCCTCTCTTGCTCAAACTGCAAAATGCAAATACGTACTTTCGTTAGAGTTGGCAACTTCAGTTACAGATAGACACCAATACCGCACCAACAACATTAATCTGAAACAAGATCATACCAATGGTGCAACCGTACGTCACTAGTTATTTGATTATTATTTTTTTTCCCTTTTCTAAAGCTAGATTCTTTGATTACCGTGTGGGATACGATGTCATCCATGAGTCTGCAAATGATGGTTGAAGCTTCAACAATCTTGGGGAAATTTCGCACCCACTCAATAACCTCCTTTGTTGATGGTTCCACAATACCCAAAAACGATACCAGTGACAAAAACGGGTAGGTGGTGGAGAAAAGGGCAATTTGCATATACTCGTCAAACGTTGGAAGATAGCCTTCATCGCGCCACTTGGATTCAGCATAGTAGCTTTGGACTGTTTTTACCATCTAAGAGAAGTGTATATATTAGCAACTTAAAAGGATACTTATTTACAGGCTTGGATGAACAGGGCTGTGAAACGTTTGGATATGTTCAGGGATATTATGTTTTAAATGAAAGGGACTTCCTTCTTTCTTTCTTTTCCCCTTCTTTTCCAAAGAATGGTGCATAAATTATAGATTTAAATTATATCTAAGTGAAAGACCAAATGAGAAAACATGTATGAATGTGGAAATCAATGCTTACTCCTTCTTTAGCATACTGAATAGCAAAAGACATTCCTTGTTCTTCCATTTCTTCTCCAATATCATTGTAGAGTCGATATATCATAAGACAGACATTTCTCATGGTCTCAGGAAGCGTATCAGCAGCTTCAGTATCCCACCTAATTATATGTATGTTTGTTTTTGACTTAAATGCGGAAATTAAAAATTCAGACAAAACAAAGATGACTACAGCTAATTATAGATATCGTTAACCTCTGGATAGTTTCCGTGAGGAGTTGGAGTTCTTCATTTGTCCCATAAGCATCGTAAGTGTCATCTAGGATTGATAGCACTGATATCATTTTAGTCATTATCTTTCTTGCCAAAGCATATTTGGGCTCAAAGTATACCCCAAGTATCCAAAAGTAGCACTCCACAATCCTGTCTCTCGCGTATGGGAACTTAGTTGACGCATGTTCGTCTTTCCACCACCTGATAATTAACAAAAACAATTCAACAATGAGTAGAACAAAACGATGGAAACGTTCGTTTTCCTCTTCATGTTGCATTCAACTGCAAATTTAATGAACATGTAATAGATTGTCGCTCAGGTTAGCTTTTTAAAAGTTTAGATTGGACCACTCATTTACTTGAAAGTAAAACCTAGCAAATAAATAATAACAGCTGCATCTGCTACAACTTTTGGTAATTGAATATTTTTTTCTGAAAGTAACTGATAATGAAAAGCAACTTGTTTGGTCATTAAAAAAAAAGACTAATTAAGATTATGGCTGTAATAGACGCCAAATAATTAATATATATTAGCTTATTTGTAATTTTGAATTAAAAATGTTAGTACCAACTTTGTAATGCCACTAAGCTCCTTCCGATGAAGTCCTTGCAACAGGTTGAAATCCATTATTGCGAACCTCAACAGGGTTTTGTTATGAGATTCATCTGAGGAGTACAAAGAGATATAGTGCCTTGCTTCCAACCTTGGTAGGCATTTACGGATAGGCCGGTTCAGGGCATGCCTTACTTGTTCTGCTAACTTTGTGCTTAATTGTTTCAATACAGACTTAAGTCCTGTCGTAGTGAAAGCTATGGCTTCATCTAAGATATCTTCTCCGCGTATCCCGAGATGCGCTGCCTCGTATAAACTCAACATTCCTGGAACGTCTTTAAGCAAGCACTCCTTAAATTTTCCTCTGCTATCTTTGAATTTCTCAAATATATCTGCATGATCAAAAGCACAATTAATACTATACAATTGGAAGCATTTTATGATTTGTTTCAAAGTATGTACATATATAGAAACATCAGAGGTGGTATACATGCTCAATTGTTTCAGAAGACACAATACTTACCACAACAAACTTTTGTGCCTTGCTGTCTAAGTAATCGAAATTGAAGAGCGGCTGTGTAGAGATCATACTCAATCTCATGGTTGAAATTAGCAGTTATCTCGTGTAATGCCCCTTCAATCTCAGTCTCAAAATGATACGCAACTCCCAAACGTTGGACTGAATCAATCATGCTTAATTTTTGTGTTAACACATCTGAAGGACACATCAACATTCTTCTCACCTCGTCTTTGAGTTCTTGGATTTCGTGTGGAACTGTAGTGTTTGTTGTCTGAAAATTAAAGCAAAACTTGGACTGTTACATTATTTAAAATTGTCTAGTTTGATTATTAATGTACAGTACGTAGGTGAGAAAGAATCAATCTAAAACGTATGTACTTTAATTACCTCAGGTTCCGAAAAGTAAGAAAGAAATTGATCCCCCCAGACTGAAGCATGATATGTAGTAGAAGGACGACTGAAAGAGGATGATTGAAGACTTTGAACTGAAAAGGGAATTGCAGAAACTTGAGAAGACATTGTTTTACTTTATTTGATAAGAAAAGCAAAATGCTTAATTACTTTGCTGTATGTAAGCTTGAAAGCTCCTGTATTTATAAGGAAACGTCTCCAAATACCGGAATTCCACCGGTTTGGTTGTCAATAAACAAATGACAGTCGTACGATTTGATTGGATTCGGATCTTGGTGATGTAAAATTCAGAAAGATTTGATGTGTATTTGTGGGGGCGTTCAATTTCCTGTATTTTCTTTTCAAAGTAATTGAATAAACCCCAGCCACATCATTGAAAGGGATCTGCTTACGTCGATCTGTTTATCACGTTTAAAAACCAAATGGACAGAGCGATCGACGTAAAGTGACGTTGCAACCCTTTTCATTAAACCGGACGATATTTTTAGGATTTGTAAGAAATTACTGAGTTCTGTTCCACTATTATTTATTCGATCCAGATCTTGACTGTGTTGCCAAGGACATCATTTTGTTTCCATATCAAATGGACATCATGCATAGACTCTTCCATTTGATGAGTGCTCTGATTCGACCATTGTCATTCTTGTCCCAATAGAAGCGTTTACACAGATTTTCAACCTATTTGATAATATTACGTGGTAACACAAAGATAAATAGCCCATAAAGTTTACAAGTTGTAGTCTCCATACATATAACAAGTTCCTTGAAGACCAAGTTGTGATTCTTGCAATGATTTTATGCTGACCATCTAGCGGAGGAGAGAGGAACATCAAGATATCTCATAAAAAGTTTCCTAATGGAAATCTCTTTAGACTTAAAAGATCCCACCTTACTTTATCATTGATTATACCAAAGAACAACTGAGATTTACTAATATTAGCACATAAACATATGGCATTTGAAAATTTGTCAAAGGATCTTAGTAACACAACAACTAAATTTCTATTGGTCTTAAGTCATCTACAAAAATTAGATTCTTTAATGTTATGGATTTATACATTGGGTGATAATTTAAATCAATCCTTTGGGCCTCCACATTTAGAATTGTAGTTAGATATTCAATTGCAACATAAAGAGAAAGGACGAGATAAAACCTCCTTGACTTAGACCCCTTTTTCTTTGAAAAACCTTGGGGCTTCCCTATTTAGAGATTTAGAGAAAGCTGTAGATTCCTAATACGCGACAAACAGACCAAAAAAAAATAAAACCTAACTTTGTAAAACTAAATTTGTAGTAGTTAGAACAAGGATCATATCTATATAGAATGTGTGTTTAACTTTTATAATGAATAAATCAATGTTTAAGATTTTGGGGGCGAGTTTGGTTGAATTTGATTAACAAAATAAAGTAAAACTAAATTGAAAACAAAGCAAATCAAATAGTGTAAAAGTGATATAATTAACCAATAGGTTTTGAATCCAGTTCACGGTTCAATCTCAATCTTCACACGAATAAGCACAATCAATTATCGTGTTATTCTTGTACCTCTCTTTGAAACTATTAGCCGTAGATTAACAACAAACTCTGTTAACTCTAATTTTCCCTTAGGATGTATCTAATTTAAACAAGTTCTTTAATTATGTCTAGCTATCAAATTACAACCTAGAATAAGCTCACTAGATTTAGTATGACAACTGTATTATGTAATAGAAAAATATGTTAATCTAGGCAATAACCAGATAAGCTCATATTTAGTGTTTAAATCTTTCATACATAAACCTCAAAACATTAATCATAGAATAACATAATCAATTCCAAAAGAGAGTGAGAACAACACTACTAGATTAAAAAATGATCAAACATGGTCATCAGCCTCGATATCTCCTTTAAACTAAAATGATGAAGTTTAGCTCCTCATGACTCTCCAAAAGGTAAAGAAGCTGCCCCTTTCGAGTTTCTAAAGTCTTTATGCTTCATTTGGCCTCTTAAATGCCCTTTTATAGTAAAAATTAGGGCTCTTAAATACCCTTTTAAGAATCAAGATAATTTTTAATAAGTCATTTCATTTGATCATTTACCACTTGATATTCACAATGATATATTTTCATATGTTGAAAATTTTTCTTCTAATACATGCTGACATTATTGTACTTTATTGTGTTTGTACTTATGTGTGCCCATGTGGTTATTTATTTTTAGTATTTGGTATTTATTTATATCATTAGTAGTCAGACTTATGTTTGATCTGAGGGCTTTAGTTTTTGAGTTTCACATGTTAGTCACATATCCATTTAGGTTACGACAAAGTTAGGGTTAAAGCCTATGTTAAAAGATTTAAAGCCTAAGGTATTGTTCTACTTATTACTACGGGCATATAAAAATTTAATCCCACTTAAATATACCTTCCCTACTTAGAATTCTCATATATTCTAATCAATGGTACTAACCATTCCTTTGCTTCCTTTATTAGCATGAACAAATATGTGCAATTTATTGCCTGACTTGATCAAGAGGTCTATGATGAGGCCTCAATGCAAAATGAGGTGCTTGCCCCCACTACCTTAACTAGAAGGTGTGGTAGGCGCAGAATGACTAGGTCTTAAGAGGCATCTATAGAAGAGCCAGAGGTGTCATATGGAGTTCTTGAGGTTCCTGTATTTGACATATAAGTGATTCTAGCATGAACAGAAGCTAACATTGCCATGTTATGAGATTTGATGATAATAATTTAATAGATGATGATGATGTAGTGACAATAACAACAAGCCCCACCAACAATTATACCCCCCAAGTAAGAGAGATAGGATATGCAACTATCAATGACGTATTTAAGGTTTTGTGCCCTAGAGTTTGATAGGACCAAACCCAAGGAGCTATTGATTTCTTCGATGAGGTGAAGATGCGAGCAGGAAGTTGCATTGTTATGATATCCAACTAGTGGATATGATAGAAATGTCTTTGTAGGGAGTGCCCAAAGAATGGTATCAAGGACACATTTTTTCATGCTTGGGTGCAGTAACCTGGTCATAATTTAGGGAGAGGTTTATGGACTATTTCATCTCCTTTATATCTTGAGAGGCACTTAGGTCAAAGTTCCTTATTCCACATTAGAGAGATTAGACAATTATTGATGAGCACATCATTGACTTCATTTGATTGAATCAATCTGCCCTAAAGATTGTTTCAGATGAGCTAAGGAGAAGAAAAAAAAAGCAAAATGTATTAAGGTTGGGGGGTGCCTTTCTTCAGTATGACTGTAAATTGTTGGGAAAAAATTTCTACTCAGGTGGATATGGCTAAACAGTTGGAAAGCATCCTCATGGAGTAGGATGCTTTATTTTTTAGAGAGTAAAGTAGGAGGTATTCAATAGGACCCCCCCAGTTTTCAACAATAATAGCAATAACAATCAAACTTTTCTCTAAGATACAGTCAAAGTGGGACCTCTCAACATAGAGCTATTCAAGTATATGACAAGTTGAGATTTGGCCATAGACATTTGGGAGAATTTAGGTTTACAGCTGGAGCAAGTAGTAACAGTAACAAACAGAGCTCTGAACATAATAGTTCAAGTTCAGCATCCTCCATTTACTAGCAGTATAATAGGCACACCAAGACCTATATTATATACCACTAAGAGGTTGCTATAGATGTGGCCAGTATGAGCATTTGATCAGGGGCTGCCAAGCAATGGGATATTAGTAGTCCTCTTCTAATATGATGTAGCCTCTATTTTAGTAACCATAAGGGGGACCACAGTTTGGTGCCCAACAAGGGCGAGGTTTTGGAGGGAGGTATTCAAAAGGTAGATCCAAAGGTTTCAGTTAGGGACAATTATCTAGCATTATACATGTAGGTTATGGTCAAGTCAGGATGTTCACCCTCTCCTCTCAAGATGCACAAGCTTCAAATGCAGTGGTATCTGGTATTCTTCTCATCTTTGGATTAAAAGCTAGAGTTCTAATAGATCTGAGAACGACTAATTCTTTTATTTTCCACTAACTTTACTATGAGACTAAAAATAGTACCTAACAGGATGGAAGAATACTTATCTATATTCATACCTCTTAGTGATGCCTTAAAAGTGGACTTAATTTACTATTTGTTTGCTATAAAGATGATGGTAGGATATTGTCAACAAATTTTATAGTGCTATCTATGGATTTTGATGTAATATTAGGGATCAACTGACTATTCAATCATTAAGCCACTTTGGATTTTAGAGACAAGAAAGTGGTGCTTTGAATTTTAGATAAGATAGAGTTTACTTTTAAGGGAGATAAGAGGACCATCCCATCCAGTATAGTTTCGATGTTAGTGGCCAACAACCTGTTCATGTTGGAATGTTAAGGGTTGGCCTTAGTCAGAGTCACCTCTGTAGAAATTAATAGCCTTCAAAGTGTTCCAGTGGTTCAAAAGTTTCGAAATGTATTTCATAAAGAGTTTCTGGGGCTACCTCTAGAGAGAAATATCAAGTTTTACATTAATATAGTATTTAGTACAACTCTAATTTCTACACTTCCATATAGAATAACATAAGTGGAGTTAAAATAATTAAAGAACAATTTTAAGATTTATTGGATAAGGGCTTCATCAAGCATAACACATCACTATGGGATGCATAAGTACTATTTGTAAAGATAAAGGATAGTTCTCTTCAGTTGTGACTTGCCTACAAGTAGTTAAATAAGGACACCATTTGCAACAAGTATCCACTATCTCGAAGTGACGATCTATTTGATCAACTTTAGGGTGATAGGTATTTTTCTAAGATCTAGCTAAGGTTTGAATATCCTCAGTTGAGGATCAGAGGAGAGGATATATATAAAACTATGTTAAGGACTCAATAAAACCATTATAAATTCCTAAGAATATCATTTCGCCTTACCAATTCTTTACACTTTCATAGATCTAACAAATAGAGTGCTCAAACCATTCTTAGATAGGTTCATGATTATCTTTATCAACAACATTTTGGCATACTTATGAACAAATAAGGAGCATGATCAACAATTAAGAGTGGTGTTGCAAACACTTTAAGAATATCATTTTTATGTTAAGTTCTCAATATGTGAATTTTGGCTTGAGAGTGTCACATTCTTAGGACACGTGGTATCTTTAAAGGGGATACAAGTGGATTTGAAGAAGGTGGAAGCTATAACAAATTGATAAATACCAAAGATAGTGACAAAAGCGTAAAGCTTTCTAGGATTGGAAGGCTATTATTAAAGATTTGTCCAACACTTTTCGAAGATAGCAACCCTATTGATACGTCTGGCATAGAAGAATGTCCAGTTCATTTAGTCTAATGTCTGTGAGGAGAGCTTTCAAAAGTTGAAAGATTGTTTAACTGCAGCTCTAGTCCTGACTTCACCAAACAATGAGGATTTCAATTTTACTGTGACGTTTGGTGAGTTAGCCTAAGTTGCATGTTAATGTAGAATGGTAGGGTGATTTCTTATACTTCCAATTAATTGAAAAAGCATGAATCTAATTACCCTATTCAAGATTTAGAGATAGTGGCTGTGATATTTTCCTTAAATATTTGGAGACATTATCTATATAGTGAGATTTGTGAAATTTACACAGATCACAAGATCTAAGGTAAAGAAGATGGATGGAACTACTAAAAGGTTATGAATCACGATTTAGTATCTTCCTTGAAAGGTAAATTTCGTAACAAATACATTATTCAAGAAGTCTTTGGGTAGTTTGGAAGATATCGTATTAGAGAGGAAAGCTTTGAACAAGGAGTCACATGATTTGTTCGATCAAGGCACTCAGATTTAGATTTCGTATTCAAAAGTACTAATGACGAGCATTAAAGTGTAATTTGTATTTTCAGACAAGATCAAGGTCACTCAAGGCGAAGACCCTAAGCTTCAAAGCTTATATATGAAGTTTAAGAAGGATTCCATTTGGAATTTGAGATCAATAAGGGGATTAATGCTAAAGATGAATGGGAGACAATTAGTTCTAGGGAACTTAAAGGAGAAGATAAAGGAAGGCACTATGTGGTGTACAATGCACATTTAAGTTCCACCAAGATGTATCATAAAATTAAAGATAAGTATTAGTAGTAAGAAAAAGGATGTAGCTTAATAAGTCTCTAAGTGCTTAAGTTGCCAATAAGCAAAAACTGAGCATCAAAGACCCTTGGATAAGCTATAACCATTATCAATTCCTAAAAGAAAATGAGAAAAGATCACAATGGATTTTATGGTTAGCCTACCTTATATAAGGACTCAATGTGATTTAATTTGGGTGATATTAGAAAGGTTAAAAAATTCAACCTATTTCTTATCCATAAAAACCACCTAATCAATGTCCAAGCTTATGTAAGTATTTATTGAGGGGATGGTGTGTCTTTACGAGGTGCCAGTATTGAAAGTTTTTGATTAAGGATAACAATTGACATCTCTGTTCTAGAGAAAATTATAAGAGATATTAGGCACTAGATTAGATTTTAGAACAATGTTCCATCGTCAAACTTATGGGCAATATGAGAGGATGGTTCAGAACTTAAAAGAAATGTTAAGGATGTGTACGATGGACTTTGGTAGTAGTTGGGATTTGCACTTGCGTCTATTTAAGTTCACTTACAATAACAGTTATCTCAATAGCACTAAGATGGCACCTGATAAGGCATTGTACAAAAGAAAATGCACATCATCAATGTGTTGGGAGGAGGTAGGTAGAGGAAGTTGAAGGATCTAAAACTAGTTAAGATCACATTTGAGAGGATTCCATTGATCAAACAAAGACTAGATATAACGTTCAATAAAAAAAAGAAGATTTATGTGGACCCAAAGTGCAATGAGGTAGAATTCTAAGTCAAGGATTTCATATTTCTAGAAGTATCTTCGATGAAGGGTGTGATGAGGTTTGCAAATAAAGGAAAATTGTCTCCAAGATATATTGGACCTTACAAGATCATAGATATAGTTAGAAATAAGGCATATTGGTGTTGATACCTCAGGATATATTGCAAGTCCACCCAGTATTCATCATTTTTATACTTTGTAAGTATATGTTTAATCCTTCTCATGTACTCCAGTTGCAGAGTATAGAGGTGAAAAAGAACTTAACCTACAAAGAGGATCCAGTAGCTACTTTGGATTCTAAAATGCACCAGTTATGGTCAAAACAAATCTTTATGGTTAAGGTGATGTGAAGGAATGGTAATACCAAGGTGATCATTTGGGAGACAAAGTGAGAGATGTGAGAATTGTATTCATACTTGTTTCCTCAATAGAGTATTGTTGTAAAATTCAAGAATGACCTTTTTGTAAGGAGGGGAGATTGTAATATCCTCCCTCGTATATGTATATATGTATATATATATGCATATCTTCCACCCTCGTTATTTCTATTTTTCATTTTCACCCATAATGGTTACTATTAACAAAACCATCCTCTTCATCTATTCTTCACTGCTAGTGACTTTAACCAGCCAACCATATATATCAATTAACTCCTCTCTTTGAGCTCATCACAATCATACCTATTTTACCTCATAATAATGTCAAAATCATTATAAAAATTAAGAAGAAAAATTAAAGAAAAACCCAAATCTTGGATCTTTCACCTTCGATAAGTGTTTTCGAACACCACCACCTACATTAGACTTCCCTCAATGTCAAGAGAAAAAGCCATATGGTCTTATCACCAGTCACTGTCTATATCACTGCCAATTGACAAATTTTGAGATTAGAGTTTTGAAATGATTTTTCTTCAATCCATTGAGATTGGTTAAGAATTTGAGTTTCTTTTAGTTATAAAAGTTGTTATACTCATCAAGATTTTTCATTTGGTATAAAAATATTTAAATTATAATATTGAAAAAAATATTGGTCACTCGGGTATTCTAATGACTGGAGGAATATTTCGATAGTCTGAGATATTTTTCTGGTAACTTTTAGTGAATTTTTCATAAAGGTTTTGAAATTTTCTATAAATTGTGTTGATCAATTTTCCTTTATGAACGATAGCAAAATTCTAATTAATCCAATCCCATAAGAAGAATTATATTTTTTTAAGAGTCAAAATTACTTTAAATTATATAATATAATTAATACATCAAATATAACAAAATATGAATTATTTGATTCTTTTATTATGTATTAAGAGAAATCTACAATTGTTGTAGAGATAGTTAAACAAGAAATATTATTTCTTTTAGAGGTTAAGTCTACTTATAATAGTTCATAAACTTTTAAGTAATTTAATTAAAGTAAAATTTTAATTTCAATTAAATTTTAATTATAATTAATTCTAATTAAATACCAATTAGATCCAAATAAGATCTAATATCTCATATTGATCTTTATTTATTAAACATCTCATATTTAACCTTAAAATCTCTTAAACTTTATAATCAAATCCAACTTGATCAAAACACATTTTCTCTCTTTAACATATTCTTTATGTTTGACTCGTAAGATTCATTAATATAGTTTATGACTATAAACTATAATCCTAAATCATATTTAGAATTAGATAAATTAAACTTATGTAATTCATATTTAATTCTTTAATTAAATAATTTATATTCATAGATCATAATTGAGGTTAAGTAAGACATAATGTTTGTTTGAGTATTTACATATTTTAGCTTATAAGATTAACAACTTCCTTTATAATGAAAAATATAATGTGTGGTAGTTTTTTTATATTTTCCTAATGTCTAATCTTAATACAACAATAATTAGGAACAATTTAAGAATAATACATAAATATAATATGAATTTAACAATTATAAACTTGTCACAATTTCAGTTTCAATGCTAATTTATTCATTGGACTTTATCAATTACATCTTAATATATATAAGATAAATAATATCTTTAGATAATTATGTCACTAAATTATAAGTAACAATCTCTCACTTGCATTATGTCAATCGTTGCAATATCTTATGCCATGTCACTCTATGATGATCATGTTACTGCTATGACATGGTTTAATGATAAAATTCTACAAAATTCTCTATAGTAGGCACCTACTTAAGTTCTACAAAATTAGGAACTAGAATTGAGGAATTTACAACAAGAAGTTGGTACAGTTACCAAAGAACTCAATCAATTGAGATCAACCATTCAAATATTATTGAGTTCAACCATTCAAATATTGAAGTAAAATACAAAAGACCAAACAGTAGCCATTACTGTCCCTACAACCAATAATCCTTCAACGATTCCTTCATCTACAAAACTTATTACAAATACCATTCCTCTAGTCCCTCCTCAACAAATTACCTCCTCTGTTCAACCTCAAACCATATCTGACAAGGATCCAATTAGTCCAATAATCTATAAAAGACAAAAGGATGCAGCAGAAACCAAAACTTATGTTATATACAATGGACCTATGGCAGGACTTTATGACGAATGGCATAAAGCTGCTATACACATCACCGGTCGATCCGGTATTTTACACAAAAGTTTTCCATCTAGAGCGGAGGCTAAAAAAGCCTTTGCAGATTTTACAAATCCAGTTTAAAACCCCCAATATAAACAAGTTTTGCGGACACCTAATCTGAATCTAAAAATGATTTCTTTAGGAAAACCAATCAACATGGACTGCATTAATGCCATCCCTTCTAAAGCCATCCAAGAAGAAGCATGAAAACTTACTTCAGAAATGTTTTCCGACTGCTTCCAAGCTCTAAACACATGGACTGATGCTCAAAAGATCTTCCAATATTATCCTAAAAATCGAGAAAAATATGGACCTAAAGTCATCATACTTCCAGAAGCTGAACCTTTAACTACCTATCTATTCTTTCAAAGTAGACTTATATACACTATTTACTTAACCAATTTAAACATCCTTTCCGAATTTCCAACAGGCATTCAGGCAGTAAAAAATTATAAGGATCTTTTTGCCAAGGATAGAGAAATTTTAATCAAAATCTTCAGCAGCTATCCAATCTTCAAAGAGAATGATACAATTAATAATTAACAATAATTATTGATACAGTAACATATGTACCAAATATTAATATTGTTAAATATATTCCAATAATTATTAATAATAATTGAATTAATTTATTATATTATATTATATTAACTATTAATCATATCAAAATTAATTAATTAATTAATTATGATTAATTCATTAACTATTATTTAAGCATAATGAAATAATAGGATGAAAAAATATTCAGTGATATAAACTAAATAATAATTAATGTAAAACAGAAAATGTTCAGG
>JANKOD010000005.1:17054638-17075545 GCA_026284645.1 Erythroxylum acuminatum | reverse complement strand
CCTTACAAATTATGTTAAAGGTCAAAAGGAATCCTCACAATATGTATCCTAAATAGTTCTCTAATTGCTACACAAGCATAATTATATACAACTAAAAAATTCTCTTATTCACACAAATAAATTAAGGCATATATGAGGCCCCAAACTACACCCTAGGAGGAATGTGTCATGTCCATGAAAGTATATGTAATGAGTGTTAACGAATATGAAAGTGAGTGCTTAGTACGGGACATAATCGGTATTATTGGAATTGTTAGGGGTAGGGTAATTTGGTAATTTGTGTTAATTGTATTATGCATGCATAAATATAAATTAATCATGCGCTAAAATGCTAAATGAATTAAGATTGCATGCAATTACATGGAATTAAAAACTGGTGTGGCCAAATTGTGATTAACAAAAGTTGAAAAGTAGGAACCAATGGGAATTAGCCACTTGTCACTCTACACACCATAAGATTTACATATAAATATGAAGAGGGTGAGATGATGAGGTCGGCGCTAACACTCAAAATTCATAATTTTGAGCTCCTCTCTACATCAAAATTCATACTGAATTTGATCTCTAAAGGGGATTTGGAAAGAAACACATGAAATTAGTGTATTTGAAGTCTACGGTAAGTTAATTTCACGTATTGATATGAAAATTAACTCCTTCCTCACCTCCTCCTCATCTAGGGTTTTGTTATGTGTATGTTGTTGGAGATGAGTTTTGAATGAGTGTGTTATTTGTAGAGGCGGAGAAGACCAAAGACAAAGGCAAAGGGAAGCAAGTGGAGTGAAGAAAAAGGGTTATGATAACTCCTTCAAGAGGTATATGAATTTTGGATATGTTTGCTTGAATTGATGAGTGTAATGTGAGGGGAATTTGTATAAGAAGTATTACATAGGAAAATGGGATGTTTTTGGTTAAATTTGATGTGTTTTTGCTTTGCTCTTGCAGGATAAGACAAAAGTTAGTTGATTTGGGATGTGTATTTAGCTTAATGGATAGATTCTACTAAACAGGCTTCTATAATTTAGCCATATCTTGATCTGTAGACCTTAAAATTGGATAATTCCAATTGGAGATTAAACTAGAGCCATAGGCCTAAAAATTTAATGAAGGAACTGGAATTTGATTCTACCTTTAATATTTTTTAATTCTGTCTTGAAATTGAGTTATGACTGTTGTCCTTATTTTAGAATATGTTGTAGTTTTTTGGGTATAAATCCAAGAATAATTAACCAAATTACATAAATCTATGTCATTAAAAACTTAAGACACAAAGGAACATTTTTCTAGAAGACCATTTTGCCTAAAAACCTTAGTTTCTAGGTCAAAATGGCCATACAAAATGGATTTAGAAACTTATTTTGAGAAAAGTTGGAAATTGGACATGCACAGCTGCGAGTATGAGGGCGCAACTATTTATAATACATTCTACACAAAAAACACCATGTTGAGACAAAGTGCACGGATGTACATAAAAGTGGTATAGCCGTGTATCACCCCATTTTAACTTGAACATGAATTTTCCTCACCCGAATGCTACTAAACTTCATCCAAACCTTTTTGGATGTCAATGAAACTTAGCCTTATAAGGGTAATATGAGACTTATCATGCATGTAATTTGTATATACCTTAATGATTTCATTTATTTATTATTGAAAAGGAATATGATCATAAAGCATATTAAATAAGATTGGGCTTGATAAATGTTTTCAATTATAATGCAAGCAAAAGGGAATGAGTTTGTATGTTATGAATTTATCACTCTATAATGTGATTCTGAAATGTAATTATAATGCTTTGATGATTAGTTTTAACCTGCTAACTCTTAATTATGGGTAAATAGGTATACTTAGAAAGGTCTGCAGCTGCTTCTATTATGAGACACTACAGTGCCTTCTGTTTTAGAGACTTATGTCTCTTCTGTTTTAGAGACTTATGTCTCTTCTGTTTTAGAGACTTACGTCTCTTCTATTTTTTAGGCTATTACCTCTTCTGTAGATACCAATCATAAGTATCTTCTATTCTCTTCCCGTTATCCATGTCTGAAGAAATTAGCAAACAATGTTGTATATGTTCTGATATTTGTTATGTTCTGATGCAAGATTATATTCTAAATAATCTCTGAATTTCATATTCAAATATTCTTATGTGTATTAAGATATTTTATGACTTTTATTTTATAATGCATTTTCCATCACTTATGTAATATCTTGTTAATCACTCAAGATGTCGGGTACGTGACTTACAAGAGTGGGATGCTACAACTTAAATATCATGAATCATGTGCATGAGGATGTTAGGTGACTGTTGTGAGTAGTCACCATCTTGCATTATTATTCTCCACTAAGCTATATACTTAGCACGATAGTTTTTCCTCTGTATAGGTCATGATAAACAGAGTTAAAGTTGGGACAACCGCAATAGCCAAAGAAGGATATGTAACATTTTGGAAGATTTTTGTAACTAAACATTATGTTGTAATCATAAATATTAAGAAGGGATTTTGTAGTAAATGCTTGTAAGGCTTATGAAGACCTCAGTATGTAAATGGCCTGTAATAATCATAACTTATGATGAGATTTTCAATGTATGGATATAATATGTGTAATTTGTGTATAAACCACTTTGAAATATGTGAGCAACTCTGTTAACATGGGTAATTATATAAATTGTGATGTATGTTTGTTCTATCTTGAGGAATTGTTGGATTATCTAGGTTTGTTATGTGTGCATCCGTATATCATCTTAGGGGGTATTAGTGTGTCACAACATATGTTATATGATATACATATTCACTTAAATGTTCTCTCTAGTCTCTTAATGCTCTTAGCAACTCTCTAATATGCTAAAGGTTCTTTCCACAACTCAATTATGCTATATTTATACTAAAAACTAACTCAAATAGTTATTAGACACATAATCTAGTTATTACAACAACTAGGTTCTAGATAAGATTAACTAGTTGATTATTTACCTTTGGCTAATTAAATATCCTTCAATTAGGGTATCGGTTAGTTGGCCAAAAGGTCCTCTCTCGATAACTTTTCAAAACCATCATTAATTAGTCAATCCCTCTGGTTCGCTAATGAATAATGCTTTAATTGTCTATTCACATACTAAGTCGTCCAAAATTGAAATTGCAACCCTCTAAGTTTTTTAAAAGGTTAAAAACTCTTTTTCTTTGATAAATTTTCTTTAAAACCATTTAAAAGTTTTCCAAATTTTAGTTAAAGATTAAGATTTTTTTCTAAAAACCTTTCTCAATTTCCTTTTGATTATGACAAAGTATATATAATATTTGATCTCTTATAAAAAAGATAAAAATAATTGTCACACATAAAGAAACTTCATTCCTTCTTATTATTAGTTTTTCATTTGAACTTCCTGAAAACTCTCTTGAATTATATCTAATGCTTCACTTTACTTATTTTTATCCTTTAGTTACTTTCCCCTTCTATTGAAGTTGGTCTTTGACCTTTTACTTGAATATTTGACAAATTAATTTACTAATATTATCAAATATTAAAAATAAGTATTAACATGTTTTATTATCATCAAACCATGAGTCAAAATTTCACTTAATTCAATGGACTTAATTTACCTTCACGTTATACTTACAAATATATTATTAATTATTAATAAAATGTATTAATATTAAATATTTATTTATATATTTATATAAAAGTAATAAAATTTAAATATGATAAATCAATAAAATATTTATTGATAAAAATAAATAAGAAATCAATCATATTTTTATTAGTATAATAAATAAAAACTTCGTGAAAGCCTTAATTTATTGTCATAGTAAACTAATAAATATATCATTAACAATTAATTGAAAATAATATTAGTTAATAATATGAACTAGTATCGCATACTATATATTAATTTTTAATATAAAGAATGATATGTAGAGATAATAAATTCATTTATTTGATAAATACCAATCTCATCATTTATTATTTTTTAGTCAACATTAAACAGGCCAGCCCCAAGGCTCGACCATGCCTAAGGCATTAATATGATGTCTTTCGGTTGTTACCGTTCACGTCTCGGGCTGGGCCGGGCTTAAACTGTCTTCCCAAACCTAAGCCAACCCAAGCTACTCGTCCATTTTATATAACGTTATTATTTACCAAGAAGTGGTTGATACCCTAAGTAATGGTTACAACCAATTACTCCTCTTTGCCCTACTCGCGAATGGATTCAATTCGATGATCTCTTCGTTAACAATCAAGGAATTGAAGTTTAGTTATTTAGCTTAATTGGGATGGCGAGCGAGAAAGTGACCAGACGAGTCAAGTACAAGACTTCTGTCAAGGATCCTGGCACTCCCGGTCGCCTCCTTTTGGTATTCATTTCTTTCTTTTCTTTTTTAAAAATCTTGTTTCTTTTATTCGAATCGACCACGATCATTGCAATGTTTTTACGAAAGATCACGATCATTGCAATGTTTGATTTCGAGGGTTTAATTTTTCAACTTGGACTTGAGGCAATCCGATTTCATGTTCATGATCATTAGTATTTGGGTACTGTTGTTTCCAATACCATTTCTCTAAAAATTTTAACGAGTTACTACTAGCGTTCGTGTTTATATTCATATGTATTGGTACTATGATTTCACGGAATAACTTGTGAGTTCATGTAATTGAGTGGAATTTTTTCACTTTTGTAACAGAGTATGGAAAAGTTAATATTCAGGTCTAATTCTCAAAACTCAGCTTCAAAGCTCGATATGGAGTTCAGATTCATTAAAAGTACTCATTTTGCTCCCTTTCTCTTGTTTCTCTTTTTTAACAGTTCTTGGATTGCTCACATTGTATGCATTTGCAGATCACAAATACACAAAGGAGGGATCCAATAAAGCGCCAATGCTCAATCTCACCTCCAGCCAGGTTTCCATGCTCAGCATTATTGAAGAGTACTTTGTGACTTCGCTTGCACATTGTTCAAATTGGATTTTTTTTAATGTTATTTCAGGGCGTGAGTTACATCTTTGAATTTGAAAGTTATGGTGACCTCCAAGTATGCAAGGAATTTGTTGGTAGGCACAAGTACCTTTGACCCTTAGAGCTAATTTTAAAGTTTCTATATCTTCTGACAACTTGCATTATTTTTTCATTTTGTTACTTTGGTTTATGCGTTTAGATTCATGTTCTCCATTCTCGTACTTGCTTTTGATGCAAGAACATGAGTTGTTATTGAGCCATCAGCAATTGTAGTAACAGTTAACAAATACGGTTGTAAATTTTGTTGAGACTATTCTGACACATAATGTACTGAAAAAAGTTGAAGATTAATGGCATCATAGATTGATCCAAAAGAAGCTCAGATCATGACCTGGCTACTACATTATTATGAACACTTGGAAAATAATTAAAGATATAAATGATTTGTTACTTCTAGATGTTAAATTTCTTGGGCCTTGTAAATAGGAAAAGCACTTTCAAAGTCAGGGGACACTCCAAAGCTTAAGGATACTTTAGAAGCTCCATCTGAACAGCCTAGTACCCAAGATTTGCTAGTCAGGATGACTCTACTGCAGGAAAATAGGTAATTGTCCTTATAATAGTTGAAGAGTTGTATCTCTGATATTTGGTGGCCAATGCTTGTGCTCTTTTGTTCTAGTCAACCTGGTATTTTTTAAACTTTACTGGGCTTCTGTATCAGCTTTAATCTTACTTTAGCATATGCAATGTTAAGATGCACTTCGTCTATCTTTCTTGGTTGTGTATGCTCAAAATAAACAAAACTAGAAAAGATAGGCAATTGTTAATGCATGATGGTCAAACACCTGGTAGAATTTATATCCTTCTTCTTTGGCTTATGCTGAATTAGTGTAATTGACCATTATCAACCTGCAAGCTTCTATGTTGTGGGAGATTTCTGTGGTTTTTCTTTTATTTACCGTTCCCATAATATATGCATGGAACCTCAGTATGTCTCCATTTTTTTCTCTACACCCCTTAGTGTTGATTGACTACTTTGGAACCTTAATATACCTTCGTACATCTACCTTTCAACATGAGCCATTGTAATAGGATTGTTTGCTATTATATTTATATTTGCTCAAGGATGGTTTTCCTCGGATGATCCACATGCCATCAGTGAAAATGATCCTTCACAGTGAGTTGCAGAAGCTTCATAAGGAGTTCGTGAGCAATGGTGTGCTGACAGAAGATGAGTTTTGGGCTTCCAGAAAGGTTGGCTTCTTTGAAATAAGCACATTATTAGTTTGATCTGCTTTTTTTTTTGGCTATGCAACTTTCCGTAAATTGATGCCTCATATTTTTTATTTGATGAAGACCAGCTTCCTTGATTCATTTCTAGAGAGCAAGTATAGAATTATTGAGCAACGTTAAACTGAGCACTTGTCTATCTGCTTGATGTTATTTTCAGAAATTGCTCGATGGGGTTTCTAGCAGAAAGTCAAAGCAACGGGTGGGTCTTAAAAGTGTTATGCTTTCAGAACAGGCAACATTTGATAGTCGGGTATATTTCCTTCTATCTCTGTCTCAGTGTGCGTACTTGTGAAACTCTTGGTGTGCATCTGCAAGAAATGAAATCCTTAAATTTTCACACAAAGTTTACAGGTTTTATTCTCTTGTACTTTCAGACAAAACGGGTTACATACAGTTTGACTCCAGAAGTTGTTCGTGAGGTATGATGTCACGCTATTGTCCTCAACCCTGATTACCTTGCTGTATCCGGATCTGTCGGTGCAGGAATTTCAAACCTTGAAATTTCTTTCTTTAATTGGCTAGCATTATCTTATCTTATCAAGTGATGGTTATTAATTTGGTTTGCAATGGTGTGTTTGGTTTATATTTCTAATCTTTTTGCAGTTAAAAAGGCTTGTTCTATAATTTAATTTTAAAAACACTTGTACTACCCTGTGTTTCCTAATTTTAGTGATCAAAAGTCTCTCCTTGCGCCTTTGCATCATTTCTTTGTTAAGTATTGTTCTTTTCTGTAGTTCCAGTTATTGCTTTGTTGCTCTCTTCTCTTAATTTATGCTTTTAAATTGTGAATCACTTGGTATCAAACCGATGTAATACATTTTGTAAAGCATACTATTTCATGTAGCAAATAGTTGTTTCGTTTGGCTTATATTAGGGGCTCCATTTTATAATTGCTATTAGCGCAGTTACTGTCTTGCATGTTATTCCTGCTTTATTTTTTGTATTAATTCTTAATTTGTCTTTCAGATTTTTGCAGAGAAACCGGCTATCCACAAAGCATATCTGAAATTAGTTCCCAATAAGGTTAGTAAAATCTTGAAACTACTTTTGACTGCTCAAGGTGACTTTCTAACTTTATGACAATGCATATCTGATTTTCATGGATGTCAAGTTATTTCGCATCTTGTGAGTCGGAAAGTTTCTATTTCCTCTTATTACCTTTCATAAAATCTTTTGATATTTGATCTTTATTTCTGAGATTTAGATGGCAGACAAGGATTTCTGGACCAAATTATGTAGAGCCCTGTACCTCCAACGAGAAAAGAACATTAACGTCTTGGCAGCAGAGGCTGCTGAAGATGAGGAGCTTGCTCTTTTTCTGAAACCTGATGAGATTTTAGCCAGTGAAACTCGACAGAAGGTGCTCTCTATGATATAATTTAGTTGGAATACTGTAGCATTCTTACTTGGCATTTGGTCTTATTAATCTGAGTTTGAGGTATTTTAAGTTCCTTTATATAACATCTGCTGTCTCAGATCAGATGTGTCGATCCAACTCTAAACATGGAAGCTGATCAAGGTGATGATTATACTCATCTTCCAGTAAGTTGCACGTCGTCATTTAAACTCACAATTCTTTTCAGTTTGAAGTTTTCATTTTGTTTTTCTTATAGTAAATTGGACTTTTTCTATCTAGAGCTAATTGATTGTTTCTTTGTCTTGGCATAGATATTTATATTTTATTTACTGAGGACTGAAGCTTTTCAATTAGTCATTTGATGAGTTTTCTTCCTTTTGGTTACCTTTGGGTTTTAATCTTTGAGATTTACATGATTGTTTATTACTAGCATATAAAATGACATCATTATGATGACTGTTTTATGTTGCATTGTTTTCTTTTTTCTGGGTTATCATAGACTGTAAGTGTTTGAATAATTTTATGTTTACCTTATATCTTTATGTCTTTCCCTTGTAATGTGGTGAAGTCCAACAGATATTTCTTTGGGCTAAATATTTTGCTCTGTTGATAAATCTGCATGCACATTTCCTAATTTGGTTGCATTTTCTGAGAATGTAGGATCATGGGATTGTTCGTGATGGTGGAAAGGAAGTTTCTGAATCACAGAGTGAGCCATACAGAAGGACATTGTTCCAGGATCTCAATCGACATTCTGCTGTTGTCCTTGAAGGAACAACTGTAGGTTAGATTTTTCATATTTTTAATCAATTTATGTTTGCAAGGAAATTATTTCTTACTGTAGGTTGACTCTATTATTCTGTGCTCCTCACTCTTGATAGTGTGGTTTATAATCTTATCTTATAGATGAGGAGCATTTGAAAGACACACATAGTGTGGCAGAAGCGCTTGCTCGGTCAAGACAGGGTCACTACCCTTTGTGATTCGTTCCTTTTCTTTCTTCTTCTTTTTGTGCATAAAATTCCCTTGTATTTACTGATATCAGAACAAACTACAGCTGACAAAGAAGCTGATGCAAACAAGGAGAGATTTAACCGGCCCCAATTGATGGAACTTGAAGATCTTCAACCTCCAAAAGACCATCCTTTGGCTGCACTTTGCATCAAGGTCTGATTTTCTCAGCGTCTGATTTTCTCAGCATTGTTTGCTTCTATTATTGTCTCATTCTTACTTATAATGTATTTCTGAGATCAGGATCCTAGGGACTACTTTGACTCTCAACAATCTAGTGCATATAAAACTTCAAGGGATGCATCTATAGGAATGGAACCAATGAAATGCAACTTGAGCACTCAGGAAGCATATGGTTCCTTAAGAGACTCCATTGCTGAGATTAAAGCCTCAGGATTGATGGATCCCATTGTTGCACCTGAAGTTGCAGTCAAGGTAATTAATAACAACTCTCATGCCTGTTAGGCATTGGATGACCTATCTGGAGTATCTTTTTATGAGCCAAAAGCCCACAAGTTGGGTGTCAACTCTGTGAATAATTGGCTGCCAAGAAATATTTTTTATTATTTAACAGTGTCTTTAGTTTTGAATAATGTGAATATTGCTGGTAACTCTTAGACAAGCATACAACTTCTGGTACAGGTTTTTTCAGTCTTGACCCATAACATTTCAAGCTCGAGGTACCATCTTGGGAAGAATCCTGGGGAAAGTATCCTGGACAGGTTGCCCGCCTCAATTAAAGAGGAGCTGCTACATGTGAGTGGCCCTTGTCTTCTGTGACTAATAAGCATCTGATAAGTTATCTTCTTTTGTGTAAAATGAGCATCATTGAAACATTTGTGCTATTTGATGAAGCATGACATGTACAGCAGCTCGTAACTTTCAGTGCTTTATAAATTTGCTTGTTCCTTCATCTAGTATTTTTTTCTTCTTCCTAGACTTTGGGTTAGTTTCCAGTGGTCTCATGTTTATGAGAAACCTTGCGTTTCAGCATTGGGTATCTATACAAGAATTATTGAGGCATTACTGGTCATCATATCCAATCACAACTAGCTACCTTTACAGTAAGGTAAATGTCATTACCCTTTCCTTGTTATGAAAAAAAGAAGAAAGTTCTTCATTCAGAATGATTCTGACGATGAAATGATTACATGATATGGATGATTCAAGCATGCTATGGATGATTCAAGCATGCTATGGATGATTCAAGCTTGATATGGATGATTCAAGCAGTGTAAGATGCATAACTTAAAAAGAACACTATTCGGGCTTGTTGTTGGGATCCTTTTTTGTGTTGTAACTGAGTGTTTAAGCTGCATAATATTTCCAGTAACAATTTTGAATCAACTTACAATGAGATGATCAGATGGCCAAAGAAGACAGTTATGGACAAAGTAAGGATGAGTAGTGTTAGGGGTCTAAAAATGATCTGCAATTGCCATGCTTGACCTTTCTTAACTGACATCTGATTCCAATGATTTATCCTTCCAGTTTTCTGTTTTCATCTATGTGAGTGTTTACAGGTAACCAGACTGAAGGATGCAATGTCTAAAATCGATGCACAGCTGCAGGTAGTTTTCAATACTGTGCTTTCCGTTTCCTATTCCTTTCACAATTCAGATAGTCTCTCTTATCATCATGTTTGATATGCAGAGTTGTCTCATTTAGTGGTATGTTCTTAAGTATTAGATATATTGAGGTGGTTTTGAGTGTTTAATTTCCTTTCAATAAATATTGGCTCCAATGCGCTTATTTTGTGTGTGCATTGCAAAGGTAAGGTTGTCTTGTTTTCAAGTACGGTCCTTCTCCTAGGCTCCTTTTCTGGCATCATGAGTCCCGCAGCTGGCCTTTGAAAATGGTCTTTATTCTTTCAATTTATTAAATTTCAGGAGTTGAAGGAATCGTTGCAGTCAGATCTTCGTCATCAGGTTACACTCCTTATACGGCCAATGCAACAGGTACACACTTCTTTTCCAGATAGTAGAGGACAAATTTGGTTTTGTTAGTTGAATTTTTGGTGCTGCGGAAACTTATGGACGGAGGAAACTGGTGCAGGCTCTAGAGGCTGCTATGCAACACTATGATGCAGACTTGCAAAAGAGATCAACCAAGAGTGGGGAGAGACCAAATGGATATGTCTGAAAGGATGCCGTCTGTTTCACAATGACTTTGTTGGCTGCCTTGTACCAACTAATTCAAACCTTTCAAGGGATCAATTTTGTTGTGAGATCGTACTGGATTTGACCAGACGGATATATGTCTCTTCTTTTTGTTTTCAAAGTTATCCAACTTTATGACTATTGGTGCTGCTTTGGTATACAAACATGAGTGTCCCACCCTGAAATACGAATTCAAGGTAACTCTGTAAAACTTTGTATTTTATTAGGATTTACAGAGCATGGGATTTTCATCGTACTTTGTATTATTCGGGTGTTGTTTTCTTGATGAATAATATTGTGACGGAAATCCATTCCTCCCACTTCTGTTCCGACCGGCTACAGTATTGAAACTACAGATCATTGAGATAAATTGGACATTAGATAGATTTATTTTCAGATTCAATCTCACGAACACTGCTAATAGAACACAGTAGCTAAGAAGTGTAATACATGGAACTAAAAAGGAGGAGAGACGAAGGGGTTGATAGTTGTCATTGTGATAGTAGTAATAAGAATGTACATGAAACAGCAATCCGATCAATATGACAAGGCATGTGCACATCTTGATTGTTTTGGCTATTTTGGTTATATGGATGGGTTAGAGTGAGTGAAATTCTTAAAACATGGGAGGAATAGGAGGAAGGTGATTTTGAAGCGTGCTGGAGTTGAATGTGGGAGTAAGAGCTTTGGATTGTTCGGAGATTGTGAAGCGTGTTGGAGTTGATTGTGGGAGCAAGAGCTTTGGATTGTTCATTGTTGTTGAAAACCAAGAGATTACTCTTCTCCAATCATCATGATTATTATTTGAATTAGAATGGGTTTGAGCTTTGAACTTAAGGTTAGGTGACTGCGTAATTATTAACAATGAAATCATCCTCCCCAATAATAATTATACTCTCCAATGCCGTGACATTGACCTGCCTGTCTCCAAAAGCACCCCGTCCCTCCCTGCTCCCAAAGGCCAATATTCTCTTGTTTGCCAAATAATATTATCCACATTTTTAGAACTTAGGAAAACGGTATAGACAATTTGATTCCACATTTTTATATGTTAGCCTCAACAATTTTACCGCCCCTTTACAGATACACATACATGTTTATAAATAAAGATACACTTTTTTTTGGTAGAGAACTTTAAATAGTTTAATGTTACTAAAAAAGTTCCTACATTTATTAGAAGAATATTCTTTATTTCTGTTATTAATACTTAATCTAATTTAAAACAATTAATAAAGTTAAATAAAAAGCGTCAATTTGTATAGCAAAAAAAGAATATTTTTGGAAATGAAAGAGAAATGTATTTGGTTTTACACTATAGCAGAACAGAGAATGTTGTCATAGGCGTTGGATGCATGAATGAGTTGTCGTGAAGTGGGTCTTAATCGCACGTTCCCCAGAAATTTCAGTTTCTGTCTTGCTTTCTTCCTGTATGAATCCATATTTATAATATAATATCACCTGATCCATTGGTTTTTTTTTTGTGACCATGAGGTGTTTTGGGTGAACCTGAACTGTTGGTGATACTTTTAAGTCATTATCATGCTCAGACTAATCCTCGCTCGTGCCGAGTGAGAGCCCAAAAAGGCGGCAAAGCACTACCATCAAGTATTTAACACTACTGCATACACAAGCGAGGATCAAACCTCCAACCTTACTTAAGCGAAGACTAGTCCCTTATCGCTGGACTCTATTGGTTCTTTGGACTACAAAAAGAAGTTGGATGTGTAAGCAAAAGCCCAGACATGTGATAAAACTTCACTTCTGGAGTTTGGAATATACATACCTGCATATGTTGATTATATTACCTTATGTAAGCAATTATTAGTTATAATATTCAATCTACTCATCATCACACCCAGTCCGAAGTCTCGCAGTGAAGTGGGATCTGGGGAGGTCTGATAGTATGTAGCCTTACCCCTACATAATAGAGAGGTTGTTTATAATAGACTCACATGTAGATGTGACAGGAAAATAGTGGTGCAGGTTAACAGAAGAAATAAGTAAAAATTGGCACGCAGAATATTTAAGTAAATAGAATTATAATGAAAGACATAAGGACATACCTGATGTTTGACCAGACCTACTAGGACTTTACACCTTGTAAAGACCGGCTTTTTTTGTCGCTAGTCGCACTAGGAATCTTCACTGAGCGACCCTGAGGATACGACAATCCTACGGTTTTAAGCGTTTATCACGGGAATCTTTCCCTAAAACTTACCACTCGCAAAGGAATAAAGGATATTGGGTTGGACTTTCTATGCAGTAAGTGTGTCGTTTACCCTTATCCTATCACGCCAGACTTTCCTAACCGTAGCAACTGACTCAGTGAGGACTAACTCTGACATATCTTTCTTGATTACTTCCCTTCAGGTCTTGTAAGGCCTTCCTTTCCTCCTCTTGTAGCCACTCAAGTTTATTATCTCACAACATCGTACCGAAGCATCAGAGGGCATCCTGCGCACATGCCCAACCCACTTAAGCCTTTTCTCTCTCAACTTGTCTGCAATACTAGCCACTTGTAGTCTGTCTCTCACTACCGGCTTCCTTACCCTATCTCTTATGGTAATGTCATACATCCACCTAAGCATACACATTTCTGCTACCACCAACTGTTGCGTATGTCTACGTTTAGTAGGTCAACACTCTGCCTCATATAACATAGTTGGCCGAATCACCATTTTATAGAACTCCCCTTTGAGTTTTACATAGGCATTTTTATCACATAAAACATCTGATGCACTCCGCCATCTGATCCACCCAAATCTAATACGATGTAATATATCGTCATCGATATTACCATCTCTCTAAATGATGGATCCAAGGTATTTAAAATTTGATTTTTGTGGTATGATGTCAGTGCCAATCGCCACCGTCGCCTCTTGTACCATCTGGCTACGCAAAAAGTTGCATTCTAAATACTCCGTCTTAGACCTGCTCATTCTAAAACCTTTCGATTCTAACGCTTCTCTCCAAAGTTCTAACTTGGTATTGACCCCCTTCTTGATCTCATCCATCAGGATAATATTGTCAGCAAATAACATACACCAAAGTACCTCTCCTTAAATATATTTGGTAAGTTCATCTAATACTAATGTGAACAAAAAACGCTTAAAGCCGAGCCTTGGTGTAGTCCAATACCAATAGATAACGCTTCCGTGTCACCTCTTATCGTCCTTACGCTAGTCATTGCTCCTTCATACATATCCCTAATCACTCTGATATACGTCCTAGGAACGCCCTTTACCTCCAAACATCACCATATGAGTTCTCTAGGAACCCTGTCATACGCCTTCTCCAAATCTACAAAAACTATATGCAAATCTCGTTTTCGTTTCCTGTAGCATTCCATTAGTCTCCGAAGTAGATGTATTACTTCTGTTGTGGACCTATCAGGCATAAATCCGAATTGGTTGGCCGATATAGAAGTAACTCTCCGAATTCTCTTTTCAATTACCTTCTCCCACAGCTTCATGGTATGACTAAGTAATTTGATGCCTCGATAGTTTTGGCATTGTTGAATGTCTCCTTTGGCCTTGTACAAGGGGATTAACCTACTCAATCTCCATTCATCCGGCATCTTGGCTGACTCGAGGATCACATTAAAGAGCTGAGCTAGCCACTCAATACTGACAGCTCCTATTTGCTTCCATATCTTTATAGGGATGCCATTCGGTCCTACAACCCTTTTGCTCCCCATCCCCCTCAAAACCTTTGTAATTCCTCCCCTTGTGATCATCCCCCATGAGTACCTGTTTAGACATAGTCCCGACATGGGAGGTTCCCCTAACTCTATGTTGATCAATATGCCTTCGTTATATAGGCCATAAAAGTATCTTTTCCACCTCCACTTGATGGCTTGGGCATCTGTGAGCACCTGTCCTGCTTCATTATATATATAGTAGACTTGGTTGAAATCTACCATCTCACGTGCCCTATCTCTCTCTATCTTGAAAATTCTTTGTGCTCCTTTGACCGTATCCAAATCCCTGTACATCTTCTCATAAGCGTCTCCATTAGCTATTGAGATAGTCTTCTTTTCCTTCTGTTTTACCAGTTTATACCTTACCCTATTAATTATCCGCTCCGCCTCTGTTTCACTTGCCAACAGATCTTTAAAAGCTCTCTTTTTTGCCTTTACCGTCCCCTAGACCTTATCCAACTACCACCAGGATTCTATCTGCCCCCTATCTTTTATATACCCCTAGGAATTTAGTGGCGGTCTCTCTCACTACTGGGGCTACTCCCTGCCACATCCGATTCGCATCCCCACTCACAACCCATGTTGCATTATTCCTAATCTGAGTCCTAAAATGTTCCATGTCCTCTTTGAATCTCCCCCATCTGATTTTGCAGCATGACTTGGTAAATTGTTGTGCCCTCCATCCCTTAATTCCTAGATTCTAAAACTAACAATTTATGTTGGGTTGATAGGCATGCCGTCGGAAGTACTTTGCAATCCTTGCACCATGATCTGACGCTTGTTCTGACAAGGAGATAATCAATTTACGTCTTGGTTATGCTACTATGAAACGTCACCAAGTGCGCTTCATTTTTCTTAAAGAAGGAATTTACTATTACTAACTCATAAGCTATACCCATGTCTAATAAACCAACCCCACTATCATTTCTAGTGTCGTATCCGAAGCCCCCATGAGTTCTTGTATAACCTAATCTGCCCCTATATGCCAATTAAAATCCCCTCCTAGGATGATCTGCTCAGTATTAGAGGTTTGTAGAAGCATCCCTTCCAGTGTCTCTTAGAATATACGTTTTTGTTGTCCGTCTGTGCTAACTTAAAGTGTATAAGCACATACTACATTGAGAGCCACACTGCTTAAAACAATTTTTGCCACCATTATCCTATCATTGACCCTTGTGATCCCACTACTCTATTTATAAGTCTCTTGTCCACTAAGATACCTACCCCATTCTGCTTCCACGTACTTCCCGAGTACCATAATTTGAACCCTCCTATCTCCTTTGCTTTAGCTCCTGCCCAATTAGTCTCTTGAATGCATGCTATTTGTATCCTATACTTGCCTAAAATCTCTACCAATTCTAAGGACTTTCCCGTGAGGGTCCTCACATTCCAAGAGCTTATCCTTATTAAATCATCTTCGTCTTTATTCCTATAAGTGTGCGTACCGAGTCGCTTGCACTGATTCCATTTGCTAGATCTAAAGGCATCCCTCCTAACCCGTGTCTCTTACGTTTCTCGCATGTACTATCCTAGGAAATCCTTAAAAGACTGCAAAAAAGTAAGAATAATATATAGTAATAATCACAAATAATAATAATAATAATAAACTAATCATAATAAGAAAAATCAATAAATAATTAAATAGTAGTCAAAAAGTAATAAAATAGAATTAAGATAAAAATAAATAATTAGCCAACCGAAAGGAGCCTCAGTAATGCACAAAGAATACTAGCATGAAAACAAAAGGCATGACTAATACTAATACTAATACTAATAATAAGAAAATTATTATAAATATTACTTTAAAAAAAGGAAGAGAAGCCTGACCAGTTGATCAGGCAGAGGCCCAGTTGGTCAACCCGATGCACACGAGTCAGGCCCACGTATCTAACCTAGTACCCTAGAGTAAATTAAGTTTATTAAAGAATCAAAGAATAAAAGATTAAAGCAACCGGTATCCTACAAAATTAGGAAGCCCTTGCCAGAAACAGTAAACACATAAACCAATCAAGAGAAACTAATTAATCAACTGACAGAAACTTTAGCAGTGAACAATTATTATAGGCATCAAAAAGCAACAAAAGGATGACAAATTCGTGTTTGTAAAGGAACGTAGTAAAACAATTTGAAGAATCATGCACATGAATGTGTCGTGGTCCAATTGGAAGCAAAAAAGTATTCAAACCACGCTTGTCAAAGCTTAAGCGCCCAGTAAGCATCTACTGTTAAGGCATGCAAGTGAAAGTGAGCGATGTGCCGACGTGTGATTTTAATGAAAAAGGCTTTTGTAAAAGGTTGATGTATCAAGTTGGAAGTAAATCCAAAGGAATCGTCTTATATTAGTAGAAGCGTCAGGTTCTCAAGTGGATTACCAAAGGTTCCCAAAATGAAAAGATTGACTGCCTCTCTTATACTATAGCAAACTTGTCAAGAGGCTCAAGGAAGCTAATGGAGGGGACGTGTGATGTGTCAGACACTCTACGAAAGTGAAAGTACGTTTATCGATAGCGGTGTATGTCGTCGAGCCTCACCATCCCCAAACAACTGGCTTGTTTCATCTGACAGGAGCTACATACAGAGCACAGAAGAAGATCCCAAGCTAGCTTGTTCGTTAGCGAAGTCACACATTATGCACTATGCTCCGTTGATTAAAAGAGAACCCAACCCCAGTTTACAGAGAATAAGAGTAAATGGTCATGGCAAACGACAAAAAGGAAAAACTCATTTGCTTGTAGCATCAAACTTCAACCAAGATGGATAACCACGAGCTTCATCCCACTCAGAAGACTTGAAAGTATCAGTGCATAACAATACTCCAGAATAAAAATAAAGAACGCACTAGAAGAAATGAAATAACAAAAGCAACTACCAGTATGACTGGTATTGCCACCCATTACCACCACAAACGGACGAGAGACACTCATAGAGATGGCTAAAATAATAGTTTACTAACAAGAATATGACCATTGTCAACAAACAACAAAATTGCATTAAAATTTAAAGAAGCAAAAGGTAAAAGTGTGCACCTAGATACTAGGCGTTAGGAGCTGAGGCAGTTTCCTCGTGCCATGAATACATTACCAAGACATAAAAATATCTCTTACTCGGTGTATGGTATGACAACTGAGCCGCACTTTCATTTTTGAGCTCATCAAGCTCCGATCAAGCATTTTGGTGATGTTAGAATTTTACTTTTGGCACTTCGGAATTTACTCATTTTTCTTCTTTAAAATGTTTGTAAATCTCTCAACAACGAATGCATTACTGTTTGATGGGTGAATAACTCTAGCTGACGCCTGGTACTGATGGTTATGTTGACTTATCCAGAGGTTAAACTATGATCCTATTTTTGTTTTAGGGTCATCGACGGCCTTTCATATGGAATATATCCAGTCAGTATCTGTTGGTAGAGAAAGCAGGGAGGGATTGAAGCTACTTGTAGCAGGAGGACCTCGTGCTCAGAAGATGGTTGGAATATGGCTTGTTGGTTCTGCTGCATGGGTTTTTAGCACGGTGGTACTTGGCGGTGTCACACGATTAACTCGCTCCGGCCTTTCAATGACTGACTTGAAATTTACTTGCAGTCTTCCACCTCTTTCGTGTGAGAAGTGGTTAGAGGAGTTTGAAAAATATAAGCAGTCCCCTGAGTATAAGCCGTATGCTAAAGAAAAACCGTCCTGGATTAAGCTAGCTACAATAGCTTAAGTAGTACTGATTACATGAGAAGCAGTGTGAAGTAGCTTTATTTCCTGATTGAATTTTTGCAGAGTAAATAAAAGGATGAGTCTTGAGGATTTCATTTTCATATTTATTTATTGGATGGAGTATGCAAATCGAATATGGGGAAGGGCACTTGGTCTCGTGTTTGCTTTGCCATTTTCATACTTTCTATGCAAGAGGTATATAACCTTACGTCTTGGATTACGACTTTCTGCGCATTTTGCACTTGGTGCTGGTCTGGAACTGGGCCTGATTGGCTGGTGGATGGTTAAAAGTGGCTTAGAGGTATAGGCAGCTTATTGTTGATTTTCCACTTTTTCTCTTCTGTTTCAATGGCAGGTTTTTGAAATTTACATTTTTTTTTTGCTCTAGGAACCTGCTTCTGAGTATACTCAACAAAGAGTAAGCCCATACCGGCTTGCAGCTCATCTTACTTCAGCATTTGTTATTTATTGTGGCCTTTTGTGGACTGCTCTTTCTGTTATGATGCCAGAACCAACTGCTGAGTCAGTAACCTGGGTTCAAGGGTCAGCAAAAGTGAAAGCCCTTCCTGCAAGCATAATTGTTGGCATCACTGCAATATCAGGAGCATTTGTCGCTGGAAATGATGCTGTATGTAAACAGTTTAGCTCTCACATTTCTCCTTTTACCACAAGACAATAGTGCGTTATTTCTGCAGGATGCTTACAGACAAATTTGATCATGGCTGCATGGCTCAATGCAGGGTAGGGCATATAATACCTTTCCAAAGATGGGTGATGCGTGGATACCTGATGATGTATTTGATATGAAGCCATTCATCCGGAATTTCTTTGAGAATACTTCAACAGTGCAGGTTATCCATACTTGCATAATCTGACATTTCTGACAAAAATATTTTAAGCAATTAGATTACTTGAGGGAGATATTGAGGAAGAAACTTACGTTTCCATGCAAGAGAGGAATGAGAATACACTAGTAGTGAAGTAAAAGAGATCCTAAACTTGTTAAAAACTTGAAGGAACAATAAATTGTCATGATTCTAGCGGTTGCACACTTTACATACAAATGTACAATCATTTGCTAAACTAGATGAGTGGCACCGATGGCTGTTGGGCATTTTGATAGGTTTAAAAACAAATGGGAAATCTAGCGAGTCATTTCCTTGCCTTGAAAAATGTTCTGAAGTTTTTACTGCAGCTTGACCATCGCATTCTTGCAATTACAACCCTAATGTCGGTCGGGGCCTTGCGGTGGTCCACAAGAAAGTTGGATATACATCCTGCATTTCGAACGCTGATTGGAAGTACAATTGGCATGGCTACTGTTCAGGTGATTACTCGCTTGGTTTAATTTGAGCATGCTTCTTTCTAAGGAGGTGAAACATGGGTTGTTTTTAGTGATGCAGGTTACTTTAGGGATATCTACACTATGACCGGTATCGCTTGGCGCTACTCATTGTTGGGCGCAGCGAATGTATTTTGTGAAAAGGAAAAATAAAATGAACAAAATAGACACAGAATATTTAACATGGTTCATCCTTAACTTTGGGCTATGTCCATGGACAAAACTTAAAGTATTTCTTTCACTATTACAAATAATAGGTAGATAGAGATAAAACCAAAATAGTGGCTTACAAGTTGTTTTTCTTCCTAAAAATACTAACCTTACTATTTTGTCACTCACCAACCCTTTAGGAATATATTTTCTAACTTCAAAACAAAACAATGCTCTGATTTTCTTCTCTGTTTTTTGTGCTATTTGCACTACAAGAAAAACGGTGTTCTCCGACGGAATGTTGCGTCGGCAATTTGAGAATTTCCGTCGGTAAATAAACTTACCGACGAACGGCGACGAAAGAAGTAACCGTCGGCAACAAGGCTGACGCTATTCTTTACCGACGGATAACTACCGTCGGTATATTATCACCGGACAACCGACGGAAAATTATCCGTTGTTGTTACGTTGCGACGGACATTGATCAAAATTTCGTCGGTGAAATGCATATATCACCGACGGTATATGTTCGTCGGTATAGTTTAGGGACGGAATAACCGTCGGTACGTTAAGAGCTAAAACATAAGTGTATGTCAACTTTAACGACGAAAATATAAAGCGTCGGACAGTTCCTTGAGTTACCGACGGAACTTTTGTACGTCGGCATTTGTAGTTCATGTTTTATACCGACGGAATATTCTTTTTCGTCGGCAAAAGGTCAAATATAGCGACGGAATTATTTAATCCGTCGGTGTTATTAATACCTACTAACATATCGTTATCTTCCGCTAAATGCATATTCTCAAGAGTTCCCTTATCTGTGCATACGAACTAAATTTGTATATTTGTAGATATTTGTGTAAGAAAAAAATTAGATGAGAAGTGCAAAGTTTAAAAAATGTCAATTGTTATAAAATTGGTAATAAACACATCAAAGTATACTTATAAATTGTTATGTTTGAACTTTAAACTAATGAGTTCGACTATCTAAGGTTGCGTTGATCGCGGGTGGTCCTCTGTAGAACTTCCCTTCGACTGTTCCGTCGGTGGTCTCAACTGAGCCATGAGCATAATCTCTTGTCTCATTTTTTCCATCTGTTCACTCATCCGTAGCTCCATCTGCTCCCTGATCCGTTGCTCTTGCTCCCGCATTCGTTGTTCCTCCCTCTCTGTCTGCCCCTCTTCCAAATGAGCTATCTTGTCCATTAATGTTTGTACTGTGGCCCGAAGCTCGATGACTTCAT
>JANKOD010000005.1:17034948-17052973 GCA_026284645.1 Erythroxylum acuminatum | reverse complement strand
ATAAACATCTATATATTCCATTACCAGAATCAGAATTCAAGAACTGTTTCAAAATAGAAACAACTAGCAATTAAAAAGGAACCCGACGAATTACTTTACTAACAAAGCTTAAAGCTTCAACCTTCCTACAGTCAATACTGAGTTCAGTTGTCCAAGATATGGATAAATCCATACAACCGAATATGAGAGTAAGAGAGTAGGGAAGAAGCTCAAATCCAAAACCCAAAAAAAAAACCATGAATACGGATAGAACAAGCAAGAATTTTTTTTTAATGACTTACGTGCAGAAGTCAATTGAGCTTTGAGAACAGCAGGTCCACAGACGTGGAGATGAACAAAAGGAACAACAGCGAGAAGGAACACACAGATGAGCACAGCACCGCAAGTGCAGAATGCAACCGATGGCGAGAAGGAAGAAGGAACGAAGATGCAAAACGAAAACAAACCCACAGCGGCGAGAAGGAACCGACGGCGCGACACCAAACCCACGGTGACAGAGAAAAATAAAGCAGGTGAAAATGAGGATAGGGTAAGGGAGTCGTGGTAAGCGGGCAACGTTTAACGAAAACGACATCATCTTGTAACGATGCCATTTTTTATTTTAGTAAACTTCCGAAGGATGTTAATGGGGTCGTTTCAATTTAAATTTTACCGACAGAATATACTTTCGTCAGTACACCCTGATTCGTTAACGTTTTCTTATAAACGTTGCAGTCGAAGCAAACGACAACATTTAACTTTTAACTTTATTGACAAAATACACATCCGTCGATAAACAACGGTGATTATTTTGAAGATATTGTTCGCGCCTCTTTTATTGACTGATATTCCTACTCCATCGCTATATTCCATTGCAAAAATCTCCGGGATAATTTCTCATCCAACTCTACCCACAAATATTTTGTCTGACGCAAATTACACAATTTTACTTACGGAATATGATTTTTCATCGCAAATTTGCGACGATTTTGTTTCCATCAGTAATTTTCCGTCATCAGAAATCAGTAATTTTCTTGTAGTGTGAGAATTCAAATAACCTTGTTTCTTTTTAAAAAAAAATGTCCAATGGGCCTAGTTTGCCAATTTTCTTTAATTGCTGAACTTTTTATGGACTTGGAAATAAAATTTCAAAGCCCTGTAACATGACACAACACAAGTAGCAATCACAATTGACCAAGGATCAAATCATAAAATTTAAAATCATTAGTGGGTTAATTTCTGAATTGTCAAGCTCTGCAATAATAATATACGCGAAATCTGGAAAGATTCAGTAGTACGCAGTCTTACTTCGAACTAATAATTTTAAAAATTGTCAGGCTCTTATCTTATTAATAATCATATTATACACAAGTTTCACTTGTCAATATCAATTTTGGCACTTTTTGGATAAAACCATTAACATGAATTTTCTTCATTTGCAGTTAATTGAAGAAAATTATATAGAACCCTCCTTTTCATGCTTTATGATCACCTTATTAGTATACATCAACATCAATATTTTATATAATAATTTACAAATTATTTAACAAATTTACGAAACTAAAATAACTAATAATATTACATATTCAACATTTTTTACTATAAGACTAATCAATTTTGTAAATCTCAAGTGCAACTTAAACATTTGAAATAGAGGTTTATGTCACTGTTTAAGAATGTATAAAAAAACTATTTAGTAAATATAGTAATTTTTGAATTATTTGATGAATTAGTCAAACTGAACTAATCAATAATATTAAAGATTCAATATCTCATGTCGTTAGATGAACTAATTTTGAGAGTCTTGTGTGCGACTTAAATTTTGAGTGAATCATAACTTGTACCATTCCAATAGGATTTGAGCACCTGTTTCTATTAAGATGTTCCAACCCTGTGTCACTTAATCTGGTTCACATATTTATATAAACTTCATATAAACGTGTGGATAAGATTTAATAGAATAAGGTAAGAACTGATTAACTGAAACAGAAAATCTGATTCTCATGTTGATTAAATCTGCACATTCTTCCTAAGAATGACTGGTGACTGATGAAACGTTGTCAAGTGTAACGGAGAGATGAGATCCATCAATCACCGTTCTAATTAATTCACAATATACATATCATTATTTATGATGATTTGACAGACTAATCAGGATTTGTGGTTTAGTTTGCCAGGAACATGCCTACCATAACGTCCACTCTCTTCGTGTTATGATTAGGTTTGCATCGTTATCATCGAAGTAATAAACATTAACTTCTCGAATGGACTTGTGTGAACTACTAATCCTTCATACATTCCTTGGATGGTATCTTCTGATGAAGGATGATTTGTCAGGTTGAGAGAGATCAGACCACATCAGATCAGACAAACTGTAGCTTTGGGAATGATCCCATTTTCTACCCCTTTTTTTTTTTCAAAATTTCCTCCATCTGCATATTCCAAACTCTTCTCGAGTTCTGATCAGGCTTTGGAGTGACAACTTTAAAGGGTAATCTTCAAATACTTGTCATGAAACCACTAAGCACCTAGAGATCAAACGTTAGAAACCAACAAACTCACAAAGTGCCCTTTAGCTCAAATTTCCCACTTTTGCTTGATGTAACTTTTCACCCAATAATCCGTAATAAGTACACTTCGTTATCTACTAATACGTCCAAATTGCAATATGTAATTACAAACATGGCATAAAGATAAGAAATTAAGTCTTTCCACTATCAAAATATGTTACTCCCTCCGATTCATAATAAGAGTCGTTTTAGAGGAATGCAAGTTTATTAAGAAAGTTAATGAAATATCTTATATACCCTTATTAATTACATGTTAAAGTGCCTTGAAAATATAACCTGTGTAATCTGTGTAATTAAGATGTGAGAGAAATTAAAGGTTAATTTTGAAAGTAAAATTATAAACATGCATATAAAGTCAAGAATGACACTTATTTTAAATAATTAAAATGTATCTAAAATGACACTTATTATGAATAAGAGAGATTACATGACAATTTCAGTGCAAGCTTGTAAGTTCGTGCGGAGAGGGTGGGGACATAACATATAAGATATCTTTAATCTTAATGAAGTCTGATCAGGACCAGGATCTAAGCAGCTCAACTCAGATACAAGTAAAATACACTTCATTTTGTTGTCTGAAGTTGGCCAACTCATTGCAGTTACGCGTCTCAAAACACGCCAAATCTATACGAAGAAGGCGGAGGATTCAATTACAATTTACAACAAAAGAAGGTAGCTATTGCTTTGCCCTCTAATAGTCCTTCCACACCTGCGGTCCATTTTGACACCTATGTTACCAAGTGCCTTTCCTTTTCAGTTAACACATAGCGGTTTTGAATCTTGTGTGTCAGGTATTTTCATCTGGTTTTTTAACTTCCCCTCGTTGCTCCTTCCTATCTCTCTGAAACCGTTGAAAAGGTTTGTACTTCTCAGATCCCACATCGATTTTCTCGTTTTCTCTTCTTCTTTTTAGTTTTTTCTGATTGGTATCCCGATGTTAAAAATGGGTTTGCGTTATGCACATTTCCTACGGGTTATAAGACAAATGCGGGTTGCTTTATATCATCAAATACGCTCCTGTGGATAAGTTATATGGGAATGGATGGAGATTTCATATAAAAGACCAAACTTTGTTTTCAAGGTCAGATTGTGATGCTTTCGGTGGAATCTAGGATCGGTTTTACAATGTCAAGATAGCAATTTAGGTGAATATGTCCCTATTGTTCTTTCTTGTTTGGTTTTATTAACTTGACTTGCAAATGCAGGACCCTGTTTCCTTGAGGTTGAGAAAACTTAAGGGAGCACGCTATTCGGCAGTGCTCATTCATGGATATGGCGGACAACTTTTGCTTATAATTCGAGAAGATGGATCACAAGTTACAAGCTGCAGGAGTTAAATCTCAACTTCAAGTAAGTTGCTTCCTTAATCTTTTAACATCCACGTTGATCTAGGAATCATTTTTTTGCTGTGTGTTCGGTGAATCATTTTCCAGCTTGATTACGTAATTCATTGAGAAAAGTACTTTTTTGTTTGCATATTCGCGTTATCTTTTTTCTTTGTACTATCTCCACAGTAATTGGCTAATTATAGCTGCTTAATGCAAGAAGTAAAGATTGGTTGCAGTATTTCTGTGTACATAAAGGCCTTCATAGTGTTGTTTTGTCCTTACAGATGGGATCACTAATTGAAAGTGGAACAGTGCATGAGTTTCGAGAGGAGAGACTTTGTAGCCCCAGACGAACAGCACAAAAAATACAAGCTAATCATATAGCTGAATACGGAACAGCTTCTGCTGGTCTCCACGCCATTGGCAGTAATACATGGAGAAGTATTGTGTGCAAAAGCATAAAGATTGTAGTTTTTTCAAGTAAACTAAATTGGCTTATGCTTTTTGGACCTCTTGCAATCTTGGTCCATTTATTAACGCATCATAATGTAAGTATAAATTACTAGACTTCTGTTGCAAACAATTATGGTTCTTATTTTATAATTCCTGTTAATATGTTGAATCTGATTACAGGGATGGGTCTTCTTTCTTAGTTTGCTGGGAATTATACCGCTGGCTGAGCGTTTAGGTTATGCTACAGAGTATGGATTGATACCTCTAGCTCCTGCTTTTTACATAATTCTTTGACGGTCTAGTGACTAATGTCCCTTGCATATGTCTTATGTAGGCAGCTTGCATTTTTTACTGGACCTACAGGTACAAAATCACAGACATAATGTATACTTGTAAATTCTAGCATTTATTGGTTCCATTCTTGCATCTGTAATTGGCATGTTGATATGGTTTGCAGTTGGGGGTCTTTTAAATGCCACATTTGGAAATGCTACAGAACTGATTATAGCAATCCATGCAATGAAAGGTGGAATGATACGCATAGTTCAGTTGTCCTTATTAGGTTCCATTTTGTCAAACATGTTGTTGGTGCTTGGGTGTGCATTCTTCTGTGGTGGGCTTGCATTTTATGGGAAGGAACAAGTTTTTAACAAGGTACACATATTTTACTTCCACTTCTTCTTAATGTTCTTCTGGAACCTTTTAATTTGTTGTTCGATCCCAGCTGAGTTAAGACGGATTGCAGGCAAGTGCTGTTGTGGATTCAGGATTACTGTTAATGGCAGTTATGGGGCTGCTTTTTCCTGCTGTTCTACACTATACACACACAGAGGTGCATTATGGGAAATCTGAGATGGCGCTTTCAAGATTTAGTAGTTGTGTTATGCTCTTGGTATATGCTGCCTATCTCTTTTACCAGCTAAAGAGTCAGAAGGACACATATCTCCCTCTTAATGAGGTTTGCTACCATGTCATTATCAGGTTTCTATGTGTTTCACGCATGTGAGATGGGATAATCAATGCTGTTGTGAACTCTGTGAACTCAGGAAGCTTCTGTGAATGGACAGAGCTTAGATGACGACGACGAAGACGAAAGTCCAGAGATCTCTCAAGTGCAGTCATTGGTCTGGCTTGCAGTACTTACAGCTTGGATATCAGTCCTTTCCGATTATTTAGTTGATGCTATAGATGTAAGATTGGAATTCCATAGCTTGCCACTTTATGTACAAAATGAACTGTACTAACAAACCTTTTATACATCTGTATGGTACTGGCTGACAAGCTAGCTGATCTATCTTCACTCCTCACATAGGTTATCAGGGGCTTATCCCATAGTCTGGTCATTGGCACATGATTGTGATTCTTGATGATATGAAACTGTTAGCGAACCAGTGCATATAAAAGTCCCTGATCTCCACTGTTCCATGTTAGTTTGTTGGCACCATTTCAATAAACTTGAGGAAAAATCAGAATTCATCTAAGTAAACAGGAAGGAAAGCAGTGAAAGAAAAAAAGAACTACAATTAAACCTTCCCAGTTGTCTCACCATCTGATGCTGAAACATGCCTACCAGAACTACTTCTAACGTGATGGCCTTTTTTTATGATGAACTAAAACTGATGTTTTAGGGTGAATATTAATTGAATTTCCTTCTGACGGATGGTTGTGTTGTAGGGAGCATCCCATGCACTAAGTATACCAATTGCATTCATTGGCGTTATCTTGCTCCCAATTGTGGGGAATGCTGCTGAGCATGCAAGTGCTATTATGTTTGCTATGAAAGACAAACTTGTAAGAGCTTATCCCTTTTTCTTTCCTTATAATTTGTAACATAACGCCATAATTATGATATTGAATTGTATCTCCAGGATATATCATTGGGAGTGGCAATAGGGTCATCGACACAAATATCTATGTTTGGGGTAAGTTTTCTATTACTAATAAGGAGACAAAATTCTAGAGTTGGATCTCTCAGTCGTCAGCTTATCTTGGCAATTCTGTAAGTAAAAACTGGCTAGGTGGTTGTTATTATGTTCTAAATCTTGTGAAAACTGTTATTTTTACCTCAGATACCATTCTGTGTGGTGATTGGGTGGATGATGGGTCAACCCATGGACCTAAACTTCCAACTTTTTGAGACAGCAACTCTTTTTATTACCGTATTGGTGGTGGCCTTCTTTCTACAGGTTTGTATCAGGATCCAGAGAACTCTTTCTTTTCTTAGCTTAAAGTGTATTAGGATTAAATTTCTTTTGAATGCTGGAAAATGAAAGAACTTTTGTCAAAATATTTATTTATTGAAACTTTGTTGGAGGCCATCCTTTATGGTTCCAAGGGTAAAGCTAAACGTGATCTGAAGTTTCTTCACATATGCTTTTATGTTTCTTGCTTAGCAGGTCATCAAATTAGTAGTTTCTATTTCTTCTTAAATGTTCTTTTCAAAATTTTACCTTCACAACATTTTCTAATGAATCATCATGCCATGTTTGCAGGAAGGAACATCTAATTACTTTAAAGGACTAATGCTCATTCTTTGCTATGTTATTGTTGCTGCGAGCTTTTTTGTACATGAAGATTCTACTTCAAAAGGTCAACTCTACACCCTCTCTTAATCCTGTTTCCAGTGCTCATATGTCATTGCCATGCATTTAGTTTCAATAACACTATAGTTATGGCCGTATTGGAAGATGTAAACTAGGTAAACTTTTTCTTGATATAGAAGATGACTCTGAATGTGGTTTTGCAGATGAGGAAGAGTTAAAACCTTAGTCAATGGAGAAAGCCAGTTTAAGAGATTTATTTGAACCAAATTTTGTGGACCATGGTGTATATATCCACGCAAAACACTCGTATTTTCAGTTGAAATTGTTGAAGAGGTTTCTTGCTGAAATTTTGTTCTTTTTACGTGTGGATACCTGCTTAAGATGCCATATCATTAGCAGTTGATGCAGCCAAATGTTTATATCGTAGAAATGTTAAATGCCAATCTTCCTACCATGTGGCTTGACTTACTGATTTGTTCATTTGTAGAATTCAGTTTGATCCAATTGCTTGGTCTTAATTTTCTTGTACTGGTGAACTGAGCAATACATTTTGAAATTATGAGGGGTTATTGCTGGTCTCTCATCCACTTTTCTGCGTTTCTCTTGTTTATCCGATAAAATGTTTCTGACTTGGAACTTAAGAAGGTGGCATTCATGTCCATGATAAGTGCTGTGGGATAAAACGAAGTGCATTAAAAATGTATGGAAGTTTAAGCAGAAAATAAAAGTTGGCAGGCATTTTCCCTCAAGACTTTCGTAAAAATTGTGAGCATTTAGAACCTAATCAAGCGGAAGTACTCCTGTCGCATACGCAAAATTGGATCCTGTCTCGGAAGTACTCTTGTCGCGTACGCAAAATTGGATCTTTCTTCTGTCTCCCGCAATCACACACGTAATTGTTTGAACGGTTCGTTCACCAAGCACTTGCGGTTGAATTGTCTGTTCAAAAATTCAAGCTTTAGGTAGTAAACAATCACACACGCAATTGTTTGAACGGTTCGTTCGCCAAGCGCTTGCGGTTGAATTGTCAGTTCAAAAATTCAAGCTTTAGATAGTGGACTTCCCTGGTTAGGTTAAAGTCCGGTTACGTACGTTTCCGCTGGGGCCAATAAGAAAAGAAGTTGAACCCGAATAAGTCCTATCGATAAGAGCTCATCGATGTTCACTGTCATGCTTCAAATGTCTCGGCTTGGCTCTTCCCGACTTCCTGTTTGTCTCCTGACTGGTGCTGTCCCTGTAACTGTTCCATCGAAAACCACTAAAATGCTTGCCTGTAACTGGTTAGACCCGTTTTCCCATTAAATTGTGTTGTAGGTTTTAACAAGCGACCTCATATTAAACACTTAAAATACTGGGATGCAACAAACTTTTTTTTTTGAAATTTTAAGAAATTATATTACCAAAAAAGGTAAAGTCTACAATTTACAATATATTACAACCTACAAAGGATATATAAGGGGAGAAACAGCCCCTATTTTCCAATTAGTTCACTCAATACAAACCACTAACAACTACAGAAACCAACGCCTCCTCATTGCTAGCCGCATAGAATCCTGATTCCCATTAACAAAGACGGCCTCCCTTATCAGATTAACTATGCAGTTCGCAAGCTCATATTTACTGCATTCAACGTGCTGGTAAACCCTTATGTTCCTCTCCCTCCATATTTGATAAAGTACCATATGAAATGAGGCCTTAATAATGAAACCGTCCAGCTTCTCTTGTTTGGTTTTCTGTATAACCTCTTCCAACACATCATTCCAATCATATGCAGGATTCATAGTGCCTATAAAATGCAAAATTCGACTCCACACCACTTTTGTATACTCACATTCAAAAAACAAGTGGTTTCTACTTTCATTTATTAGCTTACACAACACACAAATAGGGTCAAATGTACCAAACCACCTGTCCTTAGTTATCACTCTATTTTAAATAGCTAGCCACAAGAAGAAAGCAGATTTAGGGCATAATACATGTTTTCAAACTAGTTCAGCTCAAGGTATCTGTTCCCTCGGTTCTCTCCCAATATTGCGTGCTGAAGAGGGTGTGAAAACGCCATCGTGGGTTGCTGCCCAAATCATCTTGTCGGGAGTATTACTCAGTATAATACCGTTCATATAGTTGTTGATAATGTGTCCGAATCTGCAACTAAACAGGCGATCTCCCTCTCGTACAACCCAAGCAAGTGAGGTTGCCTTAGGAATTCAGTTCCTGACCCCCATTAGTTCATTTTGTATCCAGAGTGGACCCCTCTATGCCAATTATCAAACCAAAAATATATATCCTTACCACTCTCAATTCTATTCCTAATTGCAAGATAAATCAATTTCCTCAAGGAGACTTTTAAATTTCCAGGAGTAATCTTGCCTCAATTGAAGATGCCAGAAACTTTGCCCATTAAGGCGGTAAACTTGCACCCATTTGACCCACATCGCCTTTTTATCCACAAATAAACGCCAAATTCTTTTCATAAGCAGACAACTTTGCATTAAATTGAATGAAATGATGCCTAATCCCCCATGCTTCTTTGGAATGACAATTTCACTCCACTTAACTTTCGTACCCTTACACTTTTCATGATTACCTGTCCATAAGAATGCTTTTATGATCCTCTCCATTTCTTTAATCACTTTCGTCGAAATAACGACGTGAGCTACCCAGTGCACATTGATGCTATTCAAGACAGATACAATAAGACTAACTCTGGCTGCAAAGGAGAGAAAACGATTCTACCATGCATTGATTTTACTCTTTAAATTTTCCAGCAAAGACATGAAGTCAGAAGACCGAGGCTTACCTGAGGTGATTGGTACTCCCAAATACCTAAATGGTATGCCTTGCAGAGAAAACCCGACCAGATTGCTAAGCTCTTCCCGATTGCTTACATTTAAGGACATATAAATGGCACTCTTCTGAATGTTCATTTGCAAACCCGACCAGCGAGAAAAAGTGTTCATCATCATCACTAACACCTGCGGCTCAGCCTTGCACAAAAGTATCACGTCGTCCGCATACATAAGATGAGACAGGTTTAAGTCTTTGCATTTGTAATGGTACTGAAATAGCTCATTACATTGCACCAATTTGGTTAGTAAACTTGAAAAGCCCTCCATCGCCAATGTCAATAAGTAAAGGGAAAGGGGATTCCCTTGCCTTATCCCTCTTTGAGTCTTAAATGGCTTCGTGGGAATTCCATTAATAAGAACGCTCAGAGAGGTCGTTTGTATGCATTGAGATATCCAATGACAAAACCTCAGAGGCAATCCAATTCCCAACATGCATTCCTTCAAGTATTCCCAGTCAATAGTATCGAAAGCTTTATATAGATCAATTTTTAAGGCGCAACTGTTAACCTTTTTACCAGTATGATATTCGCCCATTAGTTCTTATAGCAATAGTATATTGTCTCATATACTCCTTAATGGGAGAAAGGCCCCCTGAGCGTTACTGACTACCTCCGCCAATAACCCTTTCAAACGCTCCGCTAAAAGAGAAGTAAGAATTTTGTACACTGTATTGCAACACAATATCGGTTTATAATCTGTAATCTTATCAGGTCTTTCCTTCTTGGGGATTAAGGATATGTAGGTATGATTTATCTCCTACAGGAGTTTTCCAGATGAGAAGAACTCAAGTACTGCCTTCGTTAACAGTTGACCTGTAATGTCCCACGTCTATTGGAAAAACCCAGCCGAAAACCCATCAGGACCGAGAGCTTTGGAGCTATTCAGGTGGAACAAGGCCTCTTTCACTTACGTAGGGGTGAAAGGGGCGGTAAACAAGTCCATTCTTTCTTGACCAGGAGTGAAGTCCAGCACATTTCTAACCCCAAATCCATCCCTTCTCGATGCTGCATTACGACCCATAAGTTGAACAAAAAAATCCCTATTATGATGCAACCAACATTGTAAACTAAAGCTCTACTTTTTTTTTTTTGTTTAATCCACCTTCCTGGTTTCTGCTGAGGAAACCGACATGCTACTTATGCTTTCGAAACCCAAATTCTTGAAGATCAAGGGGATCTCTTAACAAAGCAGGTCACATATCAAGAGATAGAAGCAGTAGTTTTTAAAATGAATGACTCGAAGGCTTCTGGACTAGATAGACTGAATGGACTCGTCTATCATAAAACTTGGAATACACCTAGGAATATTATAAAAGAAGCATTGCATGAATTTTTCAAAAATGGAATAATTCTCAAAGAGATCAACAAGACTTCTTTGTGCTTGATTCCAAAAACTCATAACACTACTATGTAGAGCGATTTCAGGCCTATCTCATGCACTAACTTCAGCTACAAGATTGTTGCTAAAATACTGGCCAACATACTAAAATCTGTGCTACACTACATCATCAGTGAAAACCAAAGAGCATTCTTAAGCAAACGAAATATTGGAGACAACATCCTAATTTTGCAGGAACTTTTGAAGGGGTATACAAGAGAAAAATGCCCTCAGAATTGCACATTAAAAGTTGATCTCCAGAAGGCATCTGACAGTGTTAATTGGGGTTTTTTTACTGCAGATTATGGAAGTTATGGGTTTCCCTCATATTTTTATCAATTGGATAAAAGATTGTATTTCAACAGTTTCTTTTGGGATCATGATTAATGGGAGTCTCACTGAGTTGTTTAAAGGCAAAAAGGGATGTAGGCAAGGGGATCCTCTTTCTAATCTGCATGGAGACTCTTAGCCTCATGCTGAAATATAAGATCTCCACGACTCCAGAATTGAAGTTCCATACCAAGTGTAAGTTGCTTTCATTAACCAGCTTATGTTTTACAGATGACCTAATCTTTTTTAGTAGGGGTGATATCCCCTCAATTACGGTACTAATGAATACCTTACAAACCTTTAAGGAGATGTCGGGATTAAGCATCAATTTTTAAAAAAGTTTCATCATCTTATCGAAGAGTGCTGCACACCTAGCTAATGATATTTTTCTTATCACTGGAATGGGTAATCAAGAGCCTCCTATCACTTATTTAGGTATCCCTACTCTTCGAGAAGACTCAGATTTAGATAATGCCTATCCCTTATTGAAAGGATACAAAGGAGATTTGATTCATGGACAAGCAAAACATTATCCTATGGAGGCAAACTTCAGCTCCCAAAATTGGTTATTATGTCTATGAATACCTATTGGTGTTCTCGTATTTTCCTCTCCAAGGGGCTGATCAAAATAGTGGAAAAAATGATGAAACAGTTCCTATAAAGTAAGGGGAAAGGAGAAAGAGGAATGACCAAGGTCAGCTGGACTCAAATTTGTCAACCTAAAGCAAATGGAGGACTAGGCTTGGAGTCCAATAGCAGATGCAGCAAATGCTTACTGTTGAAAAGATTATGGAGAATTTTAAGTGAGAAGGAATCATTATAGGTTTTTTTTTAGTAAACTATGATAATACTTATTATTGGAGATCTAAAATAAGAACATCAGTAGCAAAAGAGGGAGGGACAGGTCCCCACACCTCCCTATCAGACACAGAAAGAGCTGCTCATGCAAGCACGTGAGTAAGCTTGTTGGCTAACCTACGAATGAAAGTAATATTCGGCATGCCAATTGATAAAAGCAAGGCCTTACAATCCAAAATAATGTTACCAAAATAGCCTAATGATATAGAGCTCGAATTCATTGCCTTACATAAAAGTTGGGAGTCACTCTCAATTAACACATTAAACAAGTTATGATCCTTTAACCACGATAACGCTTCCTTGAGAGCCAAGCCTTCAACAAACAAAGGATCAACAATCCCATCAAACCGCGTCGCAGCCCCCACCAACCAAACACCATGACTATTTCTGATCACCCATCCACCCCCGCCGTTTGCTCTTACCGCATCCACAGACCCATCCAAATTACATTTAACGAACTCCTTCGGAGGTTTGTTCCACCTTTGTTTCGCCCGCCCCTTCCTCGAAGTTTCTTGATTAACCACCAAACAAGAGGACCACTCCCGTCACATCCCTGATGTCGCTCGCAAGAGTTGGTCCTCTGATAAAAGCTCTTGTCTCCAAACCACACAGTTCCTCTTTTCCCAAATCCACCACAAAACAATCACCGCCCTACAAATCTCTTCCTTACTGACCATTCTCTGAAGTCAGCTGAACTACTCCCACATAGACTCAACAACTCCGAACCAAACTACACCTAACCATAACCACACATTTCTTGCAAAATTACATGAAATGAAAAGATGAGTATCAAACTCCCGATGACCTTCGCAATTAGGACAAATATTCATAAGTTATACCCTTTTCATCTGGAGATTACAGAACATAGGAAGTGACATCGTAAACACTCGCCACAAGAACGAGCGGACCTTCGGGTGGACTTCTAACTTCCAACTCTCCCCCAATCTACACCAAGCCAACACAAATTTTCTTCAATCGAACTCCGAATCATTCGGTATCCTTCCTTCACCACATAAAAACCTCTCAAGCTCCCTTTCCAATGCCACCCATCCTCCCTCTCCCTACATAATGGAATGTGTTTAATCAAATTCTGATCTCTTTGATTAAACACTTCACCTAACACCTCCCCATCCCACCTTAATGAACCCGTCACTATTAAATCCTCCACTATAGCATCGTTTCTACTTGACGTATTCGTAGTCTCAACATAGGGGTTATCAGCAATCAACCAAGGATCACCCCAGAATCTAGTGTTTTTCCCGTCACCAATACGAATCCTACAACCTTCCCTTAATACTTGCATACATTCTCTAATACTCCGCCACACCAACGAAGGATTCGAACTCAAACTAGAATAAAAAAAGGAGGAATTCAAAAAATACCTGGCCTTTAAGATCTGAGATGCCAAAGCATTCGAGTAGAGCAATAAACGCCAGCCTTGTTTCGCCAGCAAAGAGATGTTAAAGTCCCTAAGTTTTTTAAACCCCAAGCCGCCTCCCTTCTTATGAGCACATAACAAATCCCACCTCATCCAATGGATACCTCGATCTCCTCCCCCCAATAAAACTCACTCATTAGCTTTTCAATCTTATTGCATATTGTCAAAGGAAGCAAGAAAACTAACATCAAATAATTGGGGATAGTCTACACAACAGAGCGTAAAGGAAGTAAGAAAATTGACATCAAATAATTGGGGATAGTTTGCGCAATAGAGCGTAAAAGAACTTCTTTCCCCGCTCTCGAAACTGATCATTGGCCCCGACACCGACTCGTATTTTTGCAAGCAGCGTCTGGCAATTTCAGTCTCCACAATAGTCACCCCAAAGAACAAAAAACTATCATCAACAAAAAACAAGTGCAAGCCCCTCGGGGCACCACAGGTCACCCGTCATCCTTTTATATTACTGTTCCTCTCCTCCTTTCTCAACAAAGCTGACAATACTTCAGCACATAGAATAAACAAGTACGGTGACAATGGGTCTCCCTGATGAACTCCCCTCTGCGACTGCACCTTCCCGATCTCCTTCCCATTTAATAAAATGTTGTACTTGACAAATTCCACACATAACATGATTCGACTCACCCAAGACTCCGCAAAACCCAATTTGAGCATAATTCTCTAGAGAAAAGGCCACTCCACCCTATCATAGGCCTTACTGATATTAGTTTTCAACGCTACAACTCCCACCGCCCCTTGTGACTTCCTTTTTATATAGTGTAGGACCTCCTACACAATGACAATATTGTTTGCACCCATCCTTCCCGACACAAAACCACTCTAAACATCCAAAACCACCTCATTCAACACACTCTGGAGCCTACTTGCCATAACCTTTGCAATAATTTTGTATAGCACATTGCAGAGTGAGATAGGCCGAAGGTCAGTCACATGCTCTGGATTTTTCTTTTTCGAAATAAGTACTAGGTTAGTACAATTAAGACCTTCTTGTAGGATACCATCCCATAAGAACAACCTGCATGCCGCAAGAACCTCGGCTTTCACTGTTGGCCAATAAGTCCGAAAAAAACATAGATTAAATCCATCAGGACCCGGTGATTTATAAGGATGTATTGAGAAGATCGCCTCGCGAACCTCCTCCTTAGTAATATCAACAATTAACATAACATTATGATCCTTTGACACCTTAGAATCAACACACTCCAGAATCTCCTCCATAGCATCTACACCTGACGTAAATAAATTGGAAAAATATTCCACCACCAACTTGGAAACTTGTGAATGGTCTTCCTGCAGGACATTACTGGCATCTCTCAAAGCGCCAATGTAATTCCGCTTCTTCGGACTCTTTATTGCCGCATGGAAATATTTTGAATTGGAATCTCCTTCTTTGAGCCAAAACTGCTTAGCTCTTTGCTTCAGAAAAATTTCTTTCAGCCACAAAACATTATAGTTTTCTTGTTTTGCCTCTTCGTATAAGTGTTGGGAGATATCATCCCGGCATATACTCCATCTCCCCATCCTACTCCTGCATTCCCGAAGTCGCATATCAAATTCTTTAAAGTTGTGCCCGCTTCACGCCACCAGAGCATCCCGACAACTGTCTAGATTCTGAATTACGCCTCCCCTGCTAACCAGCTACCTTCCACCACTTGTTTACACTTTGCTTCCTTAGTCCATATGTTCTCAAACTTGAATTTTTTTGGCACGTAACGAATCACAGACACCTCCTAACTCAAAAAGATGGCCCAGTGATCCGAAGTACTACCATCCAACACATGAATCGACGCATTTTGGAACATCTCATGCCAATTAACACAACTCATCCCCCTATCTAGATGCTCCTTCAACCACACACGCCCAAAATGCCTCCGTTCCCACGTGAATTTCTCAACTACCCAACCAAGATCGTATAAACCACAGTCCGCGATAGCTCTCCAAAAATCCATCACTGTCTAAAGCGGACGGGGGTGTCCCCCGAACTTCTCCTGCGCTGACAACATATCATCAAAATCACCTATAACATCCCAAGGCAAATCAGATTTCACACTTAATTGGCGAAGGAGGTCCCAATCCTGGACCATTCTGGGAAACCATAAAAACCTGTCATACGCCAACTACCTAATTCTTCTAAACAAACTTTAACATCCACATAGTTCGATTAGTAACCAAGAAGATTAATGATATTATTTAGTTTCCATAGCAGAGCCAAACCTCCACCTTGCCCAACAGGATTAACTACAAAGCAACCTTCTTAACTAACGTCTCTTCTAATTCTATCAACTACAGACCGATCAATAAGAATTCCCATTAGAAACACAAACATAGGTTTTTTTTAGGATACCAAATCCTTTAAAACTCGAACTGCCCGTGGTTGCCTGAGCCCATGACAGTTTCAACTTAACACACTCATTGCTCTTGGCAGGCCTGGATGACAGGACCCACCTCATTTCCATTTTTTGGCCCAACACAAATTTTGGGCAGCCCATCTTCCCCCTTTCTCCTCTTGGGGTCTACCACTTCCCTGTCAAGTTCAGCCTCGTGACCAAGAGAAGACTGGTGCTTTAATTCCTCCACTATTATTCCTTTATTTTTGCCTTGTTTTCCTCCAACTGCCGAAATAGAAACAGATCCCAAATTTATTGCATGATTTTGCTCAACTTCCATTCTTGTCACGTCAGCCTCCCCCATGACGTCTGTTCCCTCGTTGGCCACCTCCCGCAACCACTTCTCTCCTACAGTCGACCCCTTTCGCCATGCAGATCTCAACGGCGGTCCATAAAACATAGCATCTCTCTTCTCCACCAGGGCGTTAAACTTACACTCGCAGAACCGATCTACATGGCCCAACCTCCCACAGAAATAACAAAAGGGAGGGAGCCTTTCATAGCTGAAGCTGACCAGTATTGAATCGCCTCCCTTTTTCTTCAATTTCATCTTCGATTTTATTGGGTGCCTGACATCCACCGACACTCTCACTCGGATATACATTTTCCAAATACCGTCAAAGTTTCTAGGGTCAGATGAAATAAATGGCCCAATAAAATCTCCAATTACCTTAGCCACATGAACAAACATGAATCCAGGTGGGAGATCAAACACCTGGACCCAAAAATCCACTCTCCATAACTTTACTTACAACGGTTGAAGAATATCAGAAACCGGTTCCTGAACAAGCAACTGCTGATCGAAAGTCCAAGGCCCTCCATTAGAGAAACGATCAAAGTCCAATTCGTGAAAAAATTGAAACAGAAAACGTCCTTGGCCAATATCTCTGATAGACACAACCTTAACCGGTCTCCAAACTACTACCATAACATTCTTCATGATTGCGAAGTTCACAGGTTTGTCCGTCAAAAATCTTCCCACATCCAACCACTTTGGAGCCTCCCCCTGTTCTCCCAAATTTGGGACTTCGATTTCCATCTTTTCAACCCCTTCCTCGTCCAATGATAACCCCTCATACCCCCCTTAAAGCCTCTCAATATCTTCCAGATTTGTCATGAGACACTGATTCGAAAAGAGATCACAAAACCAAGGAATAACTCAATAGGAAAAACTTGTCATGAAGACAAGAGAGTGATAGATATCATTATAGGTTAAATGGGTGCATACCTGTATATTAAAGGGTGAAAGTCTATAGGCAATCAGACCTAAAGATAGTTTTTCATGGTTCTTTAACCAATTTCTTATATTGGTAGAGGAAGTACAACATTATATTACTTGCAGAATAGGGACAAGGGATAGAATTTCCTTATAGTATGATAATTGGACAGGTCAGGGAGCTCTAATTCACCATCCGATCGTTAGGGATACTTTACATAGATTTTAAAGTCCAAGAGTTAATTGCTAATGCTAACTGGGCTCTTTCCTATGAGGAGATTAGAGCTCTATCGATACCACAATATCGATACAATAAAGGAGAGGATACATACTTTTGGAATGGACTAGCTGTAAGGGACATAACAAATAGGCAAGCAAAACAACTGAAGTATAGGACAATACCTACAGTAGGATGGGGTAAGTTGATATGGAGAAATACCACTAAGCCAAATGCTAGCTTCTTAAGTTGGTTAGTCATGAAGGATAGACTAAGCACTATGTCTAAACTAAAATTCACCCCTTCCTCTAAAAGATGTATACTTTGTAATCTAGATGATGAGGACAGGGACCATTTATTTTTTAGCTGTGAGTTTTTTAATAGAGTATGGAGGCAAGTTGCATCTCTATGTGCACTCAATAGCCATCACAACAATCTGAATGACATTATCCAAGAGAT
>JANKOD010000005.1:16974823-16994403 GCA_026284645.1 Erythroxylum acuminatum | reverse complement strand
ATACCCGGAATGTCAATGGATGCATGTACAGTCATTTTAATGTGTGCAAAATTCAAATTCACGTGCGTGTATGCTAACAACATGCATGAGCATGAAAAACATATTTTTCTTAATCTCTCAATAATCTCACATGTACTGTATTTTTGGGTTCTAACTCTTAATATGGGAACGGAATGTTACAACATATGTATTATACAAGAATCAAAAAGAAAAGGGAATGAAAAAAGGTGTGAAAGTTTTGTAAGGTGTTTAACTCTAGCGAGTTGTGTAGTGTGAAGTATTAATAAAATTCTTAGTGTATGCTTTGTTAAACAAGTTATTTCTAGGCAATTTAATTGCCAACAATACTGCTAGCTGCAATTACAATTGTTGATTGGGAGATATGTGTTAGAAATTAGAATTTTCAATTTTATTGGATAAAACAATGAATATATAGTATAAATTAACCATGTTTTTAATAAATTTTGTTATATTTATTTATTTATTGAATAGTAATTAATTTTTATTTTATTTTGAATAGTAATTAATTTTTCATTTTATTTTTGTATCAACTAATTTTTTTGAAGTTAAGTAAAAATAATATTAATAATAAAAATAAATTTATAAGAGAAATTAAATAATTTCAAATGTTTAAGAATTTTTATAAAGTTATTAAAATTAAAAAATCCTTAATTAGTTAATAAAAATTAAAAGGTTAAAATTTAGTCGATGAATCAATAACTAAAATTTTTTAACTTTTGAATTTAGGAATAAAATTAATTCTCTTAATAATTTAAATCATTTTCATACTTATTTTAAAATAAAATTTTAATTTTCAAGATCTCCGACAAAAGAGGAGAGAGCTTACACGAGAACGAAGAAAAAACAATCAAGTTTTATTGATAATGCCTTTTTGAAGGTTCAAATTGTTCACTAGCATGTCCATAGTAAAACCTTTTTCCTTCTATCTCTTTTATTAAAATTGCTCCCCATAATTCTTCATTAGCATCAGGCTACAAGATTCGTGTTCCTTTGTTAGGAATCTTTAAGCTTACTGAAAATGGATTTTACTATTCCATCCTTCAAACTTCTCAAAATTAGAGTAGTGATATGAATGGAGTGTAGATAAGGAGTATGAAATTATCTTTTGTAATTCATAATCTACTCTATACGCATTAAAGGACATCTCAACAGTCAAGCAATTAAAGAAGATCAGGAAGCATCCACCTCCATTGAAGATTCCTGAAAAGGGAAAACAAATCCCGCAGACTGATGCCAATAAAGAATTCTGGGGAGCAATTTTAATAGAGAAGATAGAAGAAAAAAGGATTTATTGTGTACATGCTATATGACAATTTAAGCCCTTAGAAAAACATTATCGCACAATCTACAAAGAGATTGTGGCAATCAAAAGAGGTATATAAGAGTTTAATTTCCACCTTAGTCATAATCTATTTATTGTAGAAATTTATAATACGTCGTTTCCAAATAAACTGGATCCAAACATAAAACTTTCTCCTGAAAGCCAATTGCTTCATTGGAAAGATTGGTTCTCCTACTATAAACTCACAGTTCACCACATCAAAGGCCACTAGAATATCCTAGCTAATTTCCTCTCTCAACCTCAAAAGCATATCAGCCTTATCACTCCCTTTAGAAATCTTCCTCTCCTCCTTTCAATGGCTGACCTACCAAGCACTGTAAAAATAAAGTTCTTCCCTCCCGTTGCTAGGTCTGAGAATAAAGCATGATGTCATCAATGTAAATTAAAGCACCTGATAAGATATCGTCATAAATCTTTGTCATGGCTCTTTGAAATAATGATGGGCTACTAGTAGTGGGCATTAGGAATGCAAAAATGTTGTGTTGTGCTTATTGATAGTTCTAGATTACATGATGTTTTAGTAAGCATTTTAGTATTTTTTAGTGGTTAATTAATCGATTAATGTATGTTTAGGTTTAGAATTATGTTGGTTAGATATTTTTGTTTTGAGTGTTATATAGGCTAAAGCATGCTATTGAGCTTTAATTTTATGTATTTGATGTGCCTTGGTTTATTTGTTAGTGTTTGAGATTAGATATTGAAGAATAAAGGAGATTTGAAGGAAGCTCGGATGAAGAACAAAGGCCATGATCATGAGAGAAAATTTTTAGGTAAGCCATGATCGTGGCCTGATCTGCCACAATTGTGACAAAGACCCTATCATCAGGCTACAATCGTGGCCTGATCTACCACAATCGTGATAGAGACCCTGTCATCAGGCCACGATCGTGGCCTATGCAACAACAGACGCAAACCAGCTTCTAAACTCAACTTTTCGAGGGATATTTTGGACTTTTTCGGCCCAAGTAAAACCTAGTTTTTATCCTAATTAGAAAAGGCTATAAAAGGAAGGGGAGAGGACCTAATTTTTGTGCCTCCATTTGCTACATTGGGAAAGATCCAAGGAAGGAGAAGAAGAAGAGAGAAGGAGGAGAAAGGAAGAGGAAAGAAGAAGGGATGTTATTCTTGTTGTCTTCCCGACCCATCCCGACCCTTCCAAGTGACATTTTCATTTTATCTTTATTATTCTTTCTTTTAAATGTATGAGATAGATTTGATAGTTATGGATTTGGGTTTGATGTTCTAAACTCCTTTAGGGATTTGTTCTTGAATCAATGTTAATGTGATTTCTTTTGATGTTAATACATTGGGAATTGTGATTATTTGTTGTATTTGCATGCTTCAGTAACAGATCGAGAAGTGAGCCAATAGTAAAAGGATTAGATTAGGTAATGAGAGTTAAACAATCTAATAGATCACGCAAATAATCAAATCGATAATTTGTACGAAGAGAGATCTCGTGTGAGGACTCGATAGTTTATTAGAGGGCTTAAGATCTAATTGGATGTGTAGGCTTTTTGTTAATTAAGAGATTGCAAATTTCATAATTCAATTAGATTAACTCAAAAGTAATCATGTTAACATTTGATGATAGTATAAATCTCCCTTCTTATAATCGACTGCTCAATTGTGATTTCTTTGTGTTAATTTTACAATTTTAATTTCAATCGATCCATATTTGCTTCTTTGCTTTTCTGTTTAGTTTCCTTTTCATTTTAGTTATCCTTTAGGCTTTATACAACTTAGAATTCAATTAGTTCACTAACTCCTCGAGGGATCGATACCTCATATACTACACTCACGACCCTTACATTTGCGGTATATTGAGGGCTAAGAAATTGTAAAACTTATCTACTCGATCAAGTTTTTGACGTCGTTTTCTGGGAGTTAGTAAGATTAGTTTAATTCTTCTAGTTTAAAGAGTTTTCACCACTCTTGTATCTATCCAATTGCATGAACACAAAAGTTACTAGGAGTACGAGTCGAATAGCTGAAACTTTAAAACTTGACATCGCTCGGTTTGAGAGAGCAATTTGAAGAGCTAGACATGAAGAATAAGAGAATACCTAAGCAATCATGGTGGCATTAGTGGATTTCCAAAGGTAGACAACATGACTTCAATCATGGTGGTGGTTGATAGATTCTCCAAATATGTGGTCTTTTTGCCAACTCCAACTATGCATCTCTCGAATGTTGTTACGGAGTTTTTCTACAAAAATGTTGTGAAGCACTTTGGGGTCTCGACAGACATTGTACGTGACTGAGATGACTGATTTAAGGGTCAATTTTGGATGTTTCTTTTCAACGTGATGGGTGTGGATTGAAGTTCTCAACTGCTAATCATCCACAAACGAATCGTCAAACAAAAAGAGTCAAAGGCTTATTAAAGAAATTGACTAAGTTTACTTGATACTATACAATTTTGTTATTACTTGCACAGATCATCGACAACAAACAAAATTCCTTTCGAATTGTTCTAGAACAATAACCACTTACCCCTCTCGAGATAGCATAATAGATGTTAGGAGGAAAGTGTCCAGCTGCTTACCAATTTGCGAAGGAAAAACAAGAATTGTTAAATAAAGTAAGAGATTATCTTTTGCAAAGCATCTAAACGGATGAAGAAATATGCGGATCAAAGAAAAAGACCACTTGACTTTGACATTGGGGATAAGGTACTTTTTAAACTGACTCTGTAAATTTAGAAGATTAGTAGTAAGAAAGTTCATAGACGGTTAGTGTCAAATTATGATGGGCTATTCGAGATCTTTGGAAAAGTGGAAAACATAGCTTATCATCTCAAGTTACCTGATTATTTAAAGATACATCCTACTTTTCATGTAAGTTTCCTCAAACCATATCATAAGGATTCAACAGATCCTAAAAGGAGTCAAGTGAAAAGAACTCTATCGGTTGTAAGGAAATAGTTTGACAATCAAATTGAGAAAATTTTGTATCATCAAATATTGAGGCAACAAAAGAAGAATTGGAGGATGGAGTTCCTGATTCAATGGAAAAATAAACCAGTATCGGAGGCAACTTAGGAGGGAGACACTACCTTGTGACAATTCGAAAACCAGGTAAATGAATACCTTTAATTTGTTCTAACGAGGACATCGAGTTTATATGGCGGAGGTGGTTTGTTAGCTCCTTAACATTGAAAGAATCTTTTTGCCAGTCATTGGTAAGCCTTGGCCAACATTTAACATAGATTAGGCATGAGGAAGGCATGTCAAAAGAACCAAGGTGACTTAACCAAGTAAGATTAGGCACGATTCAAGCTTCAGCTAGCTTTGATGGATCATGGGGCGTTGATTGGCTTGGTTAAAGCGAGTTGGACTTGCCTAAAACATTTTTGGTGAGACTAGACAGGAAATTATGCTTACATGATAGATCATGGACGAACAAACTTGACCATAAGTGTGCATTGGTCAGACCGTGCCCAAATTGACTCGAAAGTTGGCTAACCTTCACCTTTGGATGAAGATCATGAGTGACTTGGCAAAGTTAGTACGTTGAATCATCAAAGAAGTAAGAGTACATGGCAAAGAACATGAGTGAGATGTCTTCATTTTAGGTGTGTTGCTTTTACTTAGAAGTGAGATAATGATAAGTCACCCACTAAAGTAGTGCCTAAAATAGTCAAGGATGATTTACCAAAAAAAAATAGTCAAGGATGTCTGCTACGAACTAAATTAGTGACTTATGGCCTTGTGCCCACTTTCTATTTGAGCAAAGGCGTCATTCAATTAGAAAGAATTATAGCTTTTGTATCTACTGAGATTAATATAAAGGTTGATAATTTTGATATAAAACTTTGTGTATTTTTTTTCTTCTTATTGTTGTCCACACTATGGTGTTGGCTTAATCAATTTCGTAAGTTCACTTTACCATTTGTGAAAAACACTTATAGACACGAAGAATTTGATAAGATTGAATTAAATTACAAAAATTCAACTACTATGCTTAAACTTTAGCTTATTTTGTACACAAACTTGAAATTTCTTGCAAAGTTTTGTAACAGTTAGTAAAGTTGAGTTAAATTGCAAGAACTCAACTACTTAGACGGTCTTTTAGAAGAGAAAAAAGCTGTTGGGTTAGCTTTCGGCTCATTTTATATGAGAAATTCAAGTTCCTTGCAAAGTCTTCGTAACTTTTATGAAACCAGGACGAGAACTGCATCCTACCACTACCCAATTTATTGGTATTTCCAACATGCTATCATTGGTTTTCCTTTATTACCAAAATTTCCAAATCGCTTGGCAAATGGTCGGCAATACCACCTCAGCTTCCTGGATGCACTGATTATAATATTAAATACTGGAGCACCAAGCTCAAAATAAGCTTACAGGGTTCTGTGATTGTTATCACAATGGCATCACCACAAGTGGTTCGCCTGGCGGAAGCAGGCTGCTGCAGCCCCTGGATGCTTTGAGGACGAAATACTCAAACCTCCTTACTAAAAAACGCATCTGACTTCCAGCTGCAAGAGACCAGAGCAGCACCAGGAAACACCTCTGCCCCCTGTGTTCCTTTCAAACGTGTTGAAAATGAAGATACGATGGGGAAAATCAAGCTTGGTTTATTAAAGCCAGTGCAAGAATCTGGCCTGCAACCCCAAAACAAGATATGGGACTCTGCTACTGCCGCGTCAATGAAGTTTGCCACCTGTACCAATTAATGGATTTCAACGTGGCGCATCTTTTTTAAATGAAGGGGCAGCATAACATAACCCTGAAGCCAGAATATGTGCACCGGAAGAGCATGACGAGCAAGGCATGACGAGCAAGGTCACTTGCACGAAAAACTGAGGACAAAAACACGGGAATTGCTCCACTATATTTAGTGCAGGCTGCGTGTTGTGGGATTTATCATCTGATGATCTTACAAATCCTATGGCTTGAAAGCATAAGGATCAGATGCCAAATTAACGGTGATGACATCTTATAAAAACAAATGGTGCAAATCTAAATAAAATTCATTTTATAAATGAAATATCAATAAGTTTCACTATTTCTTACTTCTATTCTTTCAATCATTGAGCTTTTGATTTTCATTCCAGTCATTCCTATGTTTCTCTACCTAGGCTAAGCAAAATACATCAAGCAAAATATGACGATGAAGAAGATGTATCGGCCAGAACCTGCACGGTTTAAATAAACAATATCAGAAACCAAGTATAAAGACAAAAGTTTCAGTCTCCCCAAAAATAAAAAGAAAACTATATTAGAGAGACCTCAAGTTGCTCTTCAGTAAACGAATCTTTCTGAATGTTCCATGTATCTGCATGAGTCCGACGGAACTCAGCAACTGCTTTAGTAACGGTAGATTTCACTGGAGATGGCTCTCCACCAAAGCGAGCCAGTAGAGTAACATGCTCGGGCAACCATCTGAAAATGAATATTACCCATAAGAAGTCAACACTTAAGAAGGAAACAAATGAGAAATAATCAGGAGTCATAAGATGATGGAACTATGATCTGGGATGTGTAACATCCACAATTAAATTTTTTGAGTATTCCATCCACATCTCCACCTTTTAAGAGGTAAAAAACATGTTCACACTCGTGAGAATCAAAATCCAATTAAGAACTGAAAAGTAGAATTCAAGGATGTCATTTACGAGTTCACATATTACTTGGATATATTCATAAAAGACTGAAACTTCCATGATTCGGGTAAGGTGCATGGTATATGCAGAACAAGAGATAAAAGGAGCTTCAGATGTCCCCCAAACTGAATACTTATCTATTTTCCAGCAGGATAAATCAAATAATCAGAGTTAAAATTTAAAAAGGAATGTTTGGTTGGCTAAGGATTTAAGTCACAAAAGGTATAGCAATCAAATGGAGTTCAATGTCAATCATAAATCAGAATCACATTGCAACAAGCTTGTGATCATAGGCATAAGGACTGACCTGGGCATATCATAGGGGACTGATAGTACAGAAGCCACCAAAGCAAGTACAGCACCGTGAACAGATGCAATAGAATCACCACTTCTTGCGCTTCTGCACTCATGCACCCATCTTTATGTCAAAGATTGAAAAGGGAAAAAAATGAATGCACCATTTGTAAGTTCTTAATTACCAAAATAACGTGATGAGACACAAGAAAACCCAAGTCATAATCATATGCAGAATAATCATGGTTGACAAGAATTACTGGAATTTCAATCAACATGACTAAAAGTAATCATAACCTTTGCTTTCTCTTCTTCTGCATAGCTTTTGCCTCCGTGTAAGCTCTATCACGGAAATCTCTAGCAAGATCTTCATCTCCACCCTTCATGAGACCTGCTAGAACTGCAGCAGCGTGCTCTCTCACCTGAACAATGTTTTAACTGTTTGAGTAGAAAGAGAATGTGAAATAACGATTTGTAGATTCTCATGCCAAAGAATTCCATAGCATTATGAACACACATAAATATGCAAGTTTTTGAACCATATAAAAACTTTTTGAACCCCAATGTGAACTTGACACCAACCAATCTGCAATGTTGTTTAGATGGAAACTTGCCTCAACTTGATTGTCTCTAAGTAGACCCTCAACGGTTCTCCAAATTTGTTGCTTCTCCACGTTTGAGAGAATGAAAGTGTGCCTGCAATAAATGGAGTAAGTTGGCAAAAGAGGATGTCATAAATAGTTAACAGAGACTTGAAGATCGTGTCAGAAAGAAAAAGGGATGAACAGATAATGGTGTTGGGTGGAAGAAGACAAAGAATCAAGAAAACAGCATATGAAATAGAGTCTCAAATAAAACATCTTGAAGAAATAAAAATTATTTCATATGATTAAGTCGATGCCTATGAAATTCCCTAGCAATTGCATAATACCTATACATAAAAGTGCGAAGGTACGTCAAAGTGGCTGATCTGGTCCTCCAGTTAGAATCATTGGCACAAGAAAGAATCTCCGAAACAACCCTGTGGATATGGGGTTCCCAGAAAATCCTCCATTTAAGCAATTCAAAAGCTGCTTTGGCAAGTGTTGATAGATCTTTGTTTGATGTTTCCTTCAAAGTAAACACATTTTGGTCAATAAAGAGTTCAAAAACCAAAAGTTATTACAATGTTAGACAAAGGAGCGCCGAGATTTCTCAAAATGTACTCCATGCCAAAGTAAATCAACTTGGCAGACAGAGAAAAGGACACCAAGTATATATCCATTATCCAATAAGAACCAACATGACAAAAGAAAAGACTGCAGCAAGGAAACGAGAGACCAATTGAACTCATTTCTCAGGAATCTAATTGAGAGAAAGAATTTGTTCCCAACAAATATCAAGTTTCTCCTTTCTTTGTTATAATAAAGACTTTTTAAAGATAATTGGAGTGGTGTGAAACAAAAATCAAATAGCCAGGAAAAAACTCAAGTCATCTGCAAAATAATGAAATGACACGACCCACTTACCTGCAATGCAATTACAGGATAAAGAAATCCAACGATAACATCCAATAAAAAAGAAGATCTTCCAGACTTCAATGCTGAGATGATAAAATGAAACAGCTGCAAAATAAAATGTACACATTTAACAACTACAACATCTAAGTTACACCAGGTAGTTAGGTCTTAAATAAGTACCGTTTCCATCCATTTTACATCATCTTGTGCATCACCATTCAAGAACCCATTTTGAGGACTTGAACTTGGTTGAGTATCCACGATCTCCAACTGGCTACAATTCTGTATGGTTGGGATCAAATCAGTTGCTCGTTTTGTCAGAGAAAGAACCCAGTTTTCTTCATTTAGTTGGTTCTTCATGGAACTTTTTCCATTATCGGCAGAACAGCCATGAGGAAATGCTAAATGAAGCCGAATATTAGAGCACAGCACAGACAAGGTAATACCTATTGCTTCCCTTACCTGTCCCATTAAAACTTCAATTAGGCAAGACCAGAGAAAAGGAGTATTAAAGTATCTTTCTTTGTCATCCTTCAATCATCGTCCTCGTGCATCAGTAAGAGAGAAATAATCTGTTTAATGCTTTTAGGTTTTTCTAATTGTTTCCCAATAAAGTACAATGCAAAATAGGATAAAATTTGAATACACCAGTAGAGCTAAAAGTTGAATGAGTGAATTAGAAAGGAGTATAAAAATAGCATCCTTACTTGGGCAGATGGATGGCACATATTAGCCAATAACTCATTCAAAAGTGTTTTATGGACCTCTATCTCAGCAACTGGCATTTTATTTGGAGATATCTCTATGAGTGCAGCTGATAGAAAAGTATATCGCTTTGCAACAACAGTGGTTGTTGCAGATGGAGGCAAAGGTGTCATTAGACAATCCAAAATATGTTGCCTGAGAAAAGGAACTCGAGTACCATATTTCCCTTTCCCTGTAACTGCATAGCGTATGCAAGCTGCCCACTCAGGAATAGATTCCACTGACTGGGCATGAATGATGTTCTTTAACTGAAGCATCATCCAGTTGTCCCATGCTCCTAAAAGACCATTCACATCTGAATGTAACACCCCTGCTAATGCTTCAGCAGCAACACACTGCTTGGATCGTTCCTTAGCACTTGCAAACTCCTCCAGTGTACTTTTAAGCGACAGCAATACAGACATGCCACACTCTTGTGTTAGCCGCTTAAAAATTCGTGCAAAGTTTGAGTAGAAAGTATCATTTCCTAACAAAGAATTCCAACTAGGAGTACGTGGCCATGAGGCTGAAAAGTCAAAATAAAATCGAGTGATTGATTTGTCTGCCAGGCTTTGGAAAGAACTACCATGGTTTCCTCTGGAAGATGAGCTCTCAGTATCACTTATTATATGAACATGAGAAAGGCTACTCATAGTCTCACTAAAGAAACCCTCCTCCTGAAAAATTCCAACCAAGGCACCCTCAAGAGATGATTTGCCATTTGCATGCAACCCTCCTGAAATTGCTGCTTGTTGCTCAGACGGCAATTTATAAGGCGACTCTTTTAATAGAATATTTAGAGCAGATATTGCGAGTATCCTTGTCTGAGGAAGCTGACTCTTTAAATTTTTTAGGAAGTGACCTGAAAATCATCAAGAAGATAATCTCTACACTAATTTTCCAAGATAGTTTTATTTGATATTTATAAGAAAGAACATAGTCAACAAGACTGACCAGCAGTTTCACTTAGTATTTCTGAAGAGCTATTTGGGACATTTCTTGATGCCATAGCCATCAAAAGAAGTAACCTATTGGCCATCAGGTTATACCTGGAAGGAAATAAAGAGGAATCAAATCAAGCTGATATCTTGAATATCTAGAAAGTCAATCCCCAGCACAACAATAACTTGCAAAAGAACCATACAGTCAAAACTAGATGTGCCTGTTATTGAGTCATATTAAACCACATTGTTTTGAAGCCCAACAATAACAGGGCCTTACATACCTTACATGAACCAAAAGAAAGTAAGATATCCATTAAGCAAAGCAACCAATGAAAATATGAAAGCTGGTGAATATTAAACTAATTACCGCCAATGAATGCCAGTAGAATCAAAACTCATGGATTCAATCCGAGAAATAAGATCCCCAAAATCAAGCCCATCTTTATGATTGTCTGCTGCCCTGAAGATGTTCCTAGAGACTCCCGAGAAGTGGATATTGTACTTGACAAATAGCTGTTTGTATTCGGAATTAAGGGGTAAAAAAAAAGAACAGAAATGAAGACATGTAGAATAGAATCCTCAATTTATTGGTGGTGTGGCATATTTTACCTCATTGATTGCCTTCTGGGCTTTCAGAGACTCATGATGTGAACTGTACAAGAAAGGTACAAGCAAGAAAAAATTGGAACATAAACTTCAATAACCAAGTCCAAACTATATCATGTGGGCCGTCACCAAATAAAGGGAAAAATCAAAAGCCAAAAGATGAATAAAGAATTGAATTGTTACCTTGAAAGAACTCCAAGAAGAAAAGCAGAAAATGATTTAGGATCCTAAAATAAAAGAACATATCTCAGGAAGTGATATTTACGGAAACCAGTTTTAGATAAAGAATGCTAAACAATTACCATGGTCAAATGCTTGAGAACTGTCTGTGAAGAGAGAATAGAACATGAGCCTAGTACTGCATTTTCTGGTGCGCCAGAATTCTTCAAGTTTTCAGTCAGAGAGAGCACACACTTTGAGATCATAGACGGCCACCTCTTAATAATCTTCAGCAGAGATTTTCCAGCAAGTCTGCACAATCAAATATCTCATTCTTTTGTTAGGTGATCCAAACCAGACACTAAAAACCGTGAAGCAAGATTCAGAGGAAAAGCAAAGAAGCAGAAGCCTCATATGAGAAAATCTGCATACAAAAAGTTTGGCAAAAATGATTAAAAAAATGTCTAATGAGTTAACAACATGGCAGAATCATCCAACCATTATTACTCAAAAGCACAAGAACTATGAAAGTACAATCATTTAACTCATATGAGATTGTAGAACAATATACACACACATTTAACTCATATGAGATTGTAGAACAATATACTTACACACGAACAGTTTCATAGTTATGCAAAGAAAGTCTTAGTAGATCATCCACCAGGAGAAACACATGTTCTGACGGAGTGAAGTTCCCACTCATACGAAACTGATGATAGGATGATTGAGATGACCTCCATGTAAGATGCATGTAAGCCTTGTCTATATGAGCCCATCTGGGCCTGAAACAATGGAGACAGTTCAACAATTTAAAGCATTAGCATTGCCATACATAGTTCAAGTAATACTTCAGAAAGTCTGATAGGACTAATTACCTTTTCTTTCCTTTTGTATGTGAAGTTGCAATAAAATTTATTGGAGGTTCTATAATAGCAGCAGATTCCAACTTCCATGCCTGCCTGTGATTGAGCCATTCATCATACTCCAAACTTCCTATTTCATAGACATAAAGAAAATAGGTGTAAGTTAATACACAAATTTGATGCTGCATAACATGGGCTCACAAAAAGAAATATGATAACAAGGAAAAAGAAAAAAGAAGATAAAGAACTTGAAATCATCTAGGCACTGCATCATTACCATAGTTTCCCAAAGCATCCATGATACGAACAATAAGTACCAATAGGATACTATCATCTGATTTTTCCTGTAATAGGTATCTGCAGGAAGTTGCAAATATTATAGCATTCAATATAACAAACAAATGAAAATCCAACGTCTTGTATGAATAGCAAAGCTTATCATTACTTGCAAGCTGCATGTATAATCTCAGCTGCTTTTACACGAAATTCTGTGCTGCCAACACTTGAACCGGTTGCTCCAGCTATCAAGAAAGAAGTATGACTCTGTTCTCCAACAATATCACTCCTAGATGCGGTGAAATCAGGTAAGCAAGATAAAACACCTTGCAATGAGGAATCAATACGCAGAAGAGTCACTTTCAAGTGCTCTTTCTCATTTCCTGTTACAAAGTAGCCACTCAATAGCAGTAAACTAAGATAGCAACAAAATTAACAAATTGCAACTGTCAGTCATTGTTGTTTTGTACCGTAACATAAAATTGGTTTTCAGTCAATGAACATATCATAGCATGTAAACACCAATAAAGCACTAGAACATGTGCATAAAATCATAATGGACAAAACTTGTAGCCGGTGCTCTTCTTTGCATAACATTTTGATGCATCTAAAGAAGGCTTAGCAGGACAAGTGCACATTTATTGACATACTTAAAAAATCAATCATCAAAAGTAAAGAAAAACGCGTAATTGAAAAAGTTACCATACCGGAAGAAACAAATATTATACCTGTATCCAAATGAATTTTATTTTGGCATATTCTCAAAAGGTCATCTAAAGCCGATTCAAAATGAAGGATCAAAAGTTCATTGGCAAATTGAACTTCTTCATCAGTTGCAACATGCCATTTTGGGACCACCAGAGGTTCATCACTGCTATAATCTTTAGTGCTTATCCATTCTTCTAGAGCTGTAGCATCAGGATGTCGCATGATGCACCTAGTTTACCGTAATAAACACACATTTGTCATTACAGACAGCCTAAAAGACAACATTAAAATACTGAAGTGAAGACACAAGCTTACTTGTGTTGACCAAGAGGATAATAAAGGATCTGGCTTCCCAACAGGGACCGAAGAAGATGATCACCACCTCCATTAACCTACAGTAATTTATTGGTTGGTTGGTATGGGAAGAAAGGAAAGGGTAAGGAATGAAAAAGGATGTTTGGTAATATAATATGATTGGATGAACAGGATTTTCATATCCCCTTATGGGGCAATACTGCATACCCCCCAATATAGTGAGGAATGAAAGTCATATCCATTTCTATTCCTCACTATATTCATTATAAATGCTATTATCATGTCCCCAAGTGAATCAAGCACACCCTAAATAATAATCTTTCTTTTCAAATAACTACCCCACTTAAATACCAAATTCTGCAGGTAATAAGTAAAATAAAGGCCAAGTGAAACCTTCCAAGAAGGAGAATCAAAAGCAGACATAATGGCTTCTTTAAATTGATCCTTGTAGGGAAGAAGTGCAGGTCCTCCATAGCTGATAGCAACTGATAATATCTTCAATTGATAATCAATTGCCGTTTCAAGAGCTGGAGAAAGAGTTGCTTTCACCTAGAAAAAAAAATCAGGTTTAGCATCGGGAATCTCGGCAAACAAAAATACACAAAACACCTCTGAACAAATGAAAAACCTTAGTTGACATTGAGATATCAGGACCTCCCCTTCCCCCAAAGCCAGTTCCTGGTGTACCCTTCAAAGAGGACATGACAAATGATAAAATTGGCTCAACAAGTGAACCAACTGCCTCTTCTGGGTTTGTGTGAACACATGCACAACAGAGCAGTCCAACCTCAGCTATTGCTCCCGGGAGAATATTTGTCCTGACAAACTTTGAAATTTTCTTCAAGGCCTGTTACAATAGATTACATAGTTTACACAACTTATTGCACAATCTCAATATGAAGTAATGTAAAGCGAGACAACAGCTATAACCTGATTGTAGAGTGATTTTGAAAGCCTCCCGAGTAAGATCTCAAGCATACAGTAATAATAAGGACCATCCTCAACAAGAAAAGTTCCTGATGTTGCTGATGAATGCAGGCCTTCATTCCTACGACATGATGTAAACCAACCAGTAGTTGTGACTTAGGAAGTAAACAGAATTGAGATACATACTCTTCAGGTCCATCCTATGTATTTATACAGGAAACAAAACGCATATTGGGAAAAAATAGCTATTAACTTACAGAACACTACTTGGTTCTAGATGTTGGAGTAATGAAAATAATCGGCACAAGAACTCATCCAACCACTCAGAAAAGCGAATCATTGGCAAAGATGACTCATCCATGTTATCATCCAAAGTAGCCATCTGCAAGCATAAACAGATTATCAAAGCACTAAACTAACCAAGCAGAAGTTACAGTAAAAGCAACGACACCCTCAACTTACATTGGAAAATATGGAACCAATTAACTGCATTGTAGCCAAAGTTTTGGGAGGATCATTGGCATCCATACCAAGTAATGCATTGGATAATGAAATTGTCAAAAGATCAATAAAATCAACCCCGACACCATCAACATCAACCTCCTTAGCTGAAGTTGATAGGGATGTGAGAAATAGAGAACGTCCAGCATATGCCACTGACATGACAGCAGTTTTTAATTGGTGGGTGGCAGTCATCTGACTAATGGAAAAAGTTGGAAAACAGAAGTCAAATCCTCGATATCATTGAAATATAAAGTAGTTAATAGAATCTAAATCAAATCAGGAAATAAATGAACAAAACAATTACACAATTTACATTCCACATAGTATTTAAATAATCTGATCCATTATATACACTTGGAACACACTAACCGTCTCCAGCGCTAAGTGGAATCGAGATGCTAAAAATGGAAGAACCAAAGTAGGTTCAACATATGACAATATAGAAGTTGCCGTGGCAACTGTTTCCGATAGGTGCTCATCCTTGCTATATTGTCCACGATCAATTAATTTCAGCAATATATTGACAAAAGAAGTCCTCTCCGATCTACCAAGAAACAGTTTCGCATGCCTATCATCCTCTGTGCTCCTATAAGACCAAAATTTTATAGGAAAAGTTTTAAACACTGATAAAGCAACTGAATGACAGTGATCAGAACAATGGCAGTATATTCTTACAATTGTTGTTCATGCTGAAGGCGCTTCTGGAATGCAATCACCAAGTATAGCAAAAACCGCTCCAATGAATAAGTCCAGCGACCGCCATTTGAAGGATGGTAATACCTACACCAATGAAATAGGGAGGGACCACAACAATCAGAATTCAGGAAATGTCAGATTATGTACAGACAATAATCTAAAGCATTAGAATGTCGTTAAACAAACTGTTCCAAAAGGTTGACCAATTTCTCTAAGTGCTCCTGTGCTGAACTACCAGGCTTTAGTAGATAGACCTGCATTTGAAATTTCAGAATAGAGAACAGATAAACTAAGAATCACTTCTAAGGTGAAAAATAAGGAAAGATGCAAAATACAGAACAAGCGTAATAATCTTACAATCGATTTCGCAATTGCTTTTGCTGGGGTGACAGATTTGTTGGAGAACAAGAATCTTGTGTATCTGGGAACATCAACACTGAAAGGATATGATCCACTTCCATTTGCCACAGGAACCTGTGGTTTCCATAGGACAAAGTTAAGAAGGTAATCATCTCCAGAAAGGCAAAGGGGAAAATGCAGATTTTCTATCGAGATCATCTCAAATGTCTATGTTTTCTATGGCAGTTACTTCTAAGGCCCAGCTTACTAGTCTGCTAGCATAAGCAACTAAAGATAACTGTTATAACAAGCAGGTAATACCACAGATAGTGCACACTCCACCATGCAACTACTCAAAAAAATCATTTTCAACTACATGACCCAATATAGTGATAGAAATTTCAAGGAAGCAGATTGTGTACACCAAGCTATTCATAAGCTCACCTCAAACATATTTAAGAATCTATCAAAAAGTGTGGGTAAGAAACACTCCCAGTTGATAAATTCATAGTTCTTTATAACACGGGCTGTAATAGCTGTCCACTGGCCGTTCCAGAATTGGCAATTTGGTATTGAGTCCCATAGGTCCAAACTCCTTTTAACCCAATCACTGCAGTACCAATACCAGGAATCTAAGCTTTCTTCTTTAGTTTTGCACAAGCCATGAAAGACAGTACTCTCCAAATTATACATTACTTACTCAGTGTAGAATGCCTGGTTGTCTGCATTTGTAGGTAGAAACAGTCTCACAAACCCCGACCCCTCAAAGGATGAGTTATGCCATGGATTTTCCAGAAAAGAACTGACAGTTTATTTTTGGAGAAAAAGATAAAAAAGAAGTAAGGTTGCAGTTTTATAACCTAAATTTGCGAAAAGAGCAATGATTATAATGTAAACTTGACCTAACTGTGAAATTTAATTTAAAATAAATGTGAACCAGGGGATCTATTTGTCAGGATTGGTTTCAGGCAAAACTCAAGATATCTTACTACTGGGGAGGAAGAAACAGAACATTACCTAAACTCAGACCATATCTCCAAGGCAGAACCTGGTGGGAAGAATCTCCTGGAAGATCTAACAAGGGAAGTAACAGTCTCAAAATGTCGTTGTCTCAGCCTCCATCCCTCAGGACCAGTGTTCCTGTCATGCACACTTACAGTTGTCAAAAAACTAGAAAGTTCAATGAGAGAACAACACAGACAAATCCATCAAGAAACAAAGTAGAAGCCCCGGAGATTCTAAGGGAAATTGGAAACGTGGAAGGCAGTTGTGGCTTATAAATAGGAAGATAAGGAGATAAGGGGCAAAGAATAATAATTGATATATGATAAACAGAAGAATTGAAAATGTTTTCCAAGTAGAATCAGCTGGAAGTGAAAATCAACATTAAGGTAGTTGTAATGGAAGGTAGGACAACACACAAGAAATAAGAAAGAAATGAGTGGAAAGAGAAACGAGGTGACCATACCTAGTGAAATGGGTGTGGACGAGAGCATCATACAAAGGGCGCCATTGGATTTTCAGGCTCAACTTCTTTCTGTACTTATTAAGCAATTTGACCAAGATATGTCCCCATCGAACCTAATCCAAACACAGACACACAAACAAAGCAGTTATACTGCTTGCTTGAGGATAACAAAAACAAAAGAAAAACAAGAATATTAGGATATTACAGAGAGGAACAAAACAAAACCTGGGCGTAGAGTTTGTTCTGTGATAAGTTGAACAAATGGAGACCAAATTGAACAAGTGAAGCCACATCTTCCAAAGCCACTTCACTTTTAGCTTTGATGAAGCTGCAATAGCAAATCAAACGATTTCTAAGTCACAGTCCAAACGAATAAATAAGAGAGAACAAATGAGTGTGGTAAGGATAACATAACAAAGGCAGGGCGAGAGTAACCGACAGGTCAAGAACGGAAATCCATTTGAGGGTGGAGAAGACAGAATCAGGATCACCGGGATCGAAAGAGGACTGGAGAGAGCTGATAACTGAAGCGAATGACTCCTTTTCTCTCTTCGTCTCCTCCGCTACTGCGGGTGGTAGCCATGCATTATAGAGGTGCATTTTTTGTTCCTTGCAATCAAATTCAGTTTCCTTCTTCTAATTTCAAAACACAGACACCAATTGGGAAAAAAAATATAGAAAGAATTCCACTCTCTCTTTCTCTCTCAAATATAACAACTATCTGTGGACTATGGGTGTACATATATATATACACACACATAGACAGAGCATACGAAATTGGGCAGCCTGAATTTGCTCCTCTCTTTTTTTCTCTTTTATTAGTGTTGAATACGCGTATTAGTTTCTTTTCTTTTCAAGCAAGCCAGGAGAAAATTATAGGAATCAGAGAACGGCACAACAGACAATTAAAAACTACCTGGCACTGCCCACCTGTGAGGTGCTTTTATTTTCTCAATGTCATTTGATTTGATGCAATCTTTTGTTTCTTTTATCTCAAATTTTTTAGAATAATTATTTTGAAATTAAAAATATAAAACAACCTAATTTTTTTAAATTCAGTCAAGACAATCTTAAATAAGACGATATTATTTTATTTAAAATAATTAAATTTTAAATTAATTTATATCTAGATTTGATCGTAATTTTTTTCGCTAATTATGAATTTCTTTATATATCAGAGCTATTTATTTTACTTTTAAAATATAAATTTTATTTCAAGTAAATGAGATGGATACATAAAAAAATGGGAGATGATTGATCATGTAAATTTAGTAAAAAAATCTATTTATTTGATTTTTATTTTTATTTTTGGTGTTGAATTTTTTGTTTTCCAAATTTATAAAAACCATTAAAAATAGTTTTATTTTCTGTCTTTGTTTTTTAATAATTTGATTTATTATCGATTAAATATGCAATATTTAATATATTAATTATTAATAACTACTATGAATATTTAATAAATTAAAATTATAAATAAATTTATTTTATTTAATAATTTATTTATTTTGTAATTAATTTAAATTACTAGTTATTGATAAATTAAACTAAGTTTAAAATATCTTTAAAATATATAAATTTCAAATAAAATTTTTAAAAATATATTTAAAATAAATATTAAATTATAAATAAATTTTGATTTTAAACTAAAATAAAATAAATTTATTGATAATATTATATAAGAGATTAAAATAAATTTAATTAATTAAAAATAATCTATCTTTAAGTTTTATTAAATATATAGATATCATCAATAATAAAAATTTAACTAAATTGTCTTTAAAAAAATTAATTTTAATTAAAAATAGAAACTAAAACTAAAAACTACTAAAATATATATACAGTTACATCGAATGTGCAGTAATTTGCCACCTGTTGAAGTTGAAAGACAACAAAAGTAGGACACCTGGGAAGTAAGCCCTAAGCAGAAGGCATGACTTCATGTGCCAATTCTGACTTTGTTTGTTTCGAATGGAAAACTTGGTGGAGGGGTAAGAAAGTTGAACTATTTCATACGTAAACATCCAAATCTACTCAGCATCCCACAATCAACATTCCCCTCATAAATAGTTTCACCACTAATGTTTTTTACAATTGTAGAAAAATGGTAAATATTACGAATAAACACTTTGTTTTTTTTTATTTTTCAACTTAAGTTTTAGTGTTTTAAATTTAAATTTATATTTAAAAAAAGATATTATAATACGTTAGAAATTTATGTTAGAGTGTCTCGTATTGACTAAACATGAAAATGTTAAAGAATT
>JANKOD010000005.1:16944898-16957251 GCA_026284645.1 Erythroxylum acuminatum | reverse complement strand
TGTTTGTATTTGAAAGAAAAACAGAAACAAAAAAACCGAAAACGGAAACCGAAAACTACAACAGAAAAACAGAAGTAAAACCAAACGGCCCCTTAGTGATTTCACATCTTTAGTTTATTTTTTTTCAAAAAAAATACATGTTTAGTTGTTAATGCTAATCTAATTATATTCTTATTATTGATGATAATTAAATATTAGATAAAACTTAAAAATAAAAATTTTAAATCTCTTATACAAGATTAACAAATTATCAATAAAAATTATTTAATCTTATTAAAATAAATAATTTAGAATTTATTTTAAATATATTTTAATTATTAAATTAAAATTTGGTTAAAATTTATACATTCTAAAGATATTTTAAATTTAATTATATTTAATAATAATTATTAATTTAAGTACATTAAATTATTGAAAATTTTAATTAATAATTAAATAGATAATATTAAATTAATCATAATTCTTATTAGTAATTAATATGTTAAATAAAGTGGAAGCCGGTGATAACGGTACTGGTGTGATTTGTACGGCAGGTCTGGTCCTCCCAGAAGCCAAGTTCATCCTCTCTGGATTCTAAACAGCAAGATGCAACTGGAGCTTCGTCAAGACTTTTTGGATTTTGTTTAAACTCAAGTATGCATAGTGCAATTTCTATACCTATAACAAAATATATAAATATAAATACTCTGATTTACTCCTTATAGCTGCAGATATCCAATCGTTACATGTCATACAAGCTGTGGCAGTGTGACAGAGATAAAAAGTCCCCAGCTAGATCGTTCGTGCTTCCTTAGAAACTAGGGTCTTGTATGCATTGCAGCATACAGGTCCGACAATCTCTTGTGATCCAGTTAAATTTCCAACGACAGAAAATGCAATGCATACAGGTCCGACAATCTCTTGTGATCCAGTTAAATTTCCAACGACAGAAAATGCTGCAAGTTGCTTCGGGGTATGGCAGCTCTAAGTGCAAATTCATTTTAAGTGGGTTCCAAAGAGTTTAAGTGCGCCACAGCAACCTTTGAGCCAGTTAATGCATCTAAATATTTTGACAGCGTAGTTTGTCATCAACGTAGATTCCGTACTAGTATCAAATTAGCAACACATCTTGTGTGCTCTCTCGTGTTTCAACCATGCAATCAATAAATCTCCAGTTCCATCAAAAGTTCCAACTTTCACGACCATTTATCATTAGCACAGAAATAAAGGTGGAAAGAAGTGAAAATGTGCATGGAATGACAGTGACTTAATAATCACTGTTGCACCAAAAAATCCAGCTGAAACCAGAGCTTCAGCTCCATTTAGGCACTGTCAAAGCCAAATATTCGGAAGACACCTGAAACCAGAGACAAAAGGAGAACAACGGGTCATTTTCCAGCCTGATCTTAATCGTCAGACATTCAATCAAGTTAGTCCAAGTTAAACCTTCATCAGCCTGGTATTTGTTCTTGTCATCCCCTGCATACGCAAGCAAATTGTATTTTGGATTCCACTCAACACTATTCATAGCTGCTCTGCATGGTATTTGGTGCAATGTGCGCCCGGTATGAACATTAGACTGTTTTAAAGCAGAAATTGTAAATCATTTATTTTTAAGCGGCCAAAAAATATTTCCTTACATTCAAGAGCTTCTATTAAAATTATTATATAGTAAACATACAATGTCTATGAACAAGTCTTCACTGGCAGAAGCAATATAATCTCCTGTGTGGTTGAAACTTATTGTCCTCACAGGCCATCTATGTAGAATACACAAACATCACGTCAAACAGATTAGCTCAAAAGACTTTCATGTAAAGAGCCTCATTTACACTCAATCACAAAGAAGTTAATAAAATAACAGGGAAGGCGAACCCCTGAATATGCTAATAAAAGCAACAATCACTTGTCAATTCTAGAGAAGAGGCATGGTACTTACTCAAGTTTGGTAAATGTCCTCACACATAGCATCTCTGATATATCCCAAAGGCTAACCAAGGAATCAGCACTTCCAACAGCAAAATATCTGCCCAAGGAGGAACACACTTAATAAAGAGTTGAACAATTTACCTATACGTTTATTGGCATTTGAAAGTACAAGAAACTGATAATCCAAGTCGCAAAGAAAGTCGCTCTAACAAGTATATTGCCCATAAGAAATTAAATCTCACTTTCCCTTGGGATCAATGGCAATGCAATAACAACCGGCAGTGTGCGCCATTACTGTATCAAGTGGTTGAAGAGATGGATATGAAAGCACTTCAACAGTACCTAAACAAGTGGAAAACAAATTATGTACAAAGATACAAGCCGGGTCTTTAACCAATGCGAAAAATAAGGAACCATTTTGCAGCATTCATATAAGCATTTCCACTCGAGTAAATTATTCTCACCATTCCCAGTAGTCAAAAGGAACATCTCTCCTGTCATGTTCCAAGCAATCTCATTTACCTGGCAAAAGAAGAAAAGTTACAGAAATTCACTTTTTATATTATAGATGAATTACCGTTAAAAAGAAGTAAGTTACGCTTTTTAATATGATCAATTCTAGTTTTGTTTAGTTTTGCAAATACAAATCCTTCTTTATAAGGAAGTATTGGAAGTCGAATTTCAAAGCATTCGATGGTAAGTTTATCCACTCAAATCTCACAATTAATAAAGCCTTAGTAGTTATGTCTCTCTAAAATCCAAAGTCTGGATGTGAGTTTTACCTCATAATTGAACTTGCGCCTATGAATTGGCTTGAACTTTCGAACATCAAGTATTGTTAGTTCATCATCCTACCATAAATACACAAAAGACAAATATGAATTTGTGAGATTACAAATGGCCAATGAACCAACAGTTGAGTAAATCCAGAAGGTTAATTTACAGCTATATATTAACTATTCCCATATAAACAGCAATAGAAGTCAATACCCTATTGCCAACAGCTATATGAGTTCCATCAGGTCTGTAAGTTATATTTATATTCTCCCCACTTAGGTCTGCCTGCTGAGAGCATTTTCCACCTGCATAGCATAGAAATTATATGATTTACTAATCCTTTGATCAACAGTCATCAACACATTGGATAAATTCATCAAATTTTAGTCTGTCAGACAAAAAGTTCAAATTATCATAAACTAGATTCCTACTATGAGAACAGGTAAAAGTCTAGTATAAGGCATTTTTTGGTTTATTTTGCTTTCTATTTTTTTTGGTTGATCAAAGATGTTTATGCAATGGAATAGTTCTTACTACGAGCATCCCACAAACGAACTGTTTTGTCACCCGATGCTGTTGCAATCAGCTCGGCATGTTTGGGGTCCCAACACAGCTGATCCACACTGTCAGTGTGCCCTTTCAATTCTATTTCTTTGGTTTTACCCTACAACAAGAATGTCTATAAAGTATAATAGGATTTCCACAAAGGAAAAAAGATAGGTATATATAGTCAAACACAAAATTCAGATCTCATAACAAATGAGCTTGCGCAAAGGAGGTGAAAGTAAACAATTGTGAGTGCCTTTCTGCAATGAGGAAGGGAATAATGACAATTACATCCTTTTGACTACACAGTTACTGTAGAAATTTCATGTACGAGTAGTACTGAAAGAGAAAGAACTATCTTGCTATTAACAGATTTTGATCTGATAGCCGGGGGGAATGAGAATAGAACAGGCAGCGTGAGAAGTTGAAGTTATAAAGGCTTTCAATTAACTCAGAGAAATTTAAAATGAAAGTTAAAGAATCAACAAACCCATGGGTTGAGGCACAGCAGTCTCGAGCTACTCGAGAGGCCTACAAGCAAAATGTTTGTGAGGCTGACTATGAAGCTCTCAATGCACAACAAAGATATTCGCAAATTACCACTTAAATTGCAGGGTTAGTGTGTCCATCAACAAAGAGAATCAAAAGGGTCAACAAGTGGGAGATTATTGAGTAGAAAGGGGAAGAGAAAAACTAAGAATCATAGTAGATAAACCAGGTACAATGAAAGGACTAAACACGAAATGAAAGAATGTTTACATGGGCATGAGGTTCAATGTGCCAAACACGAGCAGTCTGATCAACAGAACCAGAAGCGAGCTTGGTACCGGTGCAATTCCAAGCCACCGAATGTACCTAATCAACGACTCCAAACAAAAAACAAGCAACAATTTGAGATTTTGGAAGCACAAAAAGAAAATGAAAATGAATAAAAAGGACCTTCTTTTTGTGGCCTTGGTACTCTCTACTGTGAAGATTCTTGAAGGGTATTGCTTCCTCCATCCAATACAATTCAACCAAACTAAAACAGCTCTGGCGACGGCGCGATCCAACCTCGGACGGTAAGACAGACGACAAGAAAATCCCAGTAAATTTTGCTTTCTAGGGGTTTGCTTGCTTGCTTAATCGACATAATGGAGTTACCCAATTACTCCTAAACCAGGTTATCTATCGGCGGACCCAGTGACTAATCCCTTCGCTGGTTTGTAGGCACCTCACAAGATGGGACAGCTGGCCCAAGAATTTAAGGCTGCTCCGTACCCAAAGCCAAGTATCAAACCCCTGACCTTTAGTTAAGGATGGATGAGTCCCTTCCACTCAACCACACCCCTTGGGTTCAATTACTCCATATTATAATTAATAATAATAAACACTATTGAATTAATAAAATACGGATTTAATTAATAAGGGGGCAATTGTAATTTGATGTAATATTGTATGCGTGTATATATATATAAAGATATCCACCGACGATTTACAGAGAGAGAGAGAGAGTGAGATGGTCTGGTCGGGATCGACCCACCACTCCAGCCACAACCACAACCACAGGCACAGACGCCATCACTTCTCCACTAACACACGAAACGAGACCCCCTCCCTTTTTTTCTTATTCTAACAGTGAGCGAGTGAGTGAGTGGTTATAACACTTCAATATTTACTGCTATTGCTCTTCCTTTTAGATTTTTTGTTTCATGTTATCCGATTGTGATCATTTAGCTGATTTCTACAATTTGATTGCTCCCAATATGTCTGCTTCCGGCGGCGCCACTGCCGCAGCCGCCGCCGCAGCCCGCTTCTTCCCATACTCTCCGTCTCATTCTGCCCCTCACTCTCCTCATCTCTCTGGTCTCCGTTCCTCCTCCTCCTCCTCCGTTCTTGTCGTCGAGCAGGAAAAGTAAGTACTTTTTTTATCTGCTGGGATCTAGTGCTTCTTTTTTTCCAATCTTGTTTAATTTAATCAGACTTCCCCTTTTTGGTGATCTTTATCTTTTCTTTTGTGCACTTTTACTAGATTCTTCACTTGATTTCGCCTCCTCCACCTTCTCCTCTTCTTCCACTTCTATGTATTAGATCAGTTTTATTTTTCTCCCCATTACTTGTTTCGGTTTCTTATATCATCAGATCAGCTGTTGATCAAGTTATATTCTTGCGATTGCTTTTATTCTTTGATTCATTCAACTATTCTCTCTTGCTTTGAATTCCTTTTCTTGGAGATCTGTTACTGTTTTCAGTCCTCTCACTTGTTTTCCACACCCTACAAATGATCTAGCTGAATCTATTAATCCCCTCGTTGATTGCTTAATTGATTTTAACTTTTTTACTTCACATTTCAAGTTGTTTTTAGTGTTGATACGGAGATTGTTATGAGCCTCAATTTAAATATATTCGTTCATGTTTTTGCTTTGTCTCCCCAGACAATCAATCTCTTTAAGCATACTATTCGTTTGTAGTTTATCACATGGAGGTAGATGCCTTCGTGGACACCTCCTACAGTTGCATTTCCGTTGACTCAATCATCTCTTCTCTTGCAGATATCTGGCAGAGTTACTAGCAGAGCGCAATAATCTCAATCCCTTTATGCCTGTGCTTCCTCATACTTATCGCTTGCTGAGCCAAGGTGTGTTTTCTGATTTCTTTTGTGTAGATCAGCTACACAATTGAGCTCCGTAATAGTTTACTTTTGCATCTCCATTATAACTTGGCGGCAATAAATTGAAACAAAATGTTCATATCAACGACCTCTACAATTGGGTGCCTTTCCTCTATGTAACTATATTTGGTAGTTTGAATCATTTTTCAAATACTTCATGATCGTGGTCAACTTCTTAACACAAAGGCATGTGGAAATCCATGTAAATTAGAAAGTAATGTTTTCTTATTCACCCCTTTGACGGCCAATAATTTTTTTTATACTGTCTTATGAATGGCAACAAGATTAGTTCAATACATTAAACAACCATCAAAGATCATATCTGTTTCCATCAGTAAATCATCATAACAAGTGAAAGAATGAAACTTCATCTCAAAGTTTCATCTTTTTGTTATACATGTTAGGTTAATAACAAGTGGATGCAGCATGCATTTTCTGTTACTACATTATTACACATTTGATAACTTTTTTACTAGCACTTGTCCATTCATTGTATGCTTTCTTTGTGGTAACTTTGTTACTAGCACTTGTACATTCATTGTATGCTTTCTTTGTGATGACTTTGTCACTAGCACTTGTACATTAATTGTATGCTTTCTTTTTGTTAACTTTGTTACTAGCACTTGTAAATTCATTTATGCTTTCTTTGTTTGTCTTTTGCTTGCGGATTTATACATAAATCTGTGTAACACACTTGTTTAGTAGTAAATGGTACTGTTTTGTGAGGTTGGATAAATCTTTTCATTTCTTGCTAAATTGGATGGCCATGAGTTGTGATCACTTTTGTGGCTAATGAAAGTGAAGTTGAAATTTATCCTTTAGATCATATGTCCTATCAAACTCACAAAATTATTGTGGGGCTAAAAAAAACAGATATAATGTGTTGGAAGAACATCAGCGCTTATTTGTTAATACGTAGTAACTATTCTTTCACCAGCTGTATTTGCTTTTATTCCGTGATTGTAGTCATAGTTACTATTCATTATTGCTAATCTAACCCCTTCTAGTTAACAAATGTGTTCTGGGTATTTGTGAGTTGGTTCATATAGACATTGAAGATGTGAAGTAGACTTCAATTTGATTCTTTTAATGCCACATGCTTCTAACCTTTCCTGCATCTCCCTCCTAAATGGAGTGCTAGTCAGACAGCCTAGGAATAATTGACTTCAGGTGCGCATTGGATCGACAAATATCTCTCAGGAGAGTTATGATGCATATTTTGAAAGATAGTATTAATGGGATTTTTAGATTTGAAAGGACATCTAAATTGAAAAATATGGGATCTGAGCAAGATCTAGAAGAGGTGGAATATGCTTATTTCTGGTGAAAACCTAATGGACATTATGCATTATGCTAGGGATTTCTGCGTTTTGGTTAAGTTTTGTAATACTCCCATATTGCATTTGGTAGGTCTTACAAGTTTTAGAGCACGCAAATGATTATTGACAGATACAAAGAGAAAATTAGTTGTATTTGAACTTGGAGTTACTTTTGTATCACGCATATAAGATTCAGATATGTTTGAAATATTTTTCTGTCAGTGCACCAATGACCATGTACTATGTTTTTATGGATGTTTTCAACAACTGAGGAGTTTAGCTTTTTTTATTTTCTTATGTTTTTCATAGGTCATCATTTGTACTTACTTTTTAGCTTATATTAGGTACAAAAATGTACATTCTAAGATGTTATTATATCAATGAAGTGCGTCTACGTAAGAAGTTTTTATCTTCGATTTTCATATGAAATCCAAAACTATTGTCAACTATTGTCTTTTTCTATTAACATCCTTTTTAGATTCTGAACTTTTTGTCTTTGTCAGTTAATATACAATGTTATTAGACTACGTCTTCTTGGCAACTTGGATTATCCTCCGTGAGACAGCAATGTCAAGAATCAGTTAGCAGCGATCTACATTATAAATTTGTTTGTGCTCATGATAGTGTAGGACAGAAACATGATCCTTAATTTTTCATCTTTGACCAAGTTCTTCTGAAAGTTTAAATATTTGTTTTGAGCTAGCATCAAGTTTTGACCTAACTCGGTTAACATCAATGTTATCTGTCCATTTTATGGTAACTGCTAACTAATTTGTTAACTACTGCTAACTGGTACATCTTGTCTTGAAAATTGACATTTTTGGAGCAGAAATATTGCGTGTAACTACACTGTTGGCGAATGCGTCAGTTTTAGGTCAAAGTGGGCTTGAACATGCTAGCCCTCTGCCCTCAGGAGGAGTATTTACAAATGGAGGAGCCGATTCAAATGGATGGGCATCACGTTTTCAATCAGAAGTACGGATACTAACTATTAACATAACCTTCTTTTGTCAATCTAATTTTACTACTTTCTAGAAGTATTTCTGACTACATCCTTTCATATTATGCTGTTAAGTTTGTAGTTTGAATTTCAGAGATTGTCATCAACAGCTGGTATGAGTTTGAGGCTAACATCATTTAACTGCCAAAAGCTTAACTACATTGGCATTTATTTCCAGAACTCTCTTTCATTAAATGCTTCCCCATTCCTTGTTTCCTTCATTCTGGAGATGGAAACACGTGACTATTGGAGAAAAGTAACATGGGCTTCCGTACAGAAATGAAGACACATGGATTACTTAGGGCCTTCTGATATGACACTGTAATTACTGTTTTGCAGGATGCTGACACGATAAATATCGACCTTAAGGCTGTAAACTTAGGAGTGCCAGGAAATTTGAAGTTTTGTGCTTTTTTCTCAAGTACTACCCTTCATTTTATCGATCAATCATTACTCAGTTGGATGTGTTATCTAAAACAAACAAGTCTGTTGAGCTTGCTAAACTAACGTTGACTTCATATTAACATAGTCTGCTATCAACCTTGGATTAAGGATTAGAGAATCTGCTATCAACCTTGGATTTAGGGTTAGATTCTTATGTACTATTCATGATTGCTGTTGTACTTGAATATTGATTTGTACTTTCTTGTATTTTGTTTGGTGCCCAGTGCACTTTGGCCTTTCTGTTTTACTTGCTCTGTTCCTGTCATAATGATTTAAAAATGGACTGTTGTGCTTCAAGGAAGCCCTGGAATTTTCCAGGAACTCTCTTAAGCTTTTTGTGAGGGCTAATGGCTATTTGTTCTCATATGAAAAGCTGGAGAATATTTGTATGATTTGTGATTTTCAGCTCAGTTGCTACTATGCTGCGCAGATGTCAGGTTTAATACAGCCCACATCAGCACAAAACTGGCTCACTTCCCAAGGTGGCTCGTCTGGACTTATTGTTAAGAGGACCATCAGAGTAGACATTCCTGTAGACAAATATCCCAGTGTACAGATCATCTTTCTAGATCCATACACCTCTGTAGATTTTACCAATCTTACTCTAATCTGACATCAGTCTCTTACCACAGTACAACTTTGTTGGGCGCCTGCTTGGCCCTAGGGGAAACTCTCTTAAGCGGGTGGAAGCAAGTACTGAGTGTCGTGTTCTAATTAGAGGTCGTGGAAGCATCAAGGATTTATCTAGGGTGAGAACCGTTTATCTTCCCTCGGTGTTGCTTATGTGATTAGTTTATTTATTTAGATCAGATTTGATTGTGAAAGAATTTGGAACTAACTTGAAAGATTTCTATTTCAAAGAACTGGCATTTGAATGCTTGTTTGAGATTGATTTGGTTATCAATTTCTACAAGTTCAAAAACCATACTCTGTATATTTCTGCTGAAGATAATGACACCTTCTTAATTTATTGAAGGAAGAAATGATGAGGGGTAAACCAGGGTATGAGCATCTAAATGAGCCTCTGCATATCCTAGTTGAGGCTGAATTGCCAGTTGAAATAGTGGATGCTAGATTAATGCAAGCCCGAGAGATACTTGAAGATTTACTGAGGCCCATGGTAACCTACTTTTGCATTCTTGCTTGGATCTAGCATGATTAATGTCTTTTATAACAAAACAATGACAAGTGGGTATCATGTTAGGATGAGTCTCAGGATTTCTATAAGAAGCAGCAACTAAGGGAGTTAGCTATTCTCAATGGTACGCTTCGCGAGGAAGGTTCTCCAATGTCGGGCTCTCTCTCCCCTTTCCACAACAGCCTAGGTATGAAGAGGGCCAAGACTAGGGGGTGATGTATTCAGATTCCTAGTGGGCGTTTGGAGCTTGTTCTATCCATTTGAGGTTACATGCAACAGTTGTTGCTATGTCAGCCAATGCCTCCAACTGTCATCGGGGCACTGGCACTATTTTTGTGCCAGTTATGACTTGGTTTCCGTATGATGTGTGTTTATTATCTTTTATAATGAAGCGTAATGAGAGTATCCCATAGTAAGGGAACAGTTGAGCTGGGGACGGGGGTTGTTTTCATTTGTATGTTGATTAAGGCAGATTGAACTCCAAGAATGCCACTCTGTTAAAATAGGGTTTACTATAAGCTTGGATTACAGTTTTGATGATTGGTAGGGATAGTGTGAGAAGAGTATGGTTTGCTTGTATAAACATAGAAACAACTAGCCTAATGCAGTGCTAATCTGCGGTGGTGTGTTGTACTATTTGAGTGTACATGATACTTTGTACGTCTTTTTTGCAAGGCATTTTTTGTCAGGGTACAGTAGAATAAATTTCCGGACTCTAATTCTTTTTAAGTTGATGAATGTATTTGTTAGTTTGCAAGTGACTATTGGTCGCAGAATCGAACTTAGAATCCAAGAGGAAAGCATCTATGATTGTCACTTTTGTCGACAGATGAAGTTGAGGAAGCCTTTGTGGAGAATGTAATCTACATGGGGAAGTGCATGTTCCTTCTGTCACGGATAGTTTATAATTATTGGTCGTCCATAGCTTGAGGTGACGATCGTGAGTACACGTCGATGTCAATGAAGTCTTTAACCATTAATTGATTTACTTGAAAGATTTGGATCATACCAGTTAATGATTTGACTTGTTTCTAGTTCTACAAACACTCAACAAGAGAAAGATTGAAGATTGTTTAAAGCTAAATCTCAACAAGAAAAAGGTTACCACGAAGGGTGGTGTCCGGTTGCTTTCCCAAAGACACCCATTTTTAGTTCACTTCCAGAAGTTCATAGATAGGATAGCTTTTCAAACGAGTTCTCATGGATGGGGCAGTAAACACTTCGTGCCCATGATTTACCCATGACATCAGTTTGTGCCTGTTGTATGATTAGGCAACTTCCATCCTTTAACAAGGAACAAACCCTCCTCACTCACATTTTCATGTAGAAGGCAACACACAAAGCAATATACAACAGCTCACATAAATATCAAGTGTTACATCTTATTGAAATTTCATTATTTACAGAACAAATTCAACAAGAAAGTTTTCTACTCCTACATGTTACCATCTATTGTTCGTTATTAAATAAGTAAAAACCAGGGGCGTGCCCAGAAATTTGATTACATGAAGTCCACCTTCAAACATCATAACCTATTAGTAGGCAGCAGGAGGCCGTATTGGTTCAGACCTCTTCCTTCTCTTCCTCATCCTCAGCATCATCAATTCCAACCCAACAAGTGAAGGCAAACAAAAATTCCTTGAAGTTCACCAATCCATTTTTATCCCAGTCCATTTCTTCTGCAACAGAAAAGCAAGGCAGACTTAAGGTTCTGTCATGACATGTCTCCTGACACAAAAGTCTAGGCCTCAAACATAAACAAGGTCGTTTACATCTAAATCTCATGCTCATCAAGGACCATATCATAACACATGAAAGCAAACAGATCAAAGAGAGTGGTCGGTAAAGAGATAAATGTACCATTTATATACGTATAAGCAGAACAGAAAATTTTGCATATACATAAATACAGGCAGTACTGCACATATTTGAAGAAAGAAAGAGTGAGTGTGGGAGAGTTAACCAAATCTTTTCAAAGCAATCCGTCCCGAGGAACGTTCTCCTGATTCATTGATCGCCTGAACCATCTCATTCTTGCTGACATAACCATCCTTGTTCTTGTCCAAGAATATAAATGCATCAACAAGAGTTTGAAAGGTGGTCTCCAAATTTCGTGATTTCTAGCATTGTCATGGAACACAAATATAGCAGAAACGAAAAATAAATAAAATAATTCAGGAAAGGGAAGATGATGATCCCCCAATCTGTGCACCTAGAAGAATCACTTATGCAGAGATAAAAAAATCTCAACTCTTGTTGACAGGTTTAGGCATTCTATGTCATTGCAAATACAGTATGCGACAAATCCAGAAATCTAAAAGAAAATTCCAGAGCACAGAATGATTAATGTTACTAGGTCCCTTCAAATATGAAGTCTCTTATTCTGGAAAAAAAAGAGGTGGAACAACCTGACATATTGACCTAAAAACATGAGAACCATCAACTCAAAGGTCAACATATGCTACCAAAAAGAACCTCCTTTTTTATAGAAGTGTTACCTGCCAATCATAGTTTAACAACCTGTTTTACATGGCCAGTAAAAGCAATAAGGGTAGCTCAAAAGCATAAATG
>JANKOD010000005.1:16906300-16927056 GCA_026284645.1 Erythroxylum acuminatum | reverse complement strand
TCGAACAGTAACCGAACTGCTAAACCTCATGACTTTTCACTCCCATGTCCTTTATATCCATGGAAAGATAATAACACGTTCTACGATTTTCATGATGACTCTCAGAACAACTTTTCACTTTAAGAGGGGCAAAATGTCGCTCGACCACATCATTTTTTTTCAATCGATCGGGCCTAATAAGTCACCACTGATCCCTCCTTTAACAAATCACGAATTGGGGTCCAACCTATGCCCGGAAGTCATCATAAACGCCCACGTGACATTGTCATCAATTTCTATTAGCGCTCACATGTACCAAGATTTCGGGTCTTAACCCTTTAATTCAGGGGCGGGATGTTACAGAAGTCATACGCCACATTTGCACCAATAAGGACCTGTTCAAGGAGTTGAATGATACTGTTGATGGTGAATTTGTATACATGGGTAACTCCAGCAAAGTTCCTGTCTAAGGAGTTAGCAAAGTCACTCTCAAACTCACTTATGGAAAAGTGTTGGCATTAGAAAATGTTTTATTTGTTCTTGATGTACGTAGAAACTTGATTTCTGGTGCATTGCTTAACAAAGCCGGTGTTAAACTGACATTTAATTCTGATAAGCTAGTTCTGACTAAGGATAGGAACTTTGTTGAAAAAGGGTTTTGTAATGGGGGCTTATTTGTACTTAACATTGAAATGAATGCATCTACTTCTTTTTCTTATATTGTTGAGTCTTTAGACTTATGACACTCTAGACTTGGGCATGTGAATGTGAGGTCAATTAAAAGGATGCAAAGCTTATACTTGTTACCTAACCAGATCACTAATGAAATGAAAAAATGTCAAATTTTTGTTGACATTAAATACTCTAAGAAACCTTTCATGTGAATGTGAGGTCAATTAAAAGGATGCAAAGCTTATGGGTAAAGGAGACATGAGATATTATATTACCTTTGTGGATGATTGTTCTAGATTTACTTATTGAAAAATAAAAGTGAAGCAGAGGAAATGTTTATGAAATACAAAGCGAACCTTGAAAACCAATCAAAAAGGAAAATTAAGAGATTAAGGTATGATCGAGGTGGTGAGTGTAGTACTGATTTCCTTGCTGATTATTGTGCAAAAGTTGAGATTATTCATGAGCTTTCAGCCCTTTGTATACCTAAACAAAATGAAATAGCCGAGAGGAAAAACCAAACACTTAAGGATATGATGAATGCAATGTTGATTTCCTCCATTTTACCTGATTTTATATGGAGGGAAGCTATTCTTTCAACTTGTTATGTTCTAAACAGAGTCACTCATAAGAAACTAGATCAAACCCTTTATAAAATTTGGAAAGGTTATCCACCTAACTTGCGTTTTTTGAAAGGGTGAGGGTGTCATGCTAAGTTTGCTCTACCTGAACGTAAAAGGAAGAAAATTGGGGCTAAGATCGTTGATTCAATTTTTGTGGGATACACCTCTAATAGTGCTGCCTATAGATTTATGGTTAAAGAAGAGGGATCTAACACTTATGGACCAGTTATAGAGTTAAGAGATACAATGTTCTTTGAGGATATATTTCTTATGAAAGTGAGTGTGCAAGTTCCTAGAGAATTTGTCCCTAGTTCTTCTACCAATGATGACATAGAGGAAGAGGAAATTGTTGAACTAAGGAAGAGCAAAAGAGCTAGAGTACCCATTAGTTTTGGTTTTGACTTTATTACTTCCTTTGTGGTGACACAACTTGAGGAGATAGATGATGTTTTTATGGTGACTTATATTATTGAAGAAGATCCTAAAAATTATGAGGAAGCAATGAGATCTGTGGATGCTACGTTTTGAAAGGAAGTCATAGATAGTGAGTTAGAGTTAATCGTGATTAATAAAACTTGAGTTTTAGTTGATCTATCTCTAGGGTGCAAGCCTTTGGAATATAAGTAGATTTTCAAAAAAAAATTGAGACCTGAAGGAATCATTGAAAGGTTCAAGGCAAGACGTGATTAAAGGCTTTAAATAAAAAGAATGATTGGACTTTTTTGGCACTTACTCTCATGTTACTAAAATTGCATCCATAAGGATGTTATTTTCTACTGCCTCAGTATTTAAACTTCATTTGCACCAAATGGATGTTAAAACAACTTTCTTGAATGGTGATCTAGATGAGGAAATTTGTATGGTCCAGCCGAAGGGATTTAGAGTGCCTGGTCAAGAGCAAAAGGTGTGTAAGTTGGTTAAGTCTTTGTATGGACTTAAACAAGCTCCCAAATAATGGCATGAGAATTTTGAAAGTGAGATTTTAAAACATGGTTTCACCTCTTGTGATGCTGATTCTTGTATTTATATCATATGCCAATAATTATGTGATCATAACTCTTTATGTAGATAATATGCTTATTTTTTGTACTAGCTTATCTGTCATTGATACCACTAAGAGTTTGTTAAAGTCTTCTTTTGATATGAAAGATATTAGACCTGTAGACTTTATTTTGGGAATCAAAGTTGATAGGACTGACTCTGGTTTTAGGTTGAATCAAACTCATTATGTTGAGAAAATTTTGAAGAATGGATATTATGATATTGATCCAGTCAAGAATCCCTATGACGCTAGTGTTGCTTTAAAGACAAATCTTGGTGGCAATGTAAACCAAGTTGTATATGCTAAAATTCTTGGTAGTGTGATGTTCTTGATGAACTATTTTCGTCCTGATATTGCATACTACGTGAGTAGATTTAGTAGGTATACTTATAATCCTAGTCAAGAGCATTGGAATGCATTGATTCGTTGAACTATTTTCGTCCTGATATAGCATACTACGTGAGTAGACTTAGTAGGTATACTCATAATCCTAGTCAAGAGCATTGGAATGCATTGATTCGTTTGCTGAGATATTTGAAAGATACTATGCATTATGGATTATCTTTTGGTGGTCATCCTCCTGTATTGGAGGGGTATTCTTATGCTAACTGGGTTATAGAGAGTGATGATATACACCCTACCAGTGATTATGTTTTTACCTTGGCAAGAGTTGCAGTGACTTAGAAATCATCCAAGCAAACATGTATTGCGAGATCAACAATAGAGGCTGAGTTTATAGCTTTGGAGTTGGCAGGATAGGAAGCTGAGTGACTAAGCAATATCTTAGCAAATATCCCACTTTGGAAAAAACCAATTCCTTTTGTGTTCCTTCATTGTGATTCGTAGGCTGCCATTCATGTTACCAAGAATAAGGTATATAATGGCAAAAGTAGACATATCAGATTGAGACATAAAATTGTTTTGTACTTTAATTAGATATGGTGTAATTTGTCTAGACTATGTCAAGTTATAGAGAAACTTAGAGGATCCGTTTACAAAAGCTTTGTATAGGGAACTAATTTTAGAGCATGCTAAAGGGATGAGGTTGAGCCCAATTGTGTAGTAATCTCGTGATGGACACCCGTCTTAAAAAACCAAGTACAATGAGTCAAACTAGGTTATGTGGTGACTATTTACTTGTATATTGTTTGTATAATAATACTGATATACATTCAGTTATTGCATTACGTCCCTTAGCATAATTTTACTGCATTTGATGAGGTTAGATTGTTTAATCTTTAATGAGTTCCATAGCCCAAGATTGGGTGGTGTGAGTAGTACAAACTTGATGAACTCACTTATGTGATTGTAGGGGGCTAGCCACCCTCCTATGAGAATTTTTGGGCAATCTCTCTAGAGCGATCATGAGACCAAGGCATGTTGAGGCTGTTTATTTCTCTAGCAGGTTCTGTAACTAATTTTCTTGGATACCAAGTTCAAGACTTAGTTCACCTAGTTGTTGGTCCATCTTTCGCTTAAACTGTGACAGTTTGTTTCTCATGTTTTGGACCAAATGTGGGATTGTTAGTATTGATTGTTCCAAAATGTCCCACTTTATTACACCTTAATGTCTTACATCTTTATTACACAAACGTCCAAAACGTCCCAACTTATTTTCATAACGCCTTACATTCGTGTGGTTCAATTGTCGTTGTTATTGTACCCCAACATTCTTATTTTTAGTATATATATATATATACAACCTATGCATTGCTTTACACCCACTTCTGCTTCTCAATATGTCGTACTTTCTTTCATTTTTCTCCGTACAACATTCAAGACCTCTTTACATATTGCAGTATAAAAGTTTATCAAGCATTGTCCATTATTGTTCTTTTTAAGGTTCATCAAATACAAGTCTTTATTTTTTGCTCTCAAAGACAGTTCCTACTTTGCCGTTTAGATTTTATCAAAGTTGATAGAGAAAGCATTAACTTTGAGGTCAGATTCCGTTGTCTCGCTAAACTTTAGAGAGAAATTTTTGACTTAGAACAGTAATTTTCAAGATAAGATACTTTGTATTAAGATAAGCTATTCCAATTTATTTTTTTCCCGCTAACAATTGGGGGGAGGGGGGCAGGGGCAAGGAGCAATAGGAATGTGGATGTTTACGCCAAATTCAGACAAAACAACGCCATGATATGCTAGTTGCATGCTATATCATCCAACACTAACTAGTCTAGTCGCCTTCTTTTCTCTTCCCTACCTGTATCCATCTATATATTATGTAATAAGACGGGGGACCATTTTTTAATATATAAACGTAATACAAGGCAGAAAAAAGATTAAAGATTGAGAGGGACAGTATTATATTGGTGATACAGACTCCTAACTCAAGCCATTTTTCCCCTTCATGCACCTAAATCCTCTATACGATTTTTTATGTAATATTTACGATTTTGTTGTCTCTTTCTTTGTGAAAGTGACTTCTCTACCGACGCTCATCCTTCCTCCTGTGCCTCATCTGTCTTTACTTGTTTGGCCCTCCTCGAGAGTTGTGTTATACTTAATTCCCTACCTAGCTATCTATATCCTTGCCCCACTTTTCCCTAGAAGTTCTTCCTCTTGGTGGTGGTTTCTCCATCTTCCTGGTTTTGCCCATTTTAAAATATTTGATTGAGAACAAGAAAACACGATTTGGACGGTAATATCGTGTTAGTTGTTTATCGTGTTAGTTGTTTATATGGTTGAACCACCTTGAGGATCAAAGGTGGTACGAATGTATGAATAGCCTAATGAGATTAGATGGATCGGTGATATGCAAAAAGAAGTAATTTATGAAAGTAATTAAAGATAATTAACATCAAGTACATGACAAGACTGTTTGAGGTTGCATGTTCCTACGCTATAACTATATATATAAGACATGGTAGCTTGTTTTTGATTTACATCTAATCTAGGAGCAGCAGCTGCGATAAGTAGGATGAGAAGAATTTGTGACGTGAAAAGCAAATCATGGTGGCATTATGAATACTAGTAATAAATGAGGAGAATGGACATGACTGTGTTGCATTTACTATCCTCTGTTCTGTTCTGTTAACTTCTGGTCTGTCTTCTTAATAAATGAAGTTTGTTTTGCTTTTGTTCTGTTGTGCTGTGTGACTCCTGCATCCATTTGCCGTTTCCACTTGGATGTATTTATAATTTGTCGACTGTGAAGTTAACCTTACATTCCTCCGGAAGCATTTTAAAAATAACAGATGGCAATCATCCACGGATGGGACAAAAGCTTGTGCCTTTTTTTACCGTCTCCCTTCCCAAGAGTCAAGAGAAGGGGAAGCTGGAAGAAGGTAAGTCAGACTCTCAAGTTAAAAACCATAATTAGGTAATCTACGAACCAACCACTGTAGTCTGTTAGGCTAACTAATTAACACTGTAAAATGTAAATCACAGTGGACGGGCATGCAGAGAGGTTGATAAGACCTCCCCAATTCTTCATGTTCGGTTCAGACAAAGGACAAATGCTTAGTGAGACACGCAGGTTGGATGCTCTAACTTACGAACGGTCTTAACCTCTACACCTCCTTGTAGGTATGTTTCTCTTTTCTTGGAAATCCAAATATCATTTAATAGATATTTGTGGAGTAAATGATAAAACAGAGTTTATTGTCTAAAAGGAATAATCTTTTTACAAAATTGAGATTATCTAATCGGACACGTAAGCACAAGTTGACAGCGTAAAAAGACCAATTCATTCTCTACGCTTCATCGCTGGAACCTTCAGCCGCTCCTTTGCACCTTTCTCATTTGCGTTGGAAAACACATACATACATATTGTACACAAGAAGACAGGGGCAGAGACAGAAAGAATCAGAGAATATGAATTTTTTAGACAGATAAAAAAAGATGAAAACTTGCTTTGGTACAGAGTGAGAAGAAGAGAAACACACACGCATTTGGCATTCAGATCTCTCTTCCCTTCTCCTTTTTCCTCTTGTCCTCAAATTAGCTACATTTCTCCGAAAATATAGAGTTTCTGCAACCTCGCTTGTAAGCAACTTCAACCAAGAATAGAGCCCTTTTCGATCATGTGATAATCCATCAACATCAAGTTTGCTGCTTTCCCTTTGGGTGAGTTTGAAGATCCGTACGTTTCCTGATTTTGTTTCTGGGTTTCAATTTGAGGAGCTCTTCCATAAATTTTGTAATCTAACGTATGATGCCGATGGTTTATTGCTCTACCTTGTAACGCTCTTTTGTTTTCAGTTCACAGAGAACTTCATTATTTTCTTTCCCTCTTTGTTTCTTTTCAGCCGGTAATAATTTTAAATGACATGGGTAGTGTGGTGGGGTTGTCACCTGGGGTGCATTTATTAGCTGAATAAATACAACAGAAGTTGTTCTTGGGACATCGATCCGTATGATTCCCTGTTCGATAAAGGACTGAACTTGGCTTGATGCAAACCTAGAAAAGAAGTGAACTTGACAACCGTTGGCAGAATTATAAGCCTTGTATTTCCCATAATCATCCAAGTTTTTGTCTTTAGTTCATTCAGATCCACGAGCTTCGTCAACGACTGCCTTTTACGTTCCTTGTTCCGCAGGTTTTATTCTTCATTAACCGTTTGTTAATTTCATCAGAGATTTTGCACATCTCTACTTTAATCACTTAGATGCAAAAGAGAGGATGTCTGAATGCTGAAGTTTTAAAAAGCCAAAAGAAAACTGTTTATTGCAGTATACGTCTCCCCAATGTATCTTTTCTCTTTCCGGTTTTCTAATTTACTAATCCTTCAAGTCACTAAAGAAAATAGTAATCTGTTGGTGTTTTCGGTACAATTCATTTAAGTCGCTAATTCCTAAATGGTAATGCTTCTCCTTTTGTATGTTAGCAGTGCTGATGACATTATCTTCGTTTTTTTGATAGTTCAGAGCAGCATTTATGCTTTCTCTTCTGTGAGGTTTTCCTAGAAGCTCTTTCTTCCTTTGAACGTTTTGGGTTCCTCTTCCTTTTGTTGATATGTCAGGTACGTCTATTGGTAGTTAGTTGGTTTGTGATTCTGCGATTTAAAGTTGGAGAGAAGGTGATCCATTTCGTGTTTAACCTCCTTTGTCACTATTTCTTCTGAAGGTTTGGAAGGAATCGGAGCTAATGATGATATAAGAGAGAGAAGATCTGATTTTGAGAATTCAGAAGATGAGAGGAGGCGGTCAAAAATCGGCAATCTTAAGAAGAAGGCATTGAATGCTTCCAATAAGTTTACACATTCTCTCAAGAAAAGAGGGAAACAGAGAACTGATTACAGAGTTTCTTCCATATCCATAGAGGATGTTCGGGACGCAAAAGAGGAGAGTATTGTATATGAATTGCGCCAAAAGCTTCTTGCAAGGGACTCGTTGCCTCTCAGGCATGATGACTATCATACTTTGTTAAGGTCTGTCGGCTATATCTTTTGGTCTCTGAGTAATCTCTTTGATAGATTTGCTCAATTACATATGATTGTACTCATGACTCATAGTTGTGGTGGTTATTCAAACTTTGTAGATTTCTGAAAGCCAGAGATTTTAACATAGAAAAAACAATCCAGATGTGGGAAGAAATGCTTAACTGGAGGAAAGAGTATGGGACTGACACCATACTAGAGGTAAGAACAAAATAATCTGTGGCACTTAAAGATGAAAAGGAGTTTTCTTGAGTATTTTCTCAATGAGAACAGAGTAGCAGTTGAAGTTGTATATTGGCTTTTTCTACCATAGTTCCTTCCTTAAATTACCTTCCCATTTTTCACTTAACTGCAACGGTACAAAATAATTATTAGGATTTTGAATTTAAAGAGCTGGAGGAAGTCTTGCAATACTATCCTCACGGGTACCATGGAGTGGACAAAGAAGGCCGACCTGTCTACATTGAAACTCTTGGACAAGCTCACCCCAATAAGCTGATGCGTATTACCTCTATTGATCGATACCTAAAATATCATGTCCAAGAGTTTGAGAAGGCTCTACTCGAGAAATTCCCTGCTTGTTCAATTGCTGCAAAAAGGCAAATATGTTCGACAACAACAATATTGGATGTCCAGGGCTTGGTATGTATGATTCTGAACTTTCCCCTATATTTGCTTGTAAGGGCTTGGAAATTTGGGTCACTGCCTAACTTTCCTTTCCTCATGCACTTTAGATGGTGCACTGAATGCTCACATCCAGTTTTCATGTTTCATATGTTCTTCTTCGTTAATATGTATGGGACACTTATATCTGGAAAGGTAAAGAAATGTATTTGTTCAATATCGGTGATGGGTTGTGTTGTTTTCATGTTTCATATGTTCTTCATTAGTATGTATGAGACACTTATATCTGGAAAGGTAAAGAAATGTATTGGTTCAATATTGGTTGTTGATATGTACTCTATCTCTGTTGCTGAATGTTTGCGGGTCTTGGTGCTGGTTGTTTACATATTTCAACTGGTTATTGACGTATGTTTTTAAATTTTCTTCAATTAAAAAGGGCATGAAGAACTTTACTCGATCTGCGGCAACTCTCTTGGCTTCCGTGACAAAGATAGACAACTGTTACTATCCTGAGGTACTTATTTCATTCAAATGGTGCCTATCCTTTTGGATGCTTAATTGATTCTAACATCATATGAGCCATCAGACATTGCATAGGATGTTTATTGTCAATGCTGGTCCTGCTTTTAAGAAGATGCTTTGGCCTGCAGCACAGAAGTTTCTGGATTCAAAGACTATAGCAAAAATACAGGTAAAAGATACAGCATTCTGTGTGCAGCTTTATATGTTTCTTTTCCAGCAGTTGTGATTGACTATAGCTGTACAATTACAGGTTTTGGAACCCAAATGCCTGTCTAAGCTGCAGGAAGTTGTTGATGCAAGGTCTGAATTTTTCTATTTCCTTGAGATTTTTTTCCTTCTCAAATCTCTTAGTTATTTACGTATTTTTCGCACTTCCAGTCAGTTGCCACACTTCTTGGGTGGTTCTTGCGCTTGTTCTGCTGCAGGAGGGTGTCTTTATTCCAACAAAGGTCCATGGAACGACCCTGAAATAGTGAAGGTAGGCTTCCTTCTTGTGGAAGTTAATTTTGCAAATTCTTTGTGCCGCGTTTAATGATATCTCTTTGTGGCTTGAGCCTTTTCTTTGAATTTTTTGTAGTGGAAATTAACAATTTTCATGTTATAGCTTGTTCATAATGTGGAAGCGACTCTTGTGAAACAAATCAACAGGCTGTCTAATGACCAGCTGAAATTAGACTCCTGTGTTCAGATACGTTCTTTGAAGGTATGGCTCTCTCACAGAATAATTCATAGCTCTAGTATACTTGTCCTTGATGCAGCTTTTTTCTTTTTCGCTTTCAGGGAAGAACAAGTGACACATCAACAGCAGAATCAGGATCCAATATTGACGATCTTTCTTCTCCAATAGGACGAAGGAGCTCTACATGTACATGTTTGGGCCCCGTTCATGAAAAAGTAAGTTTCACATAATGCAATTTGTTAAACTGACGCAGCTGTTTGAGCATACATGTGCAATAACTTGCTTGTGTCTGATTGTGTATGTAATATGTATTTTTGCAGGTACAGACATCAGATTCAAATGCATACTACAGTTGTGATGATAGTTTCTCAGTAGTAGAGAAAGCTATAGAGAGCAACTCACTAGTTAAACATCCTGAAAATCAATCTCATATCAGTGATTTTATAAACATTCATCGCGGAGGAACATCAAATGCTGAAGGTAGTACTTGATGTTTTCTTGCTACATAGTGCATTTGAAGATAATGCTTGCTTACTACAACGACAATAAGCTTGAACTCTACAAAAGGTTGCTATAATGGACACAAAAAGACAACTCATCTTGGTTTGCATTTATATGCAAATGATGCCATTCTCTCTATTTGATGGATTTGGTGCATTTTTGTGGATGTGTGTTGTGATTCCTGCAAATGGTTTTCTTTCTCGTTAGACATGTTATAGTGTCCTGTCAGATTGAAAGGAGAGTTTTAAGCATGACTCTGCTTGGAAGGTTCTCACGTACACTCGTGCTCTGCTGTTGTTCTCATGTGGTTTAAGTATTTGATTCATGTCTCATTTCAGGAGGTCTTCTCGTTTATTGGTCTGGCATCATTAAGGAAAAGCTTGGGAAGAGGAATGTCCTCTGTGTGACAAGAACGGCAACATCATTCATAGTCCAATTAATTGCCTTTTTACAAAGTTTACCATCTCAATTTTGGAGACGATGCGACAGTATTTGCCCGTCTAATGTGAGCGAACACAGCATTATGAGACAGTCTACAGTCGTTGAAGGTGTGATTGATGAAGAGTGCATCCATCCATGCATAGACCGTCTTCAGAGACTAGAAAAAGTAGTCGAGGAACTAAGCAAGAAAGAATCTAAAATACCATTGGAAAAGGAACAAATGCTCATGGAATCCCTGGAGCGGATAAAATGTGTGGAGTTTGACCTTGAGAAAACAAAAAGGGTAAGTAAAATTTGATAAATGGAAGATGGATGTTCATTGTAGAGATGAAAGAGCTTATGCACAATTATATTGTTCTTGTAGGTCCTAAATACTACAGTAATAAAGCAACTTGAGATTGTTGAGCTTCTGGACAATGTACGAGAGTCTGAAAGCCATGTAAGTAACTGATAGTGGATTACAAAGACTATAAGCTTCTCCAGTTAGAGAACTTCCCTTTTACCACCTTGGATATTTGATCTTGTTCAAGGCTTTAAACTGAAGTTTTGTTAGTGTTGTGTAAACAAATTGTTGAATGGCTTACCTTATTGATGAATATGTTTAAAGCAGTTTTTGTTGCCTTGTTTAAGATTATAGATGTTGCTTGTAACACTGACGGGATCCTGCTTGCAGAGGAGGCGGCGGCTTTTCTGCTAAGCTTAGCAGCTAAGAAGCAGGGACTTATATGCCAGTGGATGCGAGAATAGGAAAAGCAGCAACGGCTGTAGGCTGTAGGAGCATGGTGCAATATTTTTAAAACACCCTTTTAACTTCTTTACTTTTGTAATCTTTTCTTCACTGTTGATTCCTAGCCGACAAAGCCAACCCTCATTCCTCGACAGTGGTTTTTCTCATAACCCCCAGTATTAAAACTGTAGATTACGATGGTAAAACAAAGATGAACCCTGACAAAGAAAATGGAGGTTGTCAAGATGTTCAAACTTCAAAGTATACTATACCCTCGTTAACCGGTCACTTCCATTCTTTTAATTTCCTTTCTTTCCAATCTATTCTCAAGACAAAACCAAGAAAATGTTCTTGTAAGAACCTACTTGGTTTGTTGATATTCACATAGTTCAATAGTCCTACATATTTTATAACAATCAAGATAGGATAATTGTGTGTATTAAGGTTATATCATCAATGAATTAAGGTTTAATGTACGTTATACAAGATAGGAGAATTGAGCTATTGATTATAAAGAATCAATAATTAAATTTATTAAGTGATTAGACACCATAAAGGAAAAAGTCATTTGATAAGTTCTAAGTTTGATAAAGGTGATGGGTTGTGTTGTTTTCTCTCTATCATATCCAAGTTATAAATTTTCCTATTACTAATTTTGGTTATTGTTTTTGCAAGAGCACAACTTAGTTATAGCTAGCACAAAAGAGTATGAGTTGATTCCATAAAGAATATTGGTTAACAAATTATTATTCACAAACTTAATAAGGTGGAATAATTATTATGGATGATTGAATAAGAAAAAAATGAATAATGAATCTGAATACTTAAACAAAGCAATGTTAAGAATAAATCAATCTATGAGACATAATTAGGCTAGGTTTTGCCTAGGACTTTGCTATATTAAATTTCCTTTGATTTAATGAATGCCTTGAGTTTTTTGGACCATTAAGAGTTCCCAACTTAGATTATATTCTCTCTTGAGACATAAAACGTTTATTTATAATTTAATTAACTAAAATCCTTTCAAATCTAAGCAACTTAAAAATGCTTTAACTTATTTTGTGAACTCTCTTGATAAATTAGACCTTAACCTAGGAAGATCTTGCATCTCTCAAATAGCTCATGCTTAACCTCTTTATCAACTTTATGATCTAACCATATATCTTATCTCTTGAATCTTGATGCATGAATCAAATAATTGAATTTTCCACTTTTGCTCCTTTTATTCAATTAGTATAAAAAAAGTAAATAAATCTCAAGAAGACTATAACTTCATTAAATCGGTGTCAATTACATTATATTGCACATTAAGTTCATCCTAGATAAACCTATATTCCAATTTGGTTCATAATCAAACAAATAATACCAACATAAAAACAAGAAAGAAAATAAGATAGAGAAATCATTGTTCTTGAATCTTGAATCTTTAAATCTTGTTCTATCTTCAAAGAGCGATGTAGTATTGATCAAAAATAATGTAGAACAATTTTAAAAATGACTTTTTTAAACATTTCTTAGGTTAAGAACTCCTTTTTTTACCTTTCTTTTTCTTTAAATTCGAAACTGTACAATATTATCTTGGTACTTCTTTAGAATTCTTCAATGTAAACACATGACTTACTCAGGACCATATAAGATATTGTGTTCTTTATCTAGGGGTAATATGAGGGGATGTAGGGTTGTGAAAGAGAAACAAAGGTAACCACCTTTAGACATAGCCCTCAACTTGATAGCTTGTAGGTGTCGTGTTTATGGGTCCTCCTTCATTTCTTTCAAAATTGTTTAATTTCTTCTCTAATTATGCTCCTTTTCCTTGTATAAGTAGAAATAAGACTTGAAATGATAATAATTATTAAATCCTTTTAAAATTATTTAAAATATAAGTAACATACTATGAAAATAATGCTAAAAGTAATATATGTCTAACATACATCAAGCTCCCCCATATATAAGCAATTGCTTGTCTTCAAGCAAACTAACTCCATCATTCAAATCTTAAATAGAAAACAATTCCATAAAAATGTCAAACAAATCAAACATATGAATGAAGATTTTTCATTTCTTATTCAATCATAAAGGTCATCAAAATGCTATGCAACTAACTACTTGCTGATAGATGCTAGTTTGACTATGATTATACACTCATATTTGATATATTTTACTTGATATTTTATAATTTTGTTGTATATTTGGTACTTAATTAGCTCCAAGTGCATTCATAGGTTATAATTACCTTTTCAAAACAAAAAGAGAAGAATTCATATGAAACTAGGGCATAAAATGGAGATTTAAAACAACTAAAGATTAGACTTATCAAAGCCCCGGCCCGAGCCTAGCCCAATCGTAGACCAGGGTGGCCCGACTCAACCCCGACCCGTAGCCCGACGCTGGAACATCATATTTTTTAAAAAAGAAAAACATCAAAAATGCGCCGGAGCATCATTTTTTAAAAAAGAAAAACGTAAAAAATGACGTCGTTTTTGAAATAACGTTTGGGCCATAGGCTAGGCTGGGCCGGTTCGTGGTCAGTGGCTCGGTCAACCTGGGCCAAAATCGAGCCAGGCTGGGCAAAAATCGGGTTGAAGCAATTAAGAATAGGTAACCAATGTACTCTATTTTAAGTACAAAAGCTTAGTATAGATATAGCTAGCACTAATGTGTACATGTCAATTCCATAAGGAATAGTGATTAGTTATTAATTACTTATTCTTCGTATGTTTAATTATCTAGAATATCAACCATGATTGATTAAAACAAAATAATGAACAATTCTAAAGAATCAAATTGAAGCATGATCAAGTATAAAACAATCTGTAAATAAACTAGACCTAGGTAAGAAATTCTTTAGGACTTTACTGTGTTTCAACTTCACTTTAATTTGTGAATGACTATAGTTTCTTAAACCAGTAAGAATTTCTAAGGTATAATTATGTTCTCTCTTGAGCAACACAATCCTTATTTTTAAATCAAATTAACTGAAATCTTTTTCTAATAAAGATGACCTAAGAATGCATTAATCTGATTCATGATTTCTCATTATAGGTTTTACCTAACCTAAGCGGATCATATAATTCTCTCTTGACTAGCCCATTTGTACCTCATCATTCATTTTATGATCTAAACATACAAATTATCTCTCAATCTCATTGTATGAATCTAATTATTATATCTTTTATTTTCATTCTTTCGATTTAAACCATTATATGAACATGAACAATTCTAAAAAAACTAGGAATTTCATTAAACCAAAACATCACATCCCATGGTCCATCCCACCTTGATCTATGTCCTAATTAGTTTACGAATAAATAAGGAAGAACAAAAGATAAATGATCTTCATAAATCTTGAATCTTTAAATTCTTGTTTTTCTTCCATGATTTTCTTTCACCTTGATCTCTTGTTGTTTGATTGGCTCCTAATTGACACTTTTTTACTGTAAAAAATTATTTGTGAAAAAATCTCCCTTCTATTATATCTATCACTTCTTTTAATAAATTTCACCTTAATTTTTATGCACAATACGACATTAACATGGACTATATAGGCTCTATGTTGTTTTATCTCCCATTTTGGAACTTTTCATACAAATAATCACCTCTAAACATGGGTAAACAAGAGGATGTGTTGTTTATGATTGCAGAAATATAATGTCCCTTTTTGGAACATAATCTGAACATAACCTGAACATGTTGATATGTACGTGTCGTATACCCTAGATGAAAGTCTCTAAGAATAAACAAAATGGGATGTGATAGAATGAGTCCAGTGACATAATAGTATGTTACTACTATAATTTAGGTCCTTTCTTTATATCTTTTAAGGTTTCTCAATATTGACTAAAATTCTTCTCCAAATTCACTTATTTTCCTTAGAGATTCTAAAAAAGATCTAAAACAAAATATAACTTGTTTCAAGCATCGATTCTTATAAGAATACCCAAAATACAAGCATAATGCTATAAAAAATCAGGCTAAAAGTAAAGTCTATTTAACATATGTTAGTGACTAATGATATATGCCAAATAAAGTTCTATAGTGTAATTTAATCATGGTACAATCTTTATATAGATAAAATTGATATCTAATTCAATCTTTTGAAATACTTTAAATAAAAGGGCATCAACACCCATATTTCCAATCAATATTTTAATGATAATAAAACTTAAATCCTACTAATGTGTTTGTTATCTTGATAAGAAGCTTTATAAGAACAAGATGAAATGATGTATAACTCAAAAAGATAATTTTTGAAGATGATAACAAAAAAGATGAAGTTTATAGCCTTCAAACTAAAGATCAAGTTAAAAGCAAAAGAAGATCAAGGTAAATTAAGTTTATTTTATATTTTGTAATATTATTTATAATCAAACTTTGTTAGTTTGGTAATATTAAAGGCTCTCCATACATAAGCATTTCATATCATTTTATTGTATGAATCTTTTCATTCATCAAGATGTATAAGGTTTTTACTTAAGAGAAAAGTTTTTTGATCTTTAAACACTCTTTAGGAAATATTTTGGATATTATTTTAATTATAATTGCATTAAAAATTTGAGCATTAAAACTTTTTTAAATTATGATTTTGGAGGGATTAGTCAACCAATATAGGCTAGTAGTTGATCAATGTAAGCTAAAAGTATAATATGAGAATATGTTGACACATTGGTCGACCAATCTAGTATAAATATGAAAAGAACGTCAAGCTAATGACGTTAAACAAATACTATTTGGGAGGCAACTCAAGAATTAGAATATTTTTATTTTTTGTTTATTTTTATTCTATTTTATTGGTACCATCACCACTGAAATACTATAAGTATTCTTGCTCTAATTTTTTCTTTGTTGTTATTTATCTTTATTTGTATTGTTTGTTTTCATATTGAGGACAATGAGTTGTTCAAGTGTGAGGATGTATATGCAATTGCATATCAATTGTATACAAAATTTGCATTTATATCATATATGTGTGAATTTTGCATTTGTGTGTATCAATTGTGTGTGAATTTTATATTTGTATTATGTTGGTTTTTTATTAGGATGGAATTGTGATGTGTTAATGCGTCAATGGCAAGAATTGAATAGAATTAGTTTATTTTTGAACATGGTCATTTAAATTGTAAAGGCATAGTAACTTATGAAATTTGGGTTTTAAGTATCTTTGGGATGAATATGCATGTTAATTAAGACATGACACCTATTCTTTTATTTTATGAAATTTGTTTGTATACATTTATTATTATAGTTAATTGAATTGGTTAGCATCATTAGTACCCTTTCATAAGAATGATTGACTAAGAAGAAATAAGGTAGGCAAAGAAATTAAATGAAAAAAAAATAAAAAAGTATTAAATAGAATTCATATTATGTTGGCCCTTTTTGAAAAAAATTGGGTTAAGAATAAAACTGATAGTCAGTTGAGAGTTGTGATATAGCTGAGTAATTAGGGGCAATCACGACAAAAATATTTGTTTTCTAGTCAAAAGGCTAGAATGACACTCCAACCAAGCTAAGTGAAAAAATTGGCCTAGTTGAGTAACCGAGAGATATTTATAATAAGGTATTTGCCTTCGCATCAAAAGATTAAGTTATCGTTAAAGAAAACATTTAAACAATGGTGTTATAATAAATAAACCTATTGATCTTTTAAACATAACAATAATTTTCATGAAAGGTTATTTAGTGATAGTTTGCTTTTTTAATTGATTAATAATAATGAATGCATGCTTATAAGGGTCATAGGTGTATGAATAAGGTGTTAATATTTTAATTTATATGTATATTCAAATCAAAGCACTTACACATGAAAGGAATAAGATAGTGTGTTGACACTCTTTAAGTGATTGATATTTGAGGTTAGTTAAGTCCATAAGATTTGATGCCATTATAACATTATTATATTGTTGCATGATTGTGTATTTATATGTTTTATATGTTTTGTTTGTGTGTTTGTTTTGTTTGAGGACAAACAAAGGTTTAAGTGTGGGGATGTTGATAAATGTAGATTATATTATGCTTTTACAGGTGTTTAAGTGTGTTTTAAAGTATTTCTTAGAAGATTATCATGTGTACAGACTTAGAATTGCATTATTGTTAGTGTTTATATGTATTCTAAATGTTTGTTTGGTTAAAACAAAAATTGAATCTTAATTTTATGTTTCAAGAGGTGTTTGATGTGTTTATAGGTATTGAAAATAAGGAAATTGAACAACGAAGAAGATGTAAGATGCATGTGAGCACAATCATAATAGGTGTGTATGGGACTACATGGCTCTCTGTCACAATCATGACAAGAAGCACGATCGTGAAAGAGAGGCTGAATTACGTGAGGCACAATTTTATAATTATAAGGTGGTACCGGTGGGTATAAAAGAATAAAAAGAGAATGAAAACTGGAGGAATAATATAAATAAAATTAAAAAAATTTAATTATGATCTCATCATAATTTTAATTATACAGTAACTATTCCAAGAATTTTACTTTATTATTCAAATATCAAATATAATAAATAATATTATAAATTAAAATACATGCACTAGATGATTCAAAGGGTCCAAAAAGATTAATGGGCTTAGTGATGAGCTAAGAGTAAAATTTAACAAATTTTATCTTTTCAAATTAAAGGCAAGGATGCATATTTTCAAGATTCTTACAAATTTTATCTTTACTAATTACAGGTAAGGTTACATATTTTCAGGATTCTTGGGATCAATATGGTTTTTACACGAAAAGTGGTAGCAAATTCACATTTGAATTCTTGGCACAAATTGAGAGAAAAAAACCAATTGAAAGTTCGAATTGTTTGTAGAATTCTTGCAACGAAGATGGAGAACCATCAAAACTAGGTCAATATAGTTTCCAAATTAATTTTCTAAAAAATGCAATTATTTTTCATTCTCAAACGCAACGCTAAGGCCCAATAATTATATTTATTTAAATGATTAATCATCATCATCATACCTCGAAGTCCCGTAGTGAAGCGGGGTCTGGGGAGGTCTGATAGTACGCAACCTTATCCCTACATAGTAGAGAGGTTGTTTCCGGTAGACCCACATGCAGATGTGACAGGATAATAATGAAAAAAAATCAATTCTTACACCCCTACAAAAACTTATCTTTTTGTTGCTAGTTGCGCTAGGAATCTGCACTGAGTGACCCTGAGGATACGACAATCCTGCGATTTGATACGTCCATCTCAGTAATCTTCCCTCTTACACCTGCAAAAAAATTCCTTTGCGGTAAGGGTGAGGGGCGAGGACTCTAAATTATGTCGTTTACCCTTATTCTATCCCGCCAGACTTTCCTAATTCTAGCCACTGCCTCAGTGAGGGCCAACTATGACATATCTTCTTTATTACTTCCCTCCGGGTCTTGTAAGGCCTCTCTTTTCTCCTCCTGTAGCCACTAAGGTTTATGTGCTCACAGCGTCGTACCGGAGCATCCAAGGGCATCACTTGAGAGATTTATTTATATTGGTTTTTATATAAATCAATGTAATATTGGTTGTTATAAAGATTAAATTTAGGGGCTGTTTGTTTTTTATTTTTAAGATTTTTTGTTGTGGTTTTTGTAAATTAAGAAACGACTCTTAAAATCGTGTTTGGTTAAACACGTTTGTATATTTTGTTTTTAAAAATAAAAAACGACAACTATTTTACGAAAACGTAAAAATAACGTTTTCGTGATTTCTGAAAACAGGTTTTCGTAAACTTTTTTTTTCACAAAAACAAATCATATTTAGGTTTTTCTCTCCTCTGCGCCGACTTCGTCTTCTGCGTCTTCACCGGTGTTGCAATATCTCCAGGTTTGTTTCATATCTACCTGTTGCTTATGTGATTTCTCTTGTCTCTCTTGTCCATAACATCAGACTCATAACAAAATAGAGAAACTAGGCGTGAAGGAGGAGAGATATGAACCAACACAGAACTGTGAAAAGGAAAAGAGATATGAAGAAAATAACAGTATTATAGATGTAGCCATACTTACTAAAAGCAACATGTAGAACTTCTGCTTTGAGCGTAAGCTTCTACAATTTTTTGTGATGATAAAGAAGATGATGCACTCTCGTTCTTCTTCTGAACAACAATTTTTCTAACTAGAATGAGTTTTCGTGCGATGTGTTTCAGTTCTTCAGTTTTTGCTTCACCTTCTCTGCTAAACTTAACGACGACTTCATCTGATTCTTTATAAAGAACCAACACAGAACCTTGAACAACCATGAAATACTGTTATTAAAATAGGAGGCTATAGCTTTTTTCTTGATCCTCACGTCATTTTAAATCCGAGACAGCTATAGCTGTTTTCTTCTTCCTCATGTCTTTGTAGCTGTTTATTGTTGGACTTCACGTTATTCTTTCTCCTTGTCCTCACGTCTTTATAGCTATTTTCTTCTCATCTTCATGTCTTTAGCATAGAGTGGAGCACAGGCAGGGACGGAGCCAGACTCAACTTGTTAGCCCCGAAATTTTTTATGATTAATTAAGCATGATTAGATTAAATAGGTCCTATTAGCATTAATTAAATTGAAAATTAATCAAGCATGTAGCATTGATTAAGTTAGCAAGTGACATTTAATATGTTAGCTGCATTTAATGTGTTAGATGAAATTAAATGAGTTAGGTGTAAAGTTAATGACTTTTAATGTGTTAGTAGAATTAAATGTATGGAATGAGTTAGTTGGGCTTGAGTAAGAATGGGCCTAAATTGTAAGTTAGTAGAATGAAGAAGAAATAAGAGAAGAAGTAAGTTGGGCTTTGGGGCCTTTGGGCTTAAGTTAAATGAAGGTAGTATAAAAGGAGAAGAAATAAGGTGAGTTAGTAGCAAATGAAGAGAGACCCACGAAATTGAGAGGGAGAAATAGAGAGAAGTGTCGTGAATGGTGGAGAAAGAAGAAGAGAAAGAGAGTTGTTAGGGTTTTGTGATTTCCATGAGATTAAGAGCTTGTTGGAAGAAAGTCCAAGAGTTAAAAGGATAGAGGAAGGCTAGAGCTTCACTTTGAGCCAAGGATCCACTTGTGTAGTTGAGAAACTAAGGTAAGCCTTGATTTTTAGTTTGAGATTTTGTTGGGTTTTTGGTTGAGAAAGATGAGAAAGTAGATGGGTTTAGTGATTATGATGTTAATTTTATGAAAGATGTTATGAAGCTTTTGAATTAAAGTTATGTTGAGTTTGGATTTTATGGTTGTTCTTGAAGGAGAACAAGAAGAAAGAGAAAGAGAGGAGCAAGAGGAAGAGCTTCATTTAGCAAGGATTTAGCAAGATTCAGGTAGGTTTCGTGTTTATCTTTATGTTAGTAAAGTTTGAATGCTTTAATAATTAATGAACATTAAGTGTTTTACCTACCTTAAAAATGAGCATTTAATGTGTTTTGAGTTTTTGGACATTGCTTGAATTAAATGAGCATTGAATGTGCATGATTGTCATTAAATGAAAATGTGAGAAATACATGATGTTGTTGAGAAGTTGCATGAATTTGCTAGAATGAATGTTAGTGAAAAATCATGAAATGTTAAGCATGAAAATTCAGAGTCAGCTAGTTGGATTGCATGAAAATCCATTTCAGAAA